>WAAF01012085.1:0-367362 GCA_013400475.1 Tricholaema leucomelas
CAAAGGTCATCCAGTCCAACCACCCTGCAGTAAGCAGGGACATGCTCCACTAGATCAGGTTACTCACAGCCTTGGATATTTCATGCTGCCATGCTCAGCATATAAAGGCCTCTGCTCACTTGTGTCCTGGGATAAGACAAGGATCAATAGATGTAAACTACTCCACAGGAAGTTCCACCTCAACATGAGGAAGAACTTCTTTAAGAGTCACAGAACACTGGAACAAGCTTTCGAGAGAGGTTGTGGAGTCTCCTGCTCTGGAGACTCTCAAGACCCATCTGGATACATTCCTGTGAGTCCTGCACTAGATTCTATGGTCCTGCTCTGGCAGGTGGGCTGGACTTGATCATCTCTGGAGGTCCCTTACAACCCTCAACATCCTGTGATCCTGTAAAACTGAAGGGAGCTCTGCTTGCCTGGAGATGACTGAGCATCAGCCCACCACCTCTACTTCTCTATCCCACCAGTAGATGAGTTGTTTTTCCTTTAGATGACACAGTTTTGAAGGCAAGGAAAAAAGAATCCAGTTTCTATTATCCATATGAGTTCTCTCTGTTCCCTGAATAAACCACCACTACATTTGAAGTCCTCACAGCATCCTACAAGACAACCCAAGAGGGAAGCACCATTACCCAGCAGGAGAGCCACAGAGTTTGATGCATACAGTGCACCACAGACTTTTGTGAAAACTGCATTATGTATCTGGTGGGATTCTTCTACTGTTGCGAAGTCGACTACTAATTACCACTAGCGGGCACTAGACACGCCATGGAAAACACAATGAAAACAACCACAATGGTTTCAAACCAAGTAATCGAAATTTGACTGAAAATCACAGTAAAAAATTAATTACCAATAAAAAAAGGAGGGGAAAATAGTTCACTAAACTAAATTAACTAAAAATTTCTACCCCACTCATTCCTGAAAATTAACATCATTAACAAGCAAGAAAGAGCTATCTAGAGAACATTTTATTCATGGTTTATTATAGTAAATAACTAAAACTCTAAAGATCAAGAGTTCACCTGATCCAGCAATTAGAAGCCACATTAGTAACACTGAAGTGAAAAATATGTTTGCAAAGGCACTTTGCTTCAGGATTTTTTTGAGGGTTGTCTTTTGGTTTGGGGTTTATTTTTTTGTTAATAATTTAGGGCAGCACAATTGTGTCAGAGTTGTACACTGACATTCCAAGATGTTATTAAGAGGTTGCAGCCTCCAAAGACTTACATTTGTTAAGTGTTTAAACTTGTGGCAAACCAACTAAACAAGCCTATATCCCCTCTGGGCTAAACTGCTGCAAACATTATACACAAAAAAAGATCTTCTATTTTCTTCAGAAACAATTAAAAATAAGAAAAATGTCTTCTAGATGGCATAAAGCTCTTCTGCTGGGTATTTGGGGACATGCACTCAAAGTTTCAAATAAACAAACAAACAAACTTACTTTTACCTCTCAACTTCCTAAATACCTTACCTGCATCATCATTTCTGTCTGCAGTTAAGAGCATCATTATTGTAACAAAAACCAGGTCATGCTGACAAATTGAGGATATGAGTTTCAAAGACAACATTGGTAATTTTTGCCACCCTTGTAGACAAGGTATCAAAAATCACTTAAAAACATCTCATTCTTTTCAGTGAGACTCAGCATGTTGCTTCTTAAGCTTTCCTCCAGTACTCTGAATTTCACAGTATCACAGTATCATCAGGGTTGGAAGAGACCTCACAGATCATCAAGTCCAACCTTTTACCACAGAGCTCAAGGCTAGACCATGGCACCAAGTGCCACGCTCCTGGCTCAGCTATAAAGCCAGACCCCCAAAGAGAAAATTATTAATAAAATATTGTTATGAAAGACTACAATTATGGACAAATAATTGTCCTAAGTCTACTGTTACTGATTATTTTGTTAATATCACAGGAAAACAATGAACCTCTCTGAGGAAACTCACAGCTGAAGGTCAACACATCACTCATGGAGATTTCTTCTCACAGAAAGGATAACTTTTAAACTTCTATACCATCTTCTATATATTAAACAGGCTGCAAAATGCTGAAATCACTATAGAATAAGACTTCAAACTCACAAGAGCTTAGAACTGTGAAGGTATAAAGAAATATAAAATATGTGAATGGCATCCAGAGCAAGGCCTGGTACGTTTTATTGATGTTTAGGCATGGGCGGGTGGGGGTGATGTTTGGTTTTTTTGTTTGGTTTTGTGGGAGGTTTTTTGTTGGTTGGTTTGGGGTTGTTTTTTTTTTGGCTTGAGACAGTAACACAAAGCTCAACTGGCAACACCTGAAGCAGGCTGCAAACTTCATAGCAACAAGTAGAGAGCTATCGAAAGTAATGCTTTTGGGAGGCCAGCATCTTGTTCCTCCATAGCACTGCACTCTGTTGACATCTCCCAGGTTTCACATCATAACTTCAAAATAAACACAGCAGTCTTTCCCCTTCTTCTTTCCACAGGTGACAGTCTTGGCTGAAACTCTTTTCCTCCTGCACACTAAACCACAAGACAAGATCTGTTCTTTCACTCATTCTCTCTCCCTTCGGATTGTTGTCACTCTTCCATTGTTCTACATACAGGTGGAAACGTTTCATCACACGCTTTTCACAACAGGCTACAAGTCTTACCACGACAAAAAACAAGATACATTACCAATACAGATATCATGTAAATTGCTCTTTGAAACACAGTTAACATCAACCAAGGAAGCATCAGAAACAGTCAAAGCTTTAAAAACACTTGTTAAAATTCTGTGCAGAAGGATGAATCTATCAATGATCTAATAAAGACCATCATTCAAAGAGAATGAAACATCATATTCAAGGAGCATTCAAAGACCATCTGGACCACCTTCTCTGTTACATTGTTTCATTTTAGGTAGTCCTGTGAGTAAGACTCAATGGACCTATGAGTCCCTTCCAAAAGAGGAACAGTTAATGTTAACAATGATTACATTAATTATAAAGTGTATTTTCCACATGTTATCTTTCATCCTTTATGTGCTATTCATAAGAACTCAGTGCTACTGTCATGCAGATACAAAAGAAGTTCTCTCCAACCGACTATGAAGTCTTCCAGTGTTGACATACTTTTAACCCCAGAAGTGCTCTACTTACACACTGATGTATCAAAACACTGCTCTAACAGGTTTCCCACAACTCTTATGCTCTTCATTCCAGTGATCTCATTCCATTGACAAGAGGTTCTTAGTCCTGTCTCATGAAGTGTTACTTGCATGACAAAGCCAGAAGTGGCACAGAATCTCCCTCTAAATATTAAGTGATGTCTAGTGCTCCTCAAAGCAGATATTATTACTTACAAATTCTTCAAATACAACTTAACTGTTCGTTTATGCATTGCTACTGAGCACTGTTCTCTGCTGAAGATACCTACAGGTGTTTACAACAGATTCAGTTTGTAACAGTTCATGTCTATTTCTTAACTTTTTTTTTCCCTGAACATGTTTAAGAGCAGCAAATTCTGTAGTTAGCTGATATCTAAATTAACTTAAGAGATCTGAGCTCCCAATATTTCAAATTTATAGCATAATTATCTCACTCTACACAAATTTCAGACTGTTAAGTAACTGTTTCAAGATTTCCCTGCCAGCATAAACAACAGTCCTTCCACCTTGACAAGTGAACCACGGATGACGGTGCTGTCCCCTGGAGGAAAGCGCTGCTTTGTGATTCCCCAAGTTTCTTGATGCTTGTTCAGAGCCTGTATCAAACAAGCATGTCAGGCTCTGAACAATATTGGCTTATCACTTCAGAAGGAAAAAAAAATAACTTCCTTTCCATCATTTTATCCATAAAGCATTGCACGACTCAAAGCATTTAGGAATTCATATTAAGTTATTTGTATGGATTTTTTTTTTTTCCAATGGATAAAGACTTTTAAAGACATGTGGAAGCATGATACCATTCAGTCACAAAGAATAAAACCTATTAAATTGCTCTATTAGGTCAAATGACCTAAATTGAAGTAGAAGAAACGTTTAGGGGGGTTATAAGAAAACTTTACAGGCTGGCTCTTTCAATAATTAGTTTTCCCCCATCCTGCTGCATTGCCTTTTTTATTTTACAGTATGGGTTTTACAAGTTTGTTCCATCTGCTTTGTGAAGTTATATCAACCAGTTAAAACTGCTTCTGAAAACTTAATGGCGTTCTCACTAAATTCACAGAAAAGCAGCCAGACAAAAAGAATTAACTGAAGACCCTATAATCTGATGGTTTGGCTAGAGAAACAAAATGACTACAATACAATAATTTTCTGAGAAAACTCTTCATCCATTTCAAAAACAGGATGCTTACAATGAAAAATGTAATTACATTCACTCCCGACAAATAAAACTCTTGTCATCAAAACGGATCAGGACAACGCTGGACCACACAAGAATAAACTGTATCTAAATCGGCTTCAGACATCCAAGTTTCGTCGGTCAGTTGAGTATTTTTAATCCCTCACTCAAAGGACCTTTAGACAGCCAATCTGTCTGCCACTCAAAGTTTCAGCAAACCGGCCTTTAAAACACAAGTTTGCAGTTGCATCTTTTGTTTCCTACACTCGCTGTGCTCGCATCCACTCTGCGTGCATCAGCAGCTCTCCGCTCCCAGCCCAGCGACCAGCGGAAGCCCAGGCAAGCGTCAGGACATTGCCTGGGGCACGGTAAAGTGATGTAGGTCAACGAGGCAAATCAGCGTTAGCTGGAAACCAATTTAACACAGCGCAGCTAGGTACAACTTTCTGCCTAGCCCCTCCAGTACCTCTATACAGAGCCGTACATGCACGATTATCCCTCCTACCAGTTCCGCGCTGGTAACCAATTCAGCCGCTCAGCGACTCGCGAACTTACTGCAGTGCAATGCAGGAGGAGAGGACGCACGGCCCTGGGATGCGAGAGAGCCCGGCGCCCTGGGCAGTCGCGGGAACCGGCCATTCAGCCGGGCGACCGCCAGCGACGCCGCCGCCGCCACCAGCCCCCACCCCCGCCCGGCCGCCGGCTGCCGCAGCCCAGCGCGTCCGGCCCCGCGGGACCACTAATACCACCGCCGCCCTCCGCCCCGCAACGCAAATCCAGGCAGCTCTCCTCCCGGGAACGGGCAACCACTGCCGCGCCGCGCGGTTTTAAGCGACTGTGCGCCAGCACATCTCCCTCCCCTTTCTGTCCGGGCGGCATGGGGGAGGGGACAGGCGAGACACACACACGCACTCCCGCACATAGCCCCTCCCGCCCCCGCGCAGCTGCGGTACCTGTTGTCCGGCGCCTGCATCCCCCGGGCGCCGCCCGCTAACTCCGCGGCCCCACTCCCGCTCCACGCTGGGGCGGCGGTGCGGCAAGACCCACGCCTCGCTCCGCACGGCTCCACTCCCTCTTTCCCCGCAACAGCGCCGAGAGACTCTGCCCCCGCACCGGCGCAGCACTTACCCAAAGTTTACCCGGCTCCCCCCGCCGGCGGTGGCCGCGCCGCTCAGCGGGTCGCCCTTCTGTCCGCTAACGAAGCGGCGAGGCTCTGACAGCGGCCGCACCCGCGCGCGGCCCAGCCTGCGCACCTGCGCGGCGCCCGCCCTCGGTACCTGCCGCCCAGGCCGGGGCACTGGCGCGGGAGGGATTAAGGGGCGGCCGCGGAGCCGCTCCCACACAGGTGCGCGGACCCTGCAGCTCGAGGGGGCCGGGGAAAGCTGCTTCCTCTCTGCCTCTGCTCCGCGGCAAGGCCGGCCCGCTGGCCGGCCCCGCGACCGAGAGCCGCTTCAGCCACTGCCAGCTGTGCCCGGCTCCGGAGCCTCCATTCGGCTGTCCCTGCTGGGAGACCTTCACGAATCTCACTGCTCGAAACACGTCCGGTGCCCCCAGCTCTCCTGCCACACGTGCGTGGGAATCGCTCTGTAGGTAGCAACAACCGAGCAAGGGCCCCTGAGAATGTACAGGTTTAGTCGGGAAATAAAAAAAGAGGAATCAGTAGCAACGGCATAAAAATTTATGTATGGATGCCAGTGCCTCCCACGCACCAAGACACAGGACACGGGAGCAGATTAAGCTTCCACTGACAGGTTCTCAGGGTGTTTGACGGCAATTTGTCTTGTCCGAAAGAAATTCCTCTGAAACAGTGGCAGATTCGAAGCAGCGCAAACACTGCCAAACTTCCATGGGTGCGATTCCCAAATTAGCTTCAGAACAGCGGCTAGATGGATCGGTTTGTTAGAATGACCATTAATTCATATCTAAATTCACTTTGATGGTATGCTCTGAAAGGTGTTTAAGGCAACTAAGATGAAGCTTAGTAGACTGCTCATCATTTTATATAAGAAGAAAACCCATACATAGAAGTATGAAAACACACTATTTTAGCTCAGGTTCTAGGTTTGGTTTGTAAATGCACCCATTCTTCTGTTCTGAAGTCTGCCTTTAAAGGTTTCGCTTTTCACGTAAATGCTAGAAATCTTTGGAATCTTCTTGATTTTAATAACCATGTAAAGCCTTGCCAAGCCCATTTTGTTTTAAAAAAAAAATGATTCCTTAAAGGAGAGTTCTTTAATTCACTTAGTGTACTCACTGGTTTGCTGAGACTATATGGTACCTACTGTCTGTGAATTAGCTTCTAAACACATAGTGACAGACATTTAACTGTTTAGAATTTGCTTGTTTCCAAAACTCATTAACATACCAGGGTTTTTGTTTGACAAGAGAGTTTGAGTGTATAGATGATCTTTGCCAGTACAAAAGCATCTCTACATTATATAACACAATAAATACGCAGTTATACACCAAGCATAGTACATAAAAGGCATCCACAACTGAAATTTCAGTGTGATAAAACTTTGTCTATCCTTAATAAGCTCAGTATAAAAAATTCATTTATCTCTCATCACATACAAAGAAAACCAAGATTTTTTCTCTATCTTCAGAACAGAAATGTGTCCTAGGAGGTGTAGCATCACACACAGTAGGCTTACAATTCAGATCCAGTAGTCAACCTTATAAATAGCTTCCTAAATGACAGCTTCATAGTAGCACATGATGAGCACTTGGCTTCTGTTTCCAATGTTTAATATATTGCTTTCCCTCTAAAACACTGATTTCAAGAGATTCTTTTTCTCCCAAGGAAGGAATTCAGTCCCAGTATATTTGAGCCTCAAGTTACTAAATTTGGATCAAAACACTGAAGTGCAGTGAGTAGTTACTTAATTGTGATAAATCATTCTGGTACAGCACAAAAATTCCTCAGGCCTTGCAATAAAATGTTTGATCAAGTGGCTTGCAGGAAAAGGGCCTGGGTTTGAATGACCAGATTGCCTTAAAAATGTTTTCAAGCACTGTCAGTTTCACAACATCATACTAAAGTTAAAAGTGGTGGGTAAAATTATGTCCACAATTGCAACCCATTTTTCAAATACTATGAATAACTTCCATATACTCACTTAAGTTTTAAGGGCCTTTAGTGTTTTCTTCTGCTACGTATTGGAGCAGTATCCAACACCAGTAACTATTGAAATGGAAAAGGTCCAGCAACTTCACATGCAGCACAGAATGGAGAATTCCATTGATATTTATAGCTTTAAAACTCTAAAGTTTAATTTGGAGTTCTTGGGACACAAGCAGGAACATTACCTCCTTCATTAAACATTTGGGGCAACTTAGAAAAGCAAGAACCCTTACAGAGGCCAAAGTGGACTCAGTACAGCTGAGCTGTTCAAGTCAGTGCAAAGAAACTAAAGGGACATTATCATGAAGATTTTTTTTACATAGAGAGATTGCTGTCCATGTGTCCAGCCGTGGTGCAGCCTTAGAAGCATGGTTGTACTACAGGCAGTTTTGAGCACAGGTCAAAGATGGGGGATAGCTGAAATATGGCTGATGGCCAAGAGCTGCATCCTCAGCATAGAACTTGGTGGCAATGTTTGGGAGTAGCACATTCATGTAAGCAGCTTTGTTCTGGTTTCAATGCAAAGCTGTGTCCTGTTCTAGAAGCAGGATGCTGCCTCAACTGCATGTGCTCCTGTTTTCTCCTCCTTTAATCAAGCTCCTACCACAGATTAAAATGCGCAGAAAGGTTGTCTCTTAACAGCTCCCTCACAGCAAAGAAAATAACAGATGTCTAGAATCCACAGCCAGAATTTAAAATATTAAATTTATTATACTATATCCTTGATTAGTGTTTGGATATTTAAGTAAATTGTGTTGCTAAGCACAACTTTAGGTTGCTCATTTAATAAGCCTTTATTGCAAACTCTATATTTTGGGGTCGTTCATGGAAAAAAAAACAAGCACCAAGCCCAGGAACCTTAAATACCAAAACCAGTTCTCAGCCTTCAAGTTTTTTTTATTCCCTATTAAGAAGTTGCAGCAATGTCAGTCATCTGCATTTATTGTATATTAATGGTCTGGAGAGAAACAGAGTTTGGTATTCCAAATCTGGCTTCAGTGGCCACATGACTGTACAGTCAGAGTTGCAAATTAGTGAAAAGTAGTCTAACTCCATGTGAATTTAGCTGAGATAACAGGCTACAGGCAATGAAAATCTGGTATCTGAAGTGAATATAATGTACCAAATTTGTTGAAGAAAAAAAAAAAGAATCTTCTCAATACTTCAGTCATCTAACTTAGGCCATCCTTACATTTTATAAAGTCTTTTGTGAAGGAAATAGAATATAGTGGAAAAGAAACCATCTTTCACACAGTAATTCTGTACTTTGAGTATTTTCACTGGGAAATGTCAATATACAGTAGGACTATGCTGCTCCCTTCAAGAAATACCAAGTTCAGAGGCAAACATTAATAGGGGTCCAAAGAGGAGTCAAATCACTTTTGTCAGAAATCAGGTCTTTCCTCGATCGTGCTTATATCCCACTACATTAATTAGTGTAATGATAAGAATATCACACTGCATAGTATGTACAGTAGACTTGGTACATAGAATAGCACAGCTAAAAGGGAGGGGAAAAAAGAAAAATCTAGGGAAATACCCACAGGCACTTGCAGGTCTGCTGTGATTCATATATATGTATATAAGGTCAATATCAGTAATATTAAAAATAATGGCTGATACAGGAAAATATGCGACAGAGCAAATATTTGTGCTTGAGGAAAATCAAAGACTGTTGGCAAACCAGAGGAAATTGCATTAATCAGCTGAAATGTAGTTTGTGAGCTTGTTATCCAGTACACCAGACATTCTAACCCAATCTTTAGCTATTTTTTTCATTAATGCAATCAAGTTATAATGCTGAAAGCATTTAAATTCACATTTGTTGGGTTAACACTGACTTGCTTGATTACAAGCAAGCTACAAAGCAGTCAGTCTCACTTCTGCCCTGGGAGAGCCCTAGCGTGAGTTCTCTTGGAGCACATTTCAAGACACTTGAAGGAGAACAGAGTGCATGGGAACAATCAACTTGAACTTACTAAGGGTGAATCTGGCTTGATCAATCTAACTGTCCTCTGTGATGAACTGACAGAGTATATGGATGAGAGGAGAACAGTGGAGGTACTTATCTTGGCTTTTCCAAAGCTTTCTACACTTTCTCCCACAATGTTCTTCTGTCCAAGATGAGACATTACAGACTGGATGGGTAGAAACTAGATGGATGAGTAATTAGTTGGATGGTTGGGCTGAAAGACTACTGCTTAATGGGTTGTACTCTATCTAGTTGTTGATAACAGATGACATTATCTGAGGATCTACCTTTACATCTTTAAAGTGAAAGGATCTGGCCTGTCTTTGTCAATGACCTGAAGGACACAAAGGAGTAACATGTTCTTCAAGTCTGCAGATGAGAAACACAAGCTGGGAGGGCTAGTAGACAAGATTAATGATAGAAATGCTGACCAGAGGTACCCAGATATGATGAAGGAATGGGTTGATAGGAACCATATTAAATTTGACAAAAACAAACCCAAAGTCCTGCACTTGGCAAGAAAAACAACCATGTGGTGATGAGGCCAGACTGGGTACTGCCAGGCTTGGGAGCAAATCTGTTGAAAAAGCCCTAGGAGTTTTAGCAGGCAAGCATGTGCCTGCAGTGAGCCCTGGCAGTAAAGCAAGTCAACACCACCCTGGACTGTATGAACAGAAACACAGTCAAGGGGTGTTATTATTTCCCTCTAATCAGCATTTTATAGATTACACCTTGAATATTGAATTGTAGGATAATGCTGGGTGAAAAGGCTCTTCAAGAAATCCATAGTAAGGATCAAATATGAGACCAGACCAAGAGCTTTGAGTTGAATCTGGAATCCCTTCAAAGGGCAGAGACAGCATAGCTTCTATGGGCAGCCTAATTCAGTGCTGTACTGCCCCCATGGTGAAGAAGGTTTTTTTTAATGCAAATAATCTCTTGTCTTCTTACCACTCATAACTATGAAGAGCATGACTCTTTCATCTGGATAGACACCTCAAGGATACTGGCAGGCTACTGCTTTATGTTCCCAAAGTCTTCCCTTTGCCACGCTGGACAAGCCTAGTTATGCCAGTGATTACATAAATTGTTGTATGAGTGTAGCATTGCTTCAATTTGTAATGAATTTGTCTAATCTGGCTTTACAATATTGTCATTCTTTCCTTTAAAGTACTAGAGCTAAGTATAAAAGAATCAAAGACAAATGCAATATAGTAGAGTACCTTTCAGTGAATGTAAAACTATTTATTTTCTTTATGACTCACTCTCATCTTTACTTTCCATCTATTTATGCAGTTTTCCTCCTCTATTGTTCCCATTTCAAAGATGGACCTCAGAGAAACCATTTTAATTCAGTGGGATGATATTCAGAAACACCAGGAGGTTTTATTAGCTTGACAAGCTAATAAAATCTACATGAAAGGTACCACTGGTTTCATCTGGATGTAGGAATGAGCCCTTACTCATACTGAATGAGAAATGTTTGTTCAGTCTGAAAAGACACTATTTAGTTAAATATTATCTAAGAAGCAGATGCCTGATAGCTCACTCATTCTAAAATGCTGTAACATAAAGACTCCTTAGCTCTGTACAAATTCTTTACTACTCCACTGGGGCAGAAGATAAGAGGCAAAACGCATTTACTGTGTATTTCTTGATGTAGCTTTATAGCAATAGCATGCATATGTTTTTCACTACATTTCACTATACATGTGTAGCATACAAAAAAAGAAGCATATGGCTAGCAGACATAAAAATATATGTGAAATGGCTCAAATATGGCTTTATATTTTGAAATATGGGTTTAATACATTAATTACCATCTGTATATTTATTGAACTGTCTCAACTGTGTGAAAAGATATGACACGTCCTTAAACATTTGTTGAATCTTCACACATATAGCAGAATCACTATTTAGCATTCAACATCCCCTGCCACTTGTTACTGTTTTTTGTTTCATTAAGTGTCAGGAGTGCCAGGCTCTTCTCAGAAATTCCCAATGATAGGACAGAGTTCCATCCGAACATAAGGAAAAGCTTTTTCACTGCAAGGGTGACAAAACACTGGAAAAGGCTGCCCAGAGAGGTTGTGGAGTCTCCTCCTTTGGAGACATTCAAAACCTGCTTGGACATGTTGCTGTGTGATCTACTCTACGTTATCCTGCCCTGGCAGAACTAGATCTTTTGAGGTCCCTTCCCATCCCTAATGTTCTGTGATTCTGTGACTTGAAACATAGTTCAAGAGCAATGTAACTGTAATATATTCTCTGGTCAGTGATAATCATCCAAAAAACCTGATGGACAAGTTCACCTTTGTGCCCAAGAAGGCCAATAGTATCTTGGGGTGCACTGAGAAGAATGTGGCCAGCAAACTGAGGTTCTCCCTCCCCTCTAGTATGCCCTAGTGAGGCCATATCTAGAGTACTGTGTCCAGTCCTTGGCCTCCCAGTTCAAGAGAGATAAAGTACTACTGGAGAGTGTCCAGCAGCATCTACAGAGATGATAAGGGGATCGAAACACCTCTCTGAGGAGGAAAGGCCTAAAGACCTTATCTGTTCAGCCTGGAGAAGAATGAGAGGGGTTCTTAATGCTTCTCTAAAACCTACAAGGTGGGTCTCAAGACAATGAGGCCAGATTCCTTTCAGTGGTGCCCAGCAACAGGACAAGGGGCAACATGCATGTGGCTGTTTGAGCTGATTTTTCTAATTCAGACATAGGGGAGAGGTGAACATTGCAGGGATAGGCCTCAGAATGGCAACAATAGATAAGTTAATATAATTTCATTGGAGTATCAAGAGCTTAATGTCTAGAAGCACAGTTTGTTCTCCCCCTCTGCTGGGTTCTGCTGCTTTGAGCTACGCCTGCCTATCTTCCCCAGCTGCTGTTTCGGCTGCTGCTTTTGCCGCCGCTTGTCCCCTCCTCCATCTTCCTTAAGGTTATTGTACTTGGTTGGTTTCTTTTCTCATAGTAATTTCTCTTTCTAAATATAATTTCATCTTTCCCTGACTTTCAAAACAAAAAGTCTGTGTTGTGGTGAGTTTATTCTCCCGTGGGGGGGATTCACCTTAACCCGGGACAATGCACAAAGTGGAAGAAAGAAAGTTCCATCTAAACCCAGGGAAGCATTTTTTTCCTTTGAGGATGAGAGAGCACTGGAACAGGCTGCCCAAAGAGATTGCAGGGTCTCCTTTCTTTGGAAACATTCAAAATCTTCCTGGCTGCAATCCTCTGCAACCTGCTAATTTGGTTGGGGATTAATTGGCCAAGGCAGGAAAATAGAATTATTTTTATTTTCCCAAAAATCCCTGCCTCCAGATTATATACAGAACTAGTTAAGGCCTATTTACAGGTTCTAATTTGGTGGGGAGATCATCACAAGGGTGCTAATTGGCAAATTTAGTATTTTAGGGAAAGTCAGAAAATGGAAAGGCTACAACACAGCTTCACCCCATTTATAAGTCAGGGTGAGCAGAGAACCCAGGGAAACAGCATTTTATTCATGGAGGTGAGGTAGGAACTTAGTGATGATCCCTGATGAATTTCTCTGTGGCAGCCTCTGAAACTCCCATGTTATATCCACGTTGCGGATCCACAAAACAAAGTCAAAGCGTCTCAGCCACAGCTTCCACGAGGCAAAAATTCGTGGAACAGCACTGCCTTGGCAGCCATGGAAAAAGCCAAACTGCTGGTGTGCTGCCCAGCTCAAGCAGCGAGCAGGAAAATCAGGACACAGTGTGGTCCAAGAGAAGTCAGGTCCAGGTGCCGCTGGCAGCTCTCTCTCAGATGGACCCAAGGACTTGCTAAACTTGCAGACTTGCACAGAATGGTGCAGATGTGGGGGACCGTCCAAAAGCAGGGATGGTGCTGAAGCAGGAACTCTCTAAAGGTGGGGGGGGCGGGGACTCTGTAACGGCAGTGGCTCCATGCTTTTTCCTCACTCTATGATTTTCCTAAACAATTCATCCATTTGCCATGCATACTGGGTGCAAAGAATCCAACCAATCCCCAGCCAATTCCAGCGTGGGCTTTCCCATGAGTCAGTACACGTGTGGAAAGGGCATCTTTTGCTCTTCCCCCTTCAAAGCCGCAGAAAGTGGGGGGAAAAGGAGTTTTTTGCACTGCCTTCTTCCCCCATTCAAACCTCTGGAGATGAAAGTGGGAGGAGAAGGCATTTGGAGTGCCCCTGAGCACCTACTCTAGATGAACTTATGTGATTCTATAACTAAGTAATCAGACCTACTTAATTTGCATTTTAATTAGCTGCATTCAGGGGAGAAATTTTATGGGAAAACAATACAGAGGAGAAGATCTACTGTGTTAGTAAGCCAGAGATCTATGTCAACTACACTAACTTCAGTATACCTGACAGCACAAAAACCAATTCATGACACAGCACCAAGACTCAAGGGTTTGGGTACTGCTACAGTACATATTCAAGATCTATGTATGTTACTATAACTGAAAGTGTACACAACTCAGAAGCAAGGTAGAGAGTTCAAATTTGGAAAGCTGAATTAGAAATAGTTAGGAAGAGTCATGTGTAACAGGAAATTGAAAGAAACTATAGTAGAGAATAAGGAAGAGCTAACTACATATAATTACTTTAAAAGACAGGTTTTCCAGAAAGCTGAAGACAAAAAGAACACGTTTCCAAAGATGGTTTGTATCAGCACAAATTAAGTATGAAAAGCAGAAAAGATGGGCTCAACAATGAAAATAAGCAGAGATTTTTTTAAGTTAGTGACAAGGAAGTCACCAGCAGTCTTCAGAAAGAAACTTTTAGTAAATTCAAGGCAATTACAGAAAGACAAAAAAGGAAAAAGAAAATCGTGGCTAGCTAGCACCTGCTCTATTTATAGCCCTTACAGCTGAGATTATTATACATATATTTTTAGTGAAGTTTATGGATTTTTTTTCCCTCCTCCTTCCAAAGATGTGTTTTGCTGACAGATCAGGGATCTGTTTAAACAAATTGAGCAACAATACTCTAATAAAAGATGTTTTGCTATATCTAGAGTAAATCCCTAAAGGACCATGCATTTTTCTTTGATATACCTTTTACTGCTGTCTTTTCTCACTCATACCTTTAAATGCAATATACACACCAGTGTTACATTGGAGATGCCTCAAGTAATCCTGTTTTTATAAACATTTAGTTAAGTTAATAAACTTTCTATTCTTTAATACTTTCTGCTATCATTAAAATGTTCAATTTTTTTGTTTGCAACATGCAATTGAAAGTACCCAACAAAAATATATTTCACTCACTTCTCTGGGAACAGATTCCCATATAAGTTCCAGGGGAAAAAATAAATTAGCAGCTTGTCAATACCTAGCATCATAGAATCAGCTAGGTTGGAAGAGACCTCTAAGGTCATCCAGTCTAACCTAGCACCCAGCCCTGTCCAGTCAACTATACCATTGCACTTAAGTGCCTCACCCAGGCTTTTCCTGAACACCTCCAAGGACAGTGACTTCACCGCCTCCCTGGGCAGCCCATTCCAATGCCAATCACTCTCTCTGCAAAGAACTTTCTCCTAACATCCAGCTTGTATCTCCCCTGAAACAACTTCAGACTGTGTCCCCTAGTTCTGTTGCTGGTTGCCTGGCAGAAGAGACCAACTCCACCTGGCTACAACCTCCCTTCAGGTAGTTGTAGACAGCAATGAGGTCTGCCCTGAGCTGCTTCTTCTCCAGGCTAAACAACCCCAGCTCCCTCAGCCTCTCTTCACAGGGCTATGTTCCAGGCCTCTCACCAACTTCGTGGCCCTTTTCTGGACACGTTCCAGTATCTCAACAGGACATGCTATTTAAATGCTAAATGCTGTTCTATTTGCACTGTCACAGCTACCAGCATACTTTATTCTAGATTTACAACATACAAAGAGAATGAAAATAAAGGAAGTGGGAGTTTGAGAGCAACAAGATCCTGTGAGTGGGGCACCCAGTGGAATGCTTGTGTTGTGCACTCCAATTCTGCTCTTGGTCCATTACTCGACTCTGATGTCTAGGATCTATGCACATAAAACCAGCACTGTGATTTAACACAGCAGTTTTAAAAATCCTTCCTTAACATGACAAACCTCAAGTAATCAGACAGAAAAAAAAGAATTTTCCCATGGTAACTAAAGTTCTACTTTTAAAGATGCCCACAACTTTTTTTTTTGTTTTGCCTAGACCTCAAGTCAAACACTTTCTTTCACAGCCCCTTTGGGAAACTAAGTTTAGTAGCCATAGTTCAATTATTCCCACTATAAACACACAGTCAAGGTACGTACAAAGCACATGGGAATTGATTACATTCACTCAGAAGTATAGCCAAAGGGCAAAGAGGTAATATCGCAAAAATGTAACAGCATCTCAAAACAGTTGAGGTTGGCATGGGCCTCTGGAGGTCATCTGTCATCTGGTTAATCAGAGAATCAACTAGGTTGAAAGAGACCTCCAAGATGGTCCAGTCCAATCTGTCCAATCAACTAGACCATGGCACTAAGGGGCTCGTCCAGGGTTTTTTTTGAGCACCTCCAGAAGACAGCGACTTCACCACCTCCCTGGGTAGGCCATATTCTAATGCAAATCACTCTCTCTGAAGAACTTCCTCCTAACATGCACCCTAGACCTCCCCCTGCACAACTTGAGACTGTGTCCCCTTGTTCCGCTGCTGGTTGCCTGAGAGAAGAGACCAACCCCCACCTGCATAAAGCCTCCCTCCAGGTAGTTGTAGACAGCAAATCTCCAACCCTTCTAGCTCAATCAGGATCACCAAGAGCAGGCTGGGCAGAACTGACCAATAACTGAAGTATATGGCACAAATATGGCACAAATGTCCCAGTTCAGACTACTTAAAAGGGCAGAAACTTGAAAATATTACTGCACAGGAAGACAATTAGTCACCTTCACTACCAACAACACAGATTAGATGATTCAAACCAAAACCCCAGGAATGATATTCTACTGGTATTCATTCCTCCAGAACGGATAAGAACTTGATTTTATTTTCTGTTTCTAATGGGATCCAGGATAATTTTCAACCTAGGAGATCTGTAAAGCCATATTTTGAACTTAATTTTGATGCAATACATTTTCTGGGTTTCAGCTCAGGAGGAGTGACAGAGATAGATCCCATCAAGCCCAGACTGAATGTTAAAATTCTGGTGTATGGGAAAGCAGAGGGTTTGAACCCCCTCAGAAAAGGTTTGAAACAAGTCCTTCCAATTTTTCTAATGTTATTTGCTTATTCTTCTGACAACTTGTAAAAAGAAATGGTGATGTTCAAGGTGAGGTTGGGTGAGACTTGGAGTGACCTGTTCTAGTGGGAGGTGTCCCTGCCTATGGAGGGGGGGGTTGGTATTGGATGAGCTTTGAGGTCCCTTCCAACCTAAACCATTCTATGATTCTATGGTTTTGAAGACTACGTGAATATCTGTTGGATGTGCTCTGAAAGGCTTATCAGATGAAACTGTTTAAAGAACTGTGGTATAAATCTGCTTTTTGCTCTAGTTCAGCTTCCTCACGAACTACCATATAACTATGAAGGCCTATCCTCATTTTGAATATGTGAGTAGGTGCAACTCTGGCTCTCTAAGAAGTTACATAGAACAAGACATTGAATTGTGCATTAAACAGAGAGATTCAAGAACTGCATACTTGGAATTAGATTCTAAATGTTGGCCTAGATCATCTAATGAATCACACCATTTTAAGCACAAGTCTTTTATTGCCTTACATAGCTTTTATGTCCTTAGACTGAAATTACCTAGGGCAATGAGTTTTTTTCTCTTGTTAATACTTATGCAGTAGCCAGAAAAATCAACTATCAAATCTGGCTTGGTCTCTAAAATGTTAAACTAGTCTGTGGGACAGCATCTATTCCTTGTACAAACTCCAACCATATAGCTCTGCGGCAAAGGAAATGTTTGCTTCTAAAAGCTAAATTAACCCAAAAGAGGTAACCAAACAATGAATACAATACTTGCATTTTCTACTGCCTGAATGCAAATCTTAATTACGCTTTTTAGACTAATTCTTGTACACTCAGATTTTGAGTATGCCAACTAATGTTATGCTTCCTCCATTTTCTCTAATTATTTTAGCAGTTATTATACTTTAGTTTTAATATTTCTGTGATGCTGAGTCTGTTTCAATGTATGACAAACAACTTGATGAAGCCTTGTTTTCAAGACTAGTCTCTCTCTCGAGTGGAATTACCACTGCCTGCCTGCTAATATGAATAAACATGCACATCCTATCTTGAAACAAGAAAAACAGTCCTGATGCTGAAAATGTGCTCATTTCTATTAGTTATATATTCAGGCTTATTATCTGGAATCTAACTTCTTGCATATGTATGAAAAGTCATCCACTTGCACGCAGTTATTCTTGGTGCTCTCTTTTAGCACTTGCGAGTAGGAATTTCAGACTTTATCCACCACTTCTACTCATTATTAATTGGTCCCTGATCCTTCTGTAGGAGGCTTCACCTGACATGGATACTGTGGAAAGTAGGCCTGGTGCAGAGAAAAGGGAGGTATCATCCTGATCAACAACTCCAAGTAGTGCTACTACTAGCACGATGTATGTGATTTTGGGGTAAGATACAGATAGGGTCTTCTCCAGCTTCTCGCTTGAATCACCTTCAGAAAATGAAAATGGAGCTTTCAGTTGCCACAGCTGTAATTCCCTCCTGTTTGTTTCTGTTTGTTTTTTTCCCTGCAGTTCTGCAATGGTCACCTTAAAGCTGCAGCAGAGGTTTTGTAGAGATGAGTGCACACTCAAGCCTCAGTGCAGTGCTACCGTGCTTTTAAAAACAGCTTTCAGCTTGCCTTTAACAAAGGTGACAGAATATTTCATGAAAAATTTATTATTCACAAGGATGGTTTTAATGTTAGAAAGACTGAGACATATAACAGTACCCTATCAACTAATCCCCATTTGATTTAGTGCAAATGCTTAACTTAAAATAACTGCAGTATTGTAACAAACACATCCATGCTTCTTTGTACCATTCACCTTAGTGACGCTGCAGAAGCTGTTGATTTATGTTTGAATGTGTCTCTCTGCTGTGGTGCCTCTTCAGAATTCACTTATTCCATACTTATAGTATGTGATGAAATTTGTCTACAGAAGGCCAATGTTGGTGTTAATGATAATCAGTCATTCTACACTGCCTTTCCTGTTCCACCTTTTGGAAGCCAGTAGCAGGGACTTCATTTTATGACAAGTGCAGAAGGCAGGAAAAAGATGAGAAGGAGGAAGATCAAGAGCAAAAAGTACTGCAGCTGGGGCATGCTGTGGCAGCATGTAGCCTGTCAATGGTCAGCATAGCAATGATGATATGCAGTCTAAGGAATTTAAATGCTGATCCCAACAGAGTTGTGCCATGCCGAATCCTTAATAGGATGGTCCTCAGGAAGGGACTGGCAGAGTAATGTAGATGTAGTTACTACTCATATCTGCTTGCTAGTAAGTTATTTTAGGTTATCAGGATAATAATACATTGCAGACTAAACCTTTAAACACAACATAGAATCCAGTAATTATACAAATAGGAAGTATAGAAGTGAGCAGAAATAAAGTGCTCTAGCTAGGTACAGAGAAACAAATGAACACCTAGGAAGGTTAGGAAGTAGGTTGTGATTTTCATTATATATTCTAATCTAAAAAACGCTCAAGAGCACTTCTGGAAAAGCATTACTTTTACACAACATTAAGCAGCATAATGTGATATGCATATGAAAATGGAAAGGAAAGAAGAATTTGTGAGACTGATGCTATACAAGCACTTTATCCCTGTAAAGATCATCAAGGCATTGTAAAGTCACAGTGCACCCCTTCCAGAAACTGGAAGATCTTCCTGGGTTTTTCAAGACACACTAAGGACTGGTGTCAAAGCTGCCCATGTAATGACACATTCCCACTGAAACAGGAAAGTTTCAGCAAAATAATGCAAATATGCAAAGAGAACCATTCATTTCTCAAAGCTACTTCTTAAATAACTGAGCTACTTTCTCAGCCTGGGGGATCAATATATTCCCTTAACAGGCAAATGTGCAACTTGTATCAGAAATGAAAACATTAAGAGCTGCTTCTCCCCTTATTTGCCATATTTTGGAGCAGTGCTGAGCTTTGATTTGACTGAAAACCACAGCAAATACAAGATTCTCAGTTGTAGTTGTAAAATTGCTCACTCAATGCTTAAGTTTTAAGTAGATGTCACAAATGTAATAAACTAGAAGTTATTAAATTACACTGTTCATGATATATTGGGAGGCAGTAATCCATATTACTGAATACTCATGAAGAATGTTGGTGGGTTTGTTGGGTTTTTTCATCATTAGAGGCTACAGATGGGATCCTATATATATGCAAAGAAGGAGATCTTGGTTAGGTAGTATTATAGAAGTGTACTTTAATCTTACTCTAAGAAAATAAAGTATTCCAATGACCTATATGCAAAAAGTAATGAAAGATGACAAAGAGGTCAGAAGAAAAGCTGAGTGATGTAACCAGACAAATGCCTCTCATTAACTTTCAATATTTTAAATAAACTAGTGAGAGAGTAAATATCTAAATATCCTAAAAACAGCAGAGAAATAGGAAGTTTCTTGAAAGAGAAGACAGAGAAATTCCTCTATCATGAATGCTCTATCAATCTGCAGTCTTTTTTCTTACTAATCAGCTAAAAAATTCTGTAACATTGAGTTTCACATATACTGTATCTTAAATACAAGGCCTGCAAGGATGTGATGTGCTTTTAGTAATGTCACAGAATTTCTTAGCTTGAAAAAGACCTTCAAGCTCATCGAGTCCAATCATTAGTTTCACACTGACAAGTCCTTGACTAAACCAAATCCCTCAGCACAATATCTAATTGCTATGAATCACAGTGGTTGGAAAGGACCACCAGGATCATCCAGGCCAACCTTGATCTCATCATCCTTCATCACTAGACCATAGCCTCAAGCACCACAACCATTCTTTTTTTTAAACACCTCCAGGCAGCCTGTTCCAGTGCCTGACTGCTAACTCAGTAATGAACTTCCTCCGAACATCCAACCTAAACCTCCCCTGACTCAACTTGAGGCTATTTCTTCTTGTCCTATCATTAGTAATTTGGGAGAAGAGACCAGCTCTGGCCTCACTACAACTTCCTTTTAGCTAGTTGTAGAGGGCAATAAAGTCCCCTCTCAGCCTCCTCTTCCCTAGACTAAACAACCCCAGTTCCCTCAGCTGCTCCTCATAGGTCATGTTTTCCAGACCTCTCACCCCTCTCTGCACCTGCTCCAGGACCTCAACACCCCTCCTAAACTGTGGTGATCAAAACTGGACACAGTTTTGTGTGGCATTATTATTGTGTGACAGTTTTATCTGACATTACAAACTAGTTAAGAAATACAGCTGAAAGACAGAGAGAGTCTTCAGGAAGCAGGCTGTAAGATGTTACTCACCTTAAGATAAACAGTGCTGAAAAGCTGTAAATTACAGTAGTGGGTCAAAAAACCATAGATATTGTACCTGCGTACACATTATACACCTGAATAAGAAGTATTTAACATGAATTTTTAAGAAAGATAACTTTGAAAAACATTTTCACACTGAAATACATTCAGAATAATCACCAATGTGATGGATTGGCAGTGGTAAGTGATGCTGCAGTTAGAGGCATTCCAATTTTCCCAGCTGAATTGATATAGATTAAAAAAATAACAAATCAAGTAGCACAATTCACAAAATCACAACTAAATCATTAGCCCTGTCTGTAAAATCACTTGCAAGGTAGCAACACTTTGGTTTCCTTAGCCCTGTATTTCTTTTTAATGGCACAATAAACTGTCAGTTGAGATTAAGTTCTTTGAAAAGGTCTTTTCATTGAATTAAGCTTCTTCATAAAAATGATTACTTTTTCTAATTCCCTGCTGGGCTATTAAAATATAATCCAGTACCAAGTGGAGAAAAAGTAGAGTCTCTGTCACTTCAATTCATGTTTGGATTGAGCCCATAACATTGAAACCAAAGCTATAGCCTTGGCAAAACAATATATAAGAACAGGGCAGAATCTGTTTCAGAAAAATAAGTAGAACTAAGAATTTAATATCTGTAGTGCACAAATAAAATTATTTCATTGTTTAGTTTTAATTAGGTTCCACTTAAATTGGTACATTGTCAAAAGCAAAGACAAGCAAAACAAAGAGTAGTAGCTTTTCCTTGCAATAATTAGATCAGCTAGCTGAGGGCTTATCTACTAACCCACCTAAGAGAAAAGCAGATGAAAGCAAGTCACGTAATAGCAAGCCTTTCCTAAAATTCATGGTTTCTAAAAGACATAGTATCTGGGCAAAGAGGTCCCTGAATTTATAGCAGATCTTACAGGTCTATCTCCATGTGTCAATCTGGGGTCCTGTAACAACAGCTAAAAGCTTTTTTTAAATAAACAAAATAAAAATGCACTAAGATTTTTGTCTACTTTCATTTTTTTCCCCTCTCAATTTATTTACTAACAGGTTGCTTTGAAAGTTTACACTTTACACTAATTCTTATAATTAAAAATCGTATCTGTTTCACTCTGACTTAAAAGTAATAAGTAGATTTTCTGCATTAAGTTATTAAGTCTAAGCAGTAACCAACACAGAATACTACTAAGCTGTCCTGGTTTCAGCTGGGATAGAGTTAATTTTCTGCCTAAGAGGTGGTACAGTGCTGTGTTTTGGATTTAGTGTGAGAACAGTATTGATATTTTGAGTTGCATCAAATATTTTTTCAGCTTTGCATGCCCTACAGCCAAGAATGCTGGAGAAACACAAGTTGAGAGAAGACACAGCCAGGACAGCTGACCCAAACTGGCCAAAGGAATATGATGTCATGCCTAGTGGATGAGCTGGAGTCAATTGCTGCTAGGGTACTGGCTGAGCATCGGTCAGCAGAGGTGGTGAGCAACTGCAGTGCACATCACTTGTCTTTCTTGGGCTTTATTTCATTCTCTTTTTGTTCTCTTACCTTTCATTACTACTGCTATTATTATTACTACATTTTATTTTTATTTAAATTATTAAACTGCTCTTATTTCAACTCATGAGTATTATTTGTTTCCACTTCTCCTCCCTATCTCACCTTGGTGGCAGGAGGAGTGCGCGAGTGGCTGCATGATGCGTTGTTACCAGCGGGGGTTAACCCATGACATAAGCAGACTACCGAGGCTTAACTAGAGCCTTCTAATGCATTATTTGCAATGAAGTGACTGCTAAACAGCTCAGAATTCAAGCAATAAAATTGCTTTGGGGAAGTGAACATAAAGTAACATGTATTGTATATTAGATGACTACGCCACAGGACATTCCATAATGAGCTTCCCTGCTGTCTCATTATCTCTTGACAGCTATGCCAAAATAATCTCTGTCTTACCAAATGAATCCTCAGCCTTGAAAGACAAATGAAAATCTACTTTTTCTTATTCATGAATTAACAGTAAAAACTGGTTTGTAACTATGAGAAATCACATCCAGCTTAAATAAAAAGTAATTTCAAACACTGATTTTAGATGTGTATGTCTCTATCAGAACTGTTATGCCTGCATACAGATTATACACAGTACCAACAGAAGCATCCAACCACTTTTTAGACACCAATATAAAGTTCTCTTACTTGACTACATGTACAGCCTCCTCTTAAAGTAACACTCTGCATTGCTAGTAGTCAACATCCTTCTGATACCAGTTAGCATATCTTTTCTTTTTAATGGTTCTGAACAGGGAGATTCTTAGTGAAGGATTCTTCTAGTATTTGTGCGTGTACAGGTATATATACCTTAGATGGGTTTCATTCCACTTCTGTATGTTTCACTGATAAAAACTATTTGCATTTAACGTGTATGCAAAGGCTCCCAATTAAACTGCTATTGCTTGTGGAATTCATAGAATCATACAATCAGTCAGAGTTGGAAGGGACCACAAGGACCAGATGATCCTGCCATGGGCAGGGACACCCTACCCTAGATCAGGCTGGCCAGAGTCTCATCCAGCTTGGCCTTGAACTCCTCCAGGGATGGGATCTCAACCACCTCCCTGGACAACCCATTCCAGGCTCTCACCACTCTCATGCTGAAGAGCTGCTTCCTGTACAAGAACTACCCGCAGGTCAAAATGTTATGAACTGCATATCTATTTGTTTTTACAAGTCTGAGAAGATGTCCTTCTCTTTTTCAAAGTTCATCCAAAAACTGAAATAATAAAAAAAAATTAAAAATACTATTGCACCCCAGGTTGAAGGGAAAGCTCATGAATACATAACGACATTATTCAGTCAAAATAATTTATAGGCATATAGAATTAATGTAAGATTCTATTCCTGAAAAAAAAACCCCAAACCCTAAACATTCAGGAACAAAGCAGAGCTGAAATTCTTGAATTTGATAAGAAGACTTTCTCTAGATGGATATGCTCTTTCTTGAAGATCATTTAAGAAGTGAAACTGCATTATCAGCTGACTGGAGCAGAACTTAGTGAAAAAGATCTCACTTGTTCTAATGTTGATTTATCTAAAATTATTGTATACTTATAATAAATTCTAGATCTGGCACAAGAACTGGAGAAAACGTTCCCCAAATGTTTGCGGGTTTTTTTTTGCACATCAGGACAGTCACTTTTAATTCAATGAGAGGTTGTTCAACCTCCGTGGTATCGCTAATATTACGAAACTTCTTAGTTTAAAAATCCTATAGCAGGACAACAGCACCTTTGCTAGTTCAGCTTTCATGAGTAATAAGTGTTTTCACAGCTACACCTGTAATTCCCTGACCTGAGAGATCTCAGTATGGCCCTGAGGCTTAGATCTCTTACAGATTTGGTCTTTCAGATAGAAATTTATCTTACAAGCATACATTTTTGGCTTGAATTCAGAATACCTGCTGAGGCCAACCACCATTGGGATCGCAATAGGACCCACGTAGGATCATCCATCTCTGGTCGCCTCTTCCCTTGGGTGAGCCTCAAGAGCAGCAGGCATAGATGAAGTGTTATGGTCAGATGTGATGAGTTTGATTTTTGTGTGACGTGGTCTGACCCATGAGACACTCACAAGGCTGAGATGTACCTGCTCTGATGTCTCCATCACAGAGATGATGGAAAGAATTTTCCAGGAGATGAATATTTTGAGTAGGTAAAAAGTTATCCTTACAGACTTGTAGTGAGCTTGCTCCTACATCTCAGTATAGCAACAACAGAATGCATCCTTCTAGAGCTGCATCAATTAGGAGACAAGGTTTGTTTGAATCATTAAAAGAAAAAAAGTGCAATTACATATGATAGTTACTATATAAAAAAGGAAAGAGAAAGAAAATATACTACCATAAAATGTAAGCCAGGTTGCTAAAAATAAACCACATGCTGCAGAAAGCTATCCAATCTGTTATTTTATCCAGTACTTGATTGACCAATGTGTTCTGATTTAACATGGCCATTTGGATATGAGCACTTGGCCAGGCTATTGTTTATCAACTGTGACTCTGCATATCTTCCATTCATTTACAACTGTGAAACACTAAGAGGAGAACAGAACAATTTAATTACTTGACAGATTTGAGCTGGGCAACACATGGTTTTGAACACTGCCCATGTTTCCTTTAACCTGCAGGTTAAAGCACCTGAAATGCATTTATATATGACATACAACACTACATCAGTATCCTCGTTTTTAACTCTTAGAGAGGGTTAAGAGTCATTTCTGTCCTCCAGTTACAGGTAGCTCATAGCCTCAAACTGGGGCACTATCTTAAGCCACTGAAATATCTACTCACACCTTTGTTTCAGTATCACAGAATTAACCAGGTTGGAAAAGACCACCAGGATCATCAAGTCCACCCTATCACCTAACCCTTCTAATTAACTAAACCATGGCACTAAGTGCCTCGTCCAGCCTCCACTTAAACACCTCCAGGAACGGTGACTCCACCACCTCCCTAGGTAGCCCATTTCAATGCCAATCACTCTTTCTGTGAACAATCTCTAGCTCATGTCCAGCCTAAATCTGCCCTGGCTCAGTTTGAGACTGTGTCCTATTGTTCTGTCACTAGGTGCCTGGGAGAAGGGACCAACCTCACCTGGCTACAGCCTCGCTTCAGGTAGTTGTAGACAGCAATGAGGTCTGCCCTGAGCCTCCTCTTCTCCAGGCTGAACAACCCCAGCTGCCTCAGCCACTCCTCATAGGGCTGTGCTCCAGCCCCCTCACCAGCTTTGGGGCCATTGTCTGAACGTGTTCAAGCACCTAAATAACAGTCTCTGTACCATATTTCCATCATTGAATCAGTTTATTTTCTTCAACAAGTCATTTTATTTTTTATTAACTCTGCACTTCTGAGGGGTCTTCGGAAACCGTACCACTGTGATGTTACAGTCAACTAAAACAGGGACAGAGCGTAGAAGTGAAAACAACATACAGCAGAAAAGGCAGATGATGGTTTCCCTTATCCTGATATTCCTTATCCCACAAATCCCTCCATATTCCTGCTAAACCCAGTCTCTGCAAAGAAGGCATATTTGCAAATAAATTTAGTGGAAACATTATTCATATATGCTTAGTGTTATGCCTCATCAGAGGAGAGCAATCCGAATCTGTATTGTACACCCACTGAATGGCACACAATTTATGTTATTATACCACTAGCAACACTTTTGCAGTTTACACAGCTGAAAACAGCTTTGTCTGCATCTTGGATAACAGGGACTACCTCAGCTCAGCAGTTTCCCATTCAAACTCTAATCAAAACAATACATTGAGCATTCACATGGGGTGTTAGATAAGCCTTTTGCTAGAAGCTGACTCAGAATCTCCCCATTCATTCAAGCATTTCTGGAAAATTCACTTCAACTAAATGCACATGTTTCTGCCATTCAGGAAGAAACTTCCCTTTGTGTTGTGGGTTTAAGAGTGGATGTCTTAAAGTCCTCCAGAAGTGCCAGAGAGTACCTCAGGATGGACACCAGAAAATGGAATCTTCTTGTTATTTTTTTCTCATCACACTGTACCCCTATATAAATAAACATTTCTTCTGTTCTGTCTTTTGCAGCCTGGAGGGCCAACCAGATCCTGGGCTGCCATCAGGAGAAGTGTGGCCAGCAGGTCAAGGGAGGTTATTTCCCTCTACTCCGCTCTGGAGAAGAAGAGGCTCCCAGGTGACCTTATTGTGGCCTTTCAGTATCTGAAAGGGGCCTACAAAAAAGCTGGGGAGGGACTTTTTAGGCTATTAAGTAGTGACAGGACTAGGGGGAATGGAGCAAAGATGAAGATGGGTAGGTTCAGAGTGGACATGAAGAATTTCTTCAGCATGAGAGTGGTGAGAGCCAGGAATGGGTTTCCCAGGAAGGTGGTTGAGACTCCATCCCTGGAGGTGTTTAAGGCCAGGCTGGATGAGGCTGTGGGCAGCCTGATCTAGGGTAGGGTGTCCCTGAGCATGGCAGGGGGGTTGGAACTAAAAAGTCCTTATGGTCCCTTCCAACTCTGACTGATTCTATGAATATAATGTCATAGTGGCAATAAGAGCAGGTTAAGAGGAAGGACTCATTCAGGAGAGAATCCCTAAATGAGATCTACTAGGCACAGAATATTCTCTGGAATAGAAAGAGTTTTCACTGGAACAGGCTCCCCAGAGAGGTTGCAGAGTCTTCTTCTCTGGAAAATTTCAAGGCCTGTCTGGATGCATCGTTCTGTGATCTGTGCTAGATTGTGTGGTCCTGCTCTGGCAAGGGGGTTGGACTCAATCTCCTTGGGTCCCTTCCAACCCTACTGTCCTGTGATTGCTGTGATTCTGCCCCTTTTGCTCCCTCTCCCTGCTCTCAGCTTGGCCATGTCTCTTGTGGGGGAGGTTTGCAGCCTGGCTCAGCCTTGGCAGAGTTAATTTCTTCTGCACAATTCAGGCCTAGACAAGGAGGGTAGGGAATTACTGGGGAAGAAGGCAGACATTGAGGCCTGTGGTTGAGGCCTGGCAGGGGAGGTTTTGGATGATGGTGGCCTCGTGAGATTTTGAAAAGCCCAGGCTGGATAGAACTGGATTGGGACTGGATATGAATTTTGTACATTTTGTATGGCTTTGTACTGTTGTATAGAGTTGTGAACAGGACTTCTATTTAAACTTGCAATTCTTTCCAATCCCGTGTGGAGCATTCTCCTTTGGGGAGGTGTAAAAAGTTTCTCTCACCTCTCAAAACTATAACACTCTAAAGGTGAACTTGCTACAAGAGTGTGAACTTTTGTTTAAATTGCTAACTGAAGCATAAAAAGCACAGAGAGATCAGAGGGAAGTTATGTTTTTGTGAGGAGAAGTCTATTTTACTGATATTATCAAAGCATATTTTGTAATGATTCACATACAGCCTGATCTAGTTAAGGATGCCCCTGGTGACTGCAGGGTGGGGGTTGGTCTAGATGACCTTCGGAGGTCCCTTCCAACCCTGACCATTCTATGATTCTATTCCTTTTCACTTTGTATTTCTGTGGTCATCAATGGATTTTGAAATGCACCCAGCTGAAACAAAGACTAAAATCACAAATTAAAGAAGAAACACAAACTAAAGAAGAAACTAAAAATTATATACTTTTATAAGGCTGCCCAGAGAGGCTGTCAAGTCTCCTTCTCTGGAGACTTTCAAAACCCACCTGGGTGCATTCCTGTACAGACTAACCTTAGGCAATCTTGCTTTGGCAGAGGAGTTGGACTCAATTATCTCTGGCTGTTCCTTCCAAACTCTAATATTCTGTGATTCTGTAACTATTTGTAACTCACCCTTTTACTTATTAATAGTAAGTATTTGCATGTGTTTAAGGATATCAGTGGAATGGGAAATCATTGATCTTCCATGCATGACATGAAAAATGCTAACATGAAAAATATATACTACTGGTGTCAGCATTAACATTGTAATAGTACAACCTGGATCAGTTTTAGGATTACATCGCTGATTTGTACATAAGTAGGATAGCTTTACAATAAAAAAGGCAAAGGACAAGAGTGACATTTTGTCTAAAAATAGTCATTTTTTTCGGAATAGAGGAGAAAATCCAGGCTTGTGCATGTAAAAACTCTTTAGTAGTCAATTATTTTATGGTTTTCATAGCAAAAAGAGAAAATTACACCCAGTTTGCCAGGCTAGAAGTATAGCCCTGCAGATAAACTTTTGACAATGGCTATTGAAATGGTGAGTAATAAATACTATTTTATTTTCAGGAAAAGGATCTAAATGCATTTAATAGAAAGAGTGAATATTGGTGCTCTATAGCATGGAATGGCAGTTCCTGTGATCTTGTGATGACAAAGAATGTTAGGGGTTGGAAGGGACTTCCAAAGATAATGGAGTTCAACTCCCCTGCCAGAGCAGAACCATAATCTAGTGCAGGTCACAAAGGAATGCATCCAGACAGGTCTTGAAAGTCTCCAGAGAAGGAGACATCATCATCTTCTCCCAGTGCTTTAAACAAAGAGGAATATTTGCTTACAGAACTAGAGACAATGCAGTCTTTCATTAGATGTTCCTGACACGACTTAAGGCAATTTTAAATCAATCTTTTTTTGTTGTTTGCAGGGTGTTTGTTTTTAATACTTCAACAAAAACAGAATAGTTTTACTCTCGTGAAATAAACCCAATTTCTACCACTACAGCTATGTCTGTACTCTGCTGTTAACCCAGAGGATCAATTCTCTGAATGGTAACAGCATCTCAGACACGAATAAAATGTTTCCTTCCAGGGCACTTAGCATAGCAAATTTATATTGCTACGTTTTGGAACAGCAAAAAAGGAAATTCAGGCTGAACCTCATGACAGTAAATATATCAGGACAACACACTGGAAAATATCTAAGGTGTGCAAAACTCTACTTCAGCAATTAGATGACAGATGAAAGTAGTACTGTTGTGGAAGGCCTAAACAGGCCAGAATAGGCCTGAACATGTCCTGGCTTGCCCAGACATGTTTTTCTGCTCTCCCTCCTGCTGATAGGAGAAGCAACTGTGGGAAAGAAGACAAAAGGGCCCAGTGCCTCTATGTCTGTCCAAACTTGTTTATGGGGTACCTGCACATGTTTATACATTTGTTTGTGTTCTGCCCTAAAAGGGGAAAGCAAGCCCTAACTCCACCTAATATGGTTAAGCTTGGCCAACTGCCATTCTGATTGGCTGTGTCCAAAGGCCCATTAGACATGGGCTACATCGATAAAAGACATGAGGAGGTAGAGACAATGTGCTTGCTGCTGCTGCNGTGCTTTCACCCAGCATCCTGCTAAGAGCCTGGGAAGATCAGAAACCTCAATGGCTAAGAAGACAACAACAGCATTCCCTAAAAGTAGAAACTGTAGTTAGCTCTGCAAGTCGGGAAATAACTTCTGTGAGTAAATACTCAAAGCCTCTTCAGTAACTCTCCAGCAAAACTCTCTAAGTGAATGCAAGTGCCTTCTAAATCCCTTCTGCCTTAAAGCAGAAAGGAGTCCACCTAGCGGGCAAGTAGTATAATTAACCACAAGAACCTCTCCCAGTTCAATTGAGTTTAACGTTCTATTATTGCTAGTTATTTGTTCCAGATTCAGTTATTCCTTTATATAATGTTTCCATGACTGTTGCAAAGAACCTAATTATTATTAAAAATTACTGGGCGGGTGGTAAGAGAATCCTGAACATCAAAATTAGTAAGCAATATTAACTTTGAAAAAATACCATCTTGCATCATTAATTACCCCTCCATTACAAGTACTCAGACCAGCTATGCTATGAGTGTCCATATTCAGCCCTTTCACTGACTTCGGCACATCTTCAGTGCTGTCACAGACTTACAGACACATCCACTATGACTTGGCACTCTATTAAAATTCCTTATGGTGAAGTAGCTGGCAGGATAAATTTCTTGAAGAGGAGCATACATGATAAGAAAGCGATTTTTTTGAGTAAAATTTTGTATAACAATTTAAAACACTTTCTGCCATATTGTGCTTTCAGAAATAATTTTGCTCTCTGTTTTCACACAGGTATACAGGAACTGTTTCTTAAATTATTTTTTAACTAAATGAATATACTTAATAAAAATAATGACAGATTTGAAATGAAAAAAAAAAAAAGCACACAAAAAAAGCCAAACAAATTTCCAACTGTTGCTAAGCAGACACACTCTAGAATTTACTTCTCTTCTTCAATCAAAATGAGTCCCTGTGGATTTCAGTATGAAAAAGATTTGTAGAATTTGAACTTCAGAGAATAAATGAGCCTTAAGTTAATGAAAGAATGAAGTCTTTTCCAGGTTTGCCTTCTACCCTTTCCACTTATTCCTCATCTCCCTCCCATATCCCCTCTCACCTCACCTGTTGACATCCTTCACCCAGAAATCAACTCCTTTACATTTCAACTGGAAGAACAGTGCTGGCAAACTTAAGCAATATCTGCACAGAGTCTGTTTTGAATGTCTGTACATGCATAATACAATAAACTAACAGCTAAAAAAACTTGTGCATAGATATATGACAACTACTTAATTTCTGGATTAAGTGTAAATGATGTATTCGAAATCCAATTACTAATATTTCACATGCATAAAGCAGTAGAGGCTGCTCAGTCTTTTCAGTCTTGATTCATAGTTCAAGTAGAAATCTCCTTAGCCTAACCCACTTAAGCTCAGCAAAACCCATTTAAGGACAGATCTTCTAGATGTTCAAAGCCCTCTGGGACTGTAGTTTGTAGTAAAAGGAAAGTAAAATTTGCAGTGTAAAATAAGAAATGAACACTTAGAACATGCCATGGAATCGTGATTTGGGTTGGAAGGGACCTTGAAGATCACCTAGTTCTAATCCCCTTGCCGTGGGCAAGGACAGTTCCAGTAGACCAGGTTGCTCAAGGTCCCATCCAACCTGGATTTGAACACCTCCAGGGAGGGGGCATCCATGACTTCCCTGGACAAGCTACTCACCATCCTCACTGCCAAGAATCTCTTCATAAATGTCCAGGTCAAAATTCCCCTCTCCCAGCTAAAAGCCATTGTTTCTTATCCTGTCACTGGAAGCCCTTGTAAAAGGTCCCTCCCCAGCTTTTCTAGAGCTCCCTTCAGGTACCAGAAGGCCACTGTAAGGCCTCCCTTGGAGCTTTCCCCTCTCCAGGCTGAACAGCCCCAACTCCCTCAGCCTGTGCCCACAGGCTCTATAATGGTGCTATTTGGTTTCTATTTTAGGAGAAACATCACAATAGTGGTAACAGTACCATGCATAAATACTGGCTTCACAAGCTATGTTTCATTCTTAATGGCACAGAACTAATATGACTGTGACAACTGCTATTTAGCAAACATTCAATGCATGTCTGATAAAAATAAATCTATTGTAACACAACATTAAGTATGTTAAGATCAGTAATCTCAGATGACTATTCAGTGCTGAAAAGAATGATGAAAGACTAAAAGAAAGAGGTTTCCTCAAAAGCAATATCTAAGAGCTTTCTGTTTCCCACTGTAGACAAAGTCTGCATGATGTAAATGTGCAAAAACAGAGCTCATGCAAACACAACAAATAGTTCCAGGATGTCAGAAGGTGGTTTTTGTATGGCTCATTTTTGGGGTCTGCACATCAGAGTCAATAAACATGGAACAGACCTACTGTATTTTCCAAGAGAAGAGCTGGAAGTATTTTTTTCACTATTAAAGTCATCTTCACTTGTGATTAACTGAGAAGTGCAGATTATCAGAAATAAATTCAGAGGTGGTCTGAGAACTTTAATTTTACTTCGCTATAAAAACGGACTCTGTCTACTTCTGTGTTTTCCATTAATATAATCAAATACTATCCAGAAAATAACTTTTACAATTAAGAATTAGAAACTGGTCTTAATAGACTTGTTAAGCAAGGCTTCACTAACAGTCTTACTCTAACAAGATTTAAGATTAGTGTCTTGACACTAAAGATTTGCTTTCTCAGCTGATGCTACCACAACCAAGAAAGTTTTAAAAATGCAAACTAGAAATGGTAACCAAAGAAAAATCAAACAACCTCTTAAGATCAATCTTTAGACTAGAGAGAAAGATAATTGTTTTCAATTCTTTATGTGGTTTGATAGATTCTTAGAATCAACCAGGTTGGAAGAGACCTCCAAGATCCTCCAGTCCAACCTAGCACCCAGCCCTAGCCAATCAACTAGACCATAGCACTAAGTGTCTCATGCAGACTTTTCTTAAACACCTCCAGGGTGTTCAAGAACTCCACCACCTCCCTGGGCAGCCCATTCCAATGCCAATCACTCTATCTGGGAAGAGCTTTCTCCTAACATCCAGCCTATACCCCCCCTAGCACAACTTGAGACTGCCACCCCTTGTTCTGTTGCTGGTCACCTGGGAGTAGAGACCAACCCCACCTGGCTGCAGCCTCCCTTGAGGTAGTTGTAGAGAGCAATGAGGTCACCCCTAAGCCTCCTCTTCTTCAGGCTAAACAACCCCAGCTCCCTCAGCCTCTCCTCACAGGGCTGTATTCCAAGCCTCTTACCAGCTTTGTCACCCTTCTCTGGACACGTTCCAGTATCTCAACATCTCTCTCGAATTGAAGAGCCCAGAACCGGACACAGTACTCAAGGTGTGGCCTGACCAATGCTGAGTACAGGAACAGAATAACCTCCCTTGTCCTACTGGCCACACTGTTCTGATCCAGGCCAGAATGCCATCAGCTTTCCTGGCTGCCTGGGCACACTGTTGGCTACTACCAGCACCCCCAGGTCTCTTTCTGCCTGGCTGCTCTCAGCCACTCTGTCCCCAGCCTGTAGTGCTGCTTGGGGTTGTTGTGGCCAAACTGTAGAACCCTGCACTTAGCCTTGATAAATCTCACCCCATTGGCCTCCGCCCACCCATCCAGCCTGTCCAGGTCTCTCTGCAGGGCTCATCCTACCATTCAACAGCTCCACAGTTGCTCCTAGCTCACAAGCTTTAAACTCAGCCTGAGATTTCAAGGGTTTTATGTTCCTTGCTCCTTGCTGTATTTTTGTAGAGACCCTAAAGTTTCCTAATTCCTTGCAAGTTGCTTTTAATCAAGATCTGACATTTAGTGGCTGAAGATAAGAGCTCTTAAATTAAATTGTATTTGCTGATCTCTGAACGATGAAAACAAAATATAATTTGCAAATACATTTGTTAATTCATACTTCAGCACTCAAAATCATTTCACTTTGCTCCCACTAAACTGGCAGGTTTTGTCGTCTCCTTGAACATGAACAGACACAGGTAATTTACTACTCTAAGTCTCTCTCTGTGTTTTACAGGGTTCCGTGGAGCTATATTCCATGGCCATACTTAGGCCTGAAATATCCCAATCAAATAAAAATAAATATAAACAAACTGCATTTTATCGATCTGATTTCTTCTATTTATACCTCAACCAATGTTCTACTCAGCATTTGTGGACAGATCATTAACTTTTATTTGAGGAAAAGAGGACAGAAGTCTTCAGAGTTTCTTAAAAATAGGAATGAACAATATGAACAAGAAAATAAAAACTACAAAAAAGAGGTGGAAGTTGTCAGTAGAAGTCCACAGAGGTATGGTTGAGAGTCCTCATAATAGGCTCAATGGTAAGATGACAGATTGGATGGTGTAGTCATGGTTGCAAAGTGAAAAAACTGACTGCAAGGAATGGCAAAAGCACCTATAAAAACGGAACAAACTACCAAAGAAGAGGTTTTTTTCCCCACAGTTAAGCGTCAAGATGTGACTAAACTTCTTCATACAAAGTATAGAAATACAATAAGGGAATGTCCAAAAGCTCATTAGAAAAAAGGGGAAGCTACCAGTTAATTGCAGGACATTTTAGTTCCTTTATTCAACAGGGATGGCTAAAGCGAGTAATTTGCAAGTTACAGGCTACTGGAACCGACAGAAAAACCAAGTGAAATAATCTCAGCATTTATCACTGCCCTGTACATGTGGAGGACAGTAGGGTCAAAAGAAGTAAACAGCTCTGCTTAGCTTTGAAAAAATAGGACAGGAGGATCCAGAGAATGATAAATCAGTCAGTCCAACAACCCTCACAAAAATGCTAGGATATCTGTCTTTGGATAAAGACTACAGATAAGCTAGAGCCAAAATCCAAAAGGAAATATCAGTCCCATCTACATTCTCCTGTACTGATAGGCAGAAGTAGTAGATACGACACATATTCATTGTTTCAAAACATTTGCCAGCCTTATGTACCACAGCCATAAATAAACCAACAATTAAGCAATCCAGATGACACTATTGTAACTGCATGCACAAACAAATGTGAAGCTATACTTAGAGCAGTTACTGGCTGTCAAGCTGGAAGGAAATACTGAGTGGGGTTTCGCAGGGCCTGTCCTGGATCCAGTATTATTCAATATTTTCATTAACGGCTTGGATGATGGAATAGAAAGTAGACTTATTAAATTTGCAGACAATACCAAGCTGAAAGCGTCTGCAAGCACTTTAGTGAATAGGATTTGAATTGAAAGTAACCTTGACAAATTGAAAAAGTGATCCAAATAAAACCACCCCAACAAACAACAAAAACCAAACCCTGCACCAAAAAAAGAAAAACCAACAGAAAAAAATGCAATTCAATAAAGAAAAGTACAAAGTATCACACGTAGAAATAATTCCCAGCTGGAAAAACACAAGAGGAGAAACAAATGACTATTCATCAGATTTACAAAGGGTAATGAACCACAGAGACACTAAGAGTCATGAACATTGCACTAGTTACGTGGGACCATTTTATATAGGGAACATGAAGTAATCTGATTTGATGCTAGTCTCAATACTTGCCATGGACAAAGCAGCCTGCTTAGACAGAATGCTGCATGAAGTTCAGCTACATCAGAAATATTCAACAAGGTGGGGGGAAGCTCTATTTCTTGCCTTTTAGACTCTTTCAACTGCTCACAATATGCAGAATTTGAAAGCACAGACATCTTTGCTGAAATAGTTTTCTGGCCCAGTTGAGCTAAAAGGTACAGCATTGACCAGAAAGCTGGAGCTCCTCTCCTATGGAGACAGAGAATTGGGACTGTTCAGTCTGGAGAGAAGAAGACTCCGAGGGAACCTTATTGTGGCCTTCAATATGTGAAGGAGGCCTAGAAGAAAACTGGTGAGTGACATTTTAGGAGGTCAGGTAGTGATAGGACTAGAGAAAATGGGCAAAACTAGAAGTGGGTACATTCAGACTGGATGTTATGAAGAAGTTCTTCACCATAAGGATGGTGAGACACTGCAATAGGTTGACCAGGGAGGTGATGGAAGTCTCATCCCTGGAGGCTTTTAAAGCCAGGCTGGATATGACTCTGGGCAACCTGATCTAGTGTGAGATGTCCTTGCCCTTGGCCAAGGGGGTTGGAACTAGGTTCTTGAGGTCTTTTCCAGCCCTGACAATTCTATGACCCTGTGATTCTAACTTCTGTATGTTCAAACAGGAGAAATATTGCACAAATTGAATTGTATGTGCTGCGCAACAGAAAACCCTCTGGGCACAAAGATGACAGTTTCTGATTGAGCATGAGAACCACAGTAGGGAATTTTGTATCCAAAAAGAAATGAAAAACACTGTCCAATTTTGTACTCTCCCAAACAGACACCTGCATCAGCAATACATATTTTTCCTGTTTTATGTATTAGCATTCACACCACTGCCAGTCATTGTAAATATTTATGGATTCATAGGCACAATAGTCTCCTTTACTGTTATCTTTTGCATAACACATCTTCAGCAGATATTCTTCAGCTAGGAAAACACAAGATGAGGAACAACTGGCAAAACTGGAGATCCAGAGAGAGTAATGAATTTCAAAGAGCTCATGAATGAGAAATGGCAGAGAACTCAACATATGTAAGCAGAAATGTAGGAAATAGAGTAATTACTCCATGGAATATTCACCACCATGATTCACAGCCATCACTGTGCCTGCTTTCAGAAGTGGATGGAATATATTAAAGATAGGAAAGAAAGTCATGTCTCCAGCTCTTGGGATCTGACTGACCAGAAATTATCTTCAATGGCAAAAAAATGAATACAATTTCAGAAAATGCTTTAAAAATTGGTTGCTTTTATCCATCATTTAAAATCATTAGAACAAAAGATCCTTGCATCCTTACCATCAAAATTATTAAACTACCCTTTACCCCTCACTATCTAAACAATGTATTGCCTGGCAATTAAATTAGACAAATTGCCTGGGCAATTAAATTAGACAAAATACTACACACTTGTCAACCAGCAACAGCCTGCACTGTGGAACATGAGGGAGCACAGTGTTCATTCCATCAGTACCATTACCAGATACCAGAGAGGGACCTCGGGGTATTGGTTGACAGTCAGCTGAAGATGAGCTATCAGTGTGCCCAGGTGGCTAAGAAGGCCAAAGGCATCCTGGTCTGTATCAGGAGTAGTGTGGCCAGCAGGACCAAGGAAGTTATTCTGCCCCTGTACTCAGCACTGGTTAGGCCACACCTTGAGTACTGTGTCCAGTTCTAGGCCCCTCAATTAAAGAAATATGTTGAGGTGCTTGAACACATCTAGAGAAGGGCAGCAAGGCTGGTGAGAAGGCTGGAGCACAGCCTATGAAGAGCGGCTGAGTGAGCCAGGGATGTTCAGCCTGGAAAAGAGGAGGCTCAGAGAAGACCTTACTGCTCTCTACAAGTACTTGAAAGGAGATTGTAGCCAGGTGGGGTTGGTCTCTTCTGCCAGGCAATCAGTGACAGAACAAGAGGGCACAGCCTCAAACAAATGGACACTGCACCAGGGCAGGTTTAGGCTGATGTTAGGAAGAAGTTCTTCACAGTGATTGGCATTGGAATGGGCTATGTGAGGAGGTGGTGGAGTCACTATCCCTGGAGGCGTTTAAAAGGAGGCTGAGTGAGGCACTTAGTGCCATGGTTAATTGGAAGTGTCAGGTGATAGGTTGGACTCAATGATCTCGAAAGTCTTTTCCAACCTGATTAATTCTGAGCAACATATTATTGCTTTTTACTTAAGGAACAAATACAGAAGGTTTAACAATGCTCTATGATTATTATGTAACAAGCTTTCTCCTTTCGTTCCTAATGGCACACATTAGTATATCTCTGTGAAATAAATATTCAGATAAGACTGCCTGGAGGTTTAAAAAATAGTTTCACTTCCATTTCAGTGAAGTCTTCATGATTTATGCTCTGCATAAATACTGTCTAGAAATTAAAACTGGATATTGTCTTACCTTTGAGCACCACTGCTGATCTAAATCTTATCAACAGGATACACGTTCCACTAAGTGATTGTAAGTATTGACACTGGATGATGGTGGTCCTTTAATCCATCTGATTTTGGAGCTATTGTAGTCACCATTCTTAACTTAATGACACCATCCTTGCTTCTCTAGGTATGAATGCCCTTAATTCTCATTACCTGTATGGTTCCAGATGTAAGTCAGAATAAACAGTTTTGGAGCAAATATTGTGTTGTTCTTAAAACCAGAAACTAGGAAAGTGTTCATAGTACTATTTAAATAGGACTTGGTAGCTCTCAGGCAAATCAGGTGATTTTGGTGGGGGTGAGGGGAACATGAGCCACTCCACCCAGGGAGGTGGTGGAGTCACCATCCCTGGAGGTGTTACAAAAAAGACTGGATGAGGCACTTAGTGCCATGGTCTAGTTGATTGGACAGGGCTGGATGATTTTGGAGATCTCTTCCAACCTGGTTGATTTTATGATTCTACGAGTCTAGGAATAAAGCATGACTCAGTACAGAGACATCTGAATTCCATTTTAATGGTAATCATAATAGTTAGAAAGGAAATCAAGGAAGTGACTTAGTTTTTAAAAACCTTCTATTGATTTCACTAGTAATAGTAAACTGAAAATCTTCTGTCTTTTTTTCTGGTGCTTTACCAAAAAAAACCCCAAAGAATAAATAACACAGAAATGGGAGCTTTTTCCCTAGTAGAAAATGCAGCAAGTGATAGAAGTCTTGCCAAAACACTTCAATTGTTCTCATTTCTTAATTGGGGAAATATAATTTCATTACTTAAATGACTTTAAACACATTGGTTAAAATATTACATATTCAGTATATTTGCATTTTCAGAAAAATAAATATATATCTCTGCTACAGTGAGACACCGTTACAAATTCTGTTATTCACGCTCATGTAATCAAATTAATTAAAGAAAATTAGATGTACATTCTATGGAGACAAGCTTTAATCTCCTAACCTTGCTGTCAGGATGAGGTTTGTTGATGCCTGCCACTCGTCAAGGTGTGGGATAGCCACTGAACAAGAGACAGACACTCTGCACCAGCCCCTGTCCCCTCCCAAAGGGAAAAGAAAGGGAATAAAGGAGACTTATGAAAAGAAAACCAGAATTACTGTAATGGAAATAATAACTAAATGAAATATACACAAACATAAACAAAGCAAATATTCAACCCAGCCCTCACAATGGCATTTAGCCACTGTTACCACTGGTGCTGTGGCAGAAGCCCCAGACTGGACTCAACAGCAGACAGAAACTAGATTCAGCAATTCATGGGTTGGAATCAAATACAGAATGGACAGAGTTCTCCTTAGATGCCAGCCATTGAGGAAGATGGAAAGGAAGACAGCCTGACATATGTGATCCCTCAGCTTTATACCGAGTAGGACACGTGTGGAATGGAACAGCTCCCTGGTCAGCTTAAGGTCACCTGTTCCTGCGAGTGTAGTCTTTTACTCTACACCCCAATATAGTACACGAGATTTATCTATTACCCTGGTTTGCACACCAGTCCTTGCTACTAACCACAAACATCAGCATCACCACTGCTAGAAGCAGACACAGTCTTTGAAAAAATGCTGTTAACTTCAGAAAGTGCAGTAACTGAGAAGAGACTGAGCTGAAAAGTAAAATCACTGAACAGAGCTGAGTCTGCTCTAACTGAAACCAAAACACTACTGAACGAAACACAGCGATATTAAAACTAATGTCATAGATTTGAAGACACACACAAAAGGTCTCCAGGCTCTGCCTAAGAACAACTAAGAAAGGGTTCTGTTTCTGATATTGATACCCAGACTGAAAAGGCTTAGTACAGAAGATAAGGACAAATCAGGTCTTTTTGACACATTCACTCATTACTCTTCAGCCTTCACACCATACTTCAGATATGTTTAAATACTTTAGGTAGTTTTTAATTGGTATTAATAAATTAAGGGTTATGTCAACTTGTCTAGAAAGCAGTTAAATAGAGGAAAGTCATCATAAGCTTGCATATATTGCAGGAGTTACGCACCAGAGTGGAAGAACCTGCTTTCTACAGCCAAAAATTGATGCTACTGATTTTTATTATTACTATTTTCCATCTACATTTGATGTTCTTCTGTAGTACTTAATTAAAAGTATACATTACAAAGCACTCTAGTCCTGTAAAGGATCTCACACGTAGGATAGAAGATATTCTCATCTTCAGTTACTTTCTAGATGATGCTGATTATAGAGGTCTTCACAGAATCTCAGAAACATCCAGGTTGGAAAAAGCCCCTTAGGATCACCAACCTATAACCTTACTCAACAAGATTCACCTTAAACCACATTCCTAAGCACTACATCCAAAGAACCCTTAAACACATCCAGGGTCAGTGACTCCACCACCTCTCTGGGCAGCTCATTCCAGTGCCTGAAAAAGCTACACAAAAAAGCAAAAACAATAGAAGGAAAATGCTGACATTTTCTTGGGAGTTCTATCTTAAACCCAATGGTTTTGAAAGAACCTAACTGAAGTTATCATTCCATAATGCTTTGCCTTCAACCCAGCCCAGTCTTTTAAACTTTTTTATAGCCCTTTGTTTCTGAGAGACAAGATAGTGGAGTACCTAGAAGACAATTTGTTTCTAATACAGAGGATCAGCCTACGCTGGTAGCTCACCTTTACCTGTCAATGCTTCAAACTTCCTTTCATCATCACAGTGCCTACAATGCAAGTTATTCTTCTCTATGCAAGTGAACTGAAGTAAATGTACCTTATGACTTTCTAACCAGATGTTACTGTGGTAAAAAGCATCATCTATTCATGGCAATAGTTAATTTTAGAACAGACAAATAAGATTGCAGTGATTCCAAGTCACGATTAAATTCTCATATTTCCTCCTCTTTTTTTTCTTTCTTTTAAAAAGATGGAATTGATACTACCCACTCACTGCCATTTACCATCATTAATGATTCCAGAAACACTGAATAACGAAAAATTACCCCCCAGTCAAAAACAGCTGCCAAGGTTCGAAAACACTGAACAATATTTCACTAGAACTTTTATGCCTGAAGATGAATTTAGAAGTTTGTCTGTAGATGGCCAAGTGTGAGCATCTTGCTGTCTGCCAAACTGTCTGTATCAGTCCAAATGGATTGGCCTTTGATATGCTAGCACACATAGGAACTGGGAACACATTTTATAGTGTCAGTTATTGGCATCTTTACTGCCTATGGCTTGCAGCAGAAACAAGCTTCACAATAGAGTATTTACTCTTCCCTGCTGTAAACTGAATGCTATAAAATCGAGAGAAAAGTATGGAAATATATTTATGTATTTATCTTTATGTAATTATCCTTTAATGTCCCTTGTACTCTGCTCTGGTGAGACCACACCTTGAGTACTGTGTTCAGTTCTGGGCTCTTCATTACAGGAGAGATGTGGAGGTGCTGGAGTGAGTGCAGAGGAGGGCAACAAAGCTGGTGAAGGGCCTGGAGAATAAATCTTATGAGCAGTGACTGAGGGAGCTGGAGATGGTTAGTTTGAAAAAGACGAGGCTGAGGGGAGACCTCATTGCTGTCTTCAGCTACCTGAAAAGACACTGTGGATAGGTTGGTTCTGGTCTCTTCTCACAGGTGACAGAAAAAAAGGGAATGGCCTCAAGCTATGACTGGGTAGGTTTAGACTAGATGAGAGGAAAGCTTCTTTTCCCAGCAAGACTGATCAGGCATTGGAATGGGCTACCCAGGAAAGTGGTTGAGTCACCAACCCTGGATGTGCTTAAAAGTCATTTGGATGTGGCACTTGGGGATATGGTTTAGGGTGTACCTCAAAGAGTAGAGTTATTGATTCGACTTGATCTTGAGGGGCTTTTCTAGCCTGTGATTCTGTGACACAAAATGCCACTTGACCATCTGAAAAAGTGAAACAATCCAGCAAAATGAAACAATGCTCTGTAGACTTAGACTTTAAATGACAGCTACTAAAAATTAACACTATGTAAAGAACACTATTTTAAACTTTGCACTGATTTTAGTGGAAGTTGCCAGCTTAAAACAGTTTTTAAAACAAAAAAAGTTGATTTCTTGAGGTAATTGGATAAATGTATGAACCCCATTCTCAGAAGCACAAGAAAGTTCTTCAGGTATTATTTGGGCAATATTATAATGTATTGCATGTGGAAATGAGGTATGACCATGACATTAGACTTAATGCTCCCTCCTACACCCTAGCAAACAATGGGCCATCTGGCAACAGGTCTTGGAAATGGTAATACTAAAAAAATTGCAACTACTGAGAGAAAAAGGGGAATGGAGCTGAAATCACTCTCAGTACTATTTCCTTCCAGCACAATTGTGCTTCTCTGAAGTTATTGAGCCTGGTATCATCAAAAGAAAATGTCACAGACTCTCAAAAGCAAAGGACAGACAATTCTACAGATTATTGGATCATTTCCTATTTATAGACATCTAACCTTTTCATCCCCAAAGAGAAGCAAACAGAAAAGTGGAGTCGTGTCATAGATCCAAGCCCCAAATTACCGTAATTTTTTACCGTTATTGTATTTTGCTAATCACAGAGACTTAGCAAAGCACTGAGTCACCATTAGTATGAGCAATATTTCATTGTCAGAGCAAATAAAACTACTCTACTTCCATTTTCCTAAAATAAAAAGAATTTTAAAAATACATATACGTGAAAAGTCCTTTGCCTTGCATGAACTTTTTATCTTTCTGCCTGTATATAGACAATAGAATTTTTCCAGTAACTGTTTAAGTGACAAGCTACACTTCAGATAATAACTCGGGAGGGAAAATAGGTAAATTCTGCAGTTCTGAAGCCAATCATGCATAATATTAAATTCATACCCTAACTTAGGTTTTATCTAGAAAAAAAACATTAATCACAGATAAGATATGAAGTGCAGGATAAAGAACTGTAAGTCCAGGAACACAGTAAATCCCAATTGCGCATAAGCAAAAACAGGGCCAAGTTGTGCACCAGAACAATTCCGAAAGGCAAGATGTTTTGCAAGGTTATCTATGCCACCTAATTGCCTTTGCACACTTGGGTGTAGCATTGATGGGTATCTGCACAATGTGAGGCAGAAGTAATCTGATGTTGATTCTGGATTCTTTCCAAGGCTTCACAAAGTTAATTTACTCTACAAGATCTTTTTTTGGTTGCTCTGGCAAAGCATGTAGTGAGGTACCTTGTACCTCAGAATGACAATCTCCTCCAAGTGAAAAACTAAAATTTCATAGTTCATCTCCATGATACTTTTTGTCTTCAGCATAATCTCCATCACAGTTCTTTAAATTAGCATTATATCTATCCTGAAATGGCGAAGTGGGAAGATTTGAAACCTCTCTCCCATCCCCAACTGAGCGCAGATTGCCACATGTCTATTACTGATACTTCACCACTATTTCAAACACTAAGAACTGGGTTTGAAATTCAATCACTCCTATGTTCCACCATGTTATTGACATCATCACCATCTTCAATAGGCTAACAGCTATGCCCCTTTTACAGCAAATATAGGTGTCTTTAAATGACTGCCCAAGACTAACCCCATACACTGAATCACACTGATCAGTGAGGATAGTGCCAAACATGCCTAAACTTCAGTTGGAGAAGGCCTAGCTGGATGAAACTATCAACTCACAGCATATTTTTCTTTCCAAAAGTCTTGCTGAGTTGTAACTGTGATGTGACAAGGAAAACAAGCATCTGTTCTCAGTTCAGAACTAAATGTGTGCAGACATATATATGTGTATATAATGTGTACAGATACATAGATATAAAACTTCCTATTTTAGCAATTTAGTCTTGGGACTGACCATGAGAAACTTGACAAAGCTTCTACAGCTAGTTTCTTAAGAAAAACAACAATATTACAAGCACACAAAAAAATTTTCCATGAAGCTTGTAATCTTCAAGTATTAAAAAAGGAGCAATTGGACTAGCAATACAGTTTTGATGTGGTCTTGTTTCAGAACTACCTTGCAAATTCCTTGTGTTGATTATTCAGATGGTGGCGTAACACTGCGCGAATAGAAAAACACATTAGTTCTAATCATGATATTCTATTCAGGCAATTACAAGAAGCTAAATCCCCATCTAGAGGATTTTTATACTGGCATCACCAACTTGTTAACAATTTATGCAACCACTTAATCTATATTTGAACTCAAACATTGGACTATGCAGTTATTCACATGGTGAAACATTTGTATGAGGAATTCCACTGACATCAGTCAAGGAGTTCACATGAGAAAATTCTCATCAGTGTAATTGAGTTTTGCACAATGGACCCCATGGCGATTTCGTAACTCTTCAAGTTGTTATTAAAAACCAGCTAAAAAGGCTTTGATTTTGGCAAGAGACAATCTCACAACAGCAGCTTTGTAACATTTTTAAGCACTGTTTATGCAGCCCTTTTATATTAATAAGCACAATATCAATCTAGTAGGAATTTTTATCCTTTGTCTACTTGATCTGAAGCCCATTTGCTTGTAATTTTCCTCATAGCCCAAAATGCTTATTTAACCTTCGTTTTCAGTTCTTGAGATATCTTCACACTGAGATAGTGTTTAATGCTTCTCAGTGAAAATAGTGAAAACTACTTTACATAACTTTATTTTTTAAACAGTAAAGTGAAATTTTATTGTATTTTTAAGTAGCTCAGCTTTAAATAGGAGAACCTTAAATAGTTATTAACATAAGATAAGAAGGGGTACTGGTTTATTTTCCTGATTTCCAGATGACTAGCTGTAATCAAACAATGTCTCTACAGTAGCGGCAAACACCTGTATGTCAAGATTAATTTGATGACTCTGATACTATGCAATTATTTTAAAGGCACTTCTGTCTTTTTTTCTCTAATTGAAAGGGATATCAGAGGGGATAAATGCACTGAAATCCCTTTCTATAATCCATTATCATTAATTAAAGATACAACCAAGTTAGACTATAAACACATCCTTTACTTTGATCTAAAAATATACCCAGAGTGAATGCTTATGCACACATTCCAGCAAGTACAAAACCCACAGCAAGGTTTTTTTTTGCAAGCACTAAGTAATGCAGGGTAAGACTGTCAAAATAAAGATTGGAACACCAATTAATCCCAAATTCCTACATGAAAGACAACTCACTGGAGCCTTCTCCACTTTGCTGGCTTGAAATAGAATCTGCATGTCAGATCTATACCACGTAATGACAAATTCTGACAATTCTCTGTTAGCTCAAGAGTTTTAACCAGGAAATGGAAATGAGAAACCCTTTTACTTCTCTTCATTTGACACAGCTCAGCCATACTGTACACGATCCCCTAGGTTAAAAACCTCTCTACTGACAGGAAGTAATCTGATCAAGATAGCCACGGAGTAAAAAATGAGATACCTGTAACTGCACTGGGATATCTATAATTATGCTCAACAACTGATTGTATGTTTAAAGACAAAATTGGCCTTCATTTTTCACCTTATCGAGTTCCTGACCTCCCTAGTATTTAACAAATAATAATTTCTGTGTAACTATATCACAACCTGGAAGTGCAGAAATTTCCCAAGTGATTGGAGCTAAATGTGAGAATGCAAAGTGAAGAAGGATAATAACAGGCGGATGCTGACCTTGATTCCTACAAGCCACTGGCTAACTTACTTCAGAAGGGATAGACACCTTGTTAATGAGGAAAGCAAGGTGTGGGTCATTCTGATGGAGTGGGTTGTCCTTTACTATGCTAATGTGCAGGCATGTGCTTTATGCCCTGAGGGTATATATCGAGAGCTGAAATGATCAATAAATGTCTCTGGCATAATTCACATTGAATCATCTGGAGTCCATGTGGCATCGCCTTGATCACACTGATCTGTGGGGCCTTGATGACATTCCCGCGGCAAGCTAAACAGATTTCTGCAACAGCCAAAGTTATTTGATATAGTATATTTTGGATATTATATATTGGATATTTGTATATCCAGTATATCATAAATATTGTAACATAACTTATTTTTCTTCCTTAACTGATACTGTTTTTCTCTACATCTGCTGTAATGCTGAGGGGGAAACGGTTGACATAGCATCAAAAGAGCAGAGGGGAAGAGCTTGCATAATACTAAAAGAAAAATATTTCTTTAACCTGAGGGCAAATAAAGATGTTGAGAATTTCTAGTTCTCAAGATTTTAGCTTTTGAAAGGTGGAGAAATTAAGTACCACAACAGAAGTTCTTCAAGACTGAGAACATTAAGTTTCTTTGATTTAGTTTATAACCTGTTAGCTTGCATTCAACCATTTATCTGATAATTCTTTTCTTGGTCTAAAAAAGGACAGTTACGACTGTCAAAGTAGTTAACTAGGAAATACTATTCCTTTGAAATACCAAAAGAATTCTTCTTTCAATTATCAGCAGAATAATTTATTTCATGTTAATTTTGAAAAAGAAAGAAAACCAATACTTTTCAGAATAACCAGAGAGCTGATACAAAGGCAGAAGCAGCTTTGAAGCTTTCTTTGGATATGCTTGTGATGCTATCAACCCCAAACTTCATGTGGTCGGTGTCAACCTCAGATTTAAATCTCTTTTTAAAGAGAACAGCCTATCTACCTTCGTAAAAGCCTGTGTCAGTTGGATAACGAAGAGAGAAATGTGTAGTTAAGGCGTGAATGCTTCTGGAAAGTGAAGAACTAATTGCCATGCTACTTCAGAAATTTTAAGGAATCAGGGTCCCTCCCAACCCCTAACACTCTGTAATTCTGCAAGGTTCACATAGGCAAAGAAAACATTAGTATTCCATTGAAAATGTTTTCCTTCATTTCAGTGGTTTTGTCTGACAAGGTTTCAGACAGAATATGACATCTCTCAGACCTGTCAACTCTGCAAAGCAACTCCAGTGACAGAAATCATCATAAATTGACTTTTCTATTGTAAGAGGGTCTTATTTTCTCATTTTGACTGAAGTGGTTTTACATCTTGATACTTTTAATCAGAGCTCACTATATAACCTGCTCAATTTACTATTTAGAACCTGAGGTTCAACTTTTTCTTTTGCAAGTGTACCTCTGACATAACAATATGCATTTCTAGCTGGGAGAACCTAGCCTAAGACAGAGCACTAGCCAACATAAAAAACAAGGTTCTATGATATTGTGCTCATGTCCTTTGAGCTGTTCTCTCATTGCTTTCCAATCTCTTTTGCCTCTCTTATTTTAACCTTCAGTATTTCTCATGCACACAAGTCAGCATCTAATATAAAATACTATGGATCATCAGTAAGATTAAAGCTCTTACACAATTAAGTAAGGTGTTATGGGGAGCTACTGCTTCTCTATGCCACAGAAACATTCCAATTGGAGAAGATCCTCAGGATCACCAAGTCCAACCCATGTCCCTGCTCCACAAGGTTCACCCTAAACCATATCCCCAAGCACCACATCCAAACGATTTTTAAACACATCCAGGGTTGGTGGCTCAACCACCTCCCTGGGCAGCACATTCCAATGCCTGCCCACTCTTGTGGTTGAAATAAAAAATTCCTAACGTCCACAAGAGCAAGAGGCAGCTGAAGGAAATAGACTGAAGAAAACATAATGCTGCACTTGTTTTGAATATTTCTTTATAAATCCAGTAAGAGTAGCAACTTATCCTAACTTTTCTCTGGAGGATGACCTCTTGACCTCTGTTCCTCCTGAGCAATGCTTCCTCCTCACAGTCAGTGTTCAGAAGTCTAACCTTCCACCGCCAGTGGCACTGACACCACAGAGCACAACTAAATAGCCTGTGCTCACTGTGCTGATCTCTGTACTGCTGCCAAAGTTCTGGGAAGAGTCAAGTTTATCCTCCTTTCTGCTCTATAAATACCAAATGCTGTCTGGTACAAGTCCACCTTTTGAAATGTCACTCTGCATGTGGAGGTCATCTTTTGTGAGGAGATAGAATAAACCTGACCAGCAAGCAGCCATGACTTGGGGAGTAGCAGCTCTCTTCCCTGATCTGAAATATTTGAGTACCATAAGTAGTGAGCCAAGCAGAGTATCTTTTGTTTTATTTTTGACCCACAACTTTTGAAGAAATGCCTTTGTCTGACTCTGCTCATACTTACAATGGCTTGTAGCTGCTACAGACAGCCAAATTATTTTAAGCACCAACTTAAGTTTCAAGAAAATCACCTGAATATTTACTTTCCTGCAAGATTTACTTAGGTTATAATTTTTTTTTCCCCCACTTCCAGTGGCTAATTTTTTGAATACTTCACATTTTTCACAGGGAACATTTCTTTTGGTTTCGAGGACTATGCACACTACCAAAATTTACAGCTGGAAGAATAGCTGCTTCACCACACTGAAATCAGATGGTTTAAATTCCTTATACTTTTATGAGGGTACTCAAGCCTTCATTTTCCTAACCAATAGCATAGTTACAGCTGAAAGGACACCACTTTCAACTTTACAATGCCTGTTTAATGCTGGGCACATCCAGACTCTACTGCATGCCAGAAACAGTGAATTCTTGTTTATATGGAATATGCACACATACACATAAATGTATAAAAGTCATTGGTACATTCAAAGCAAACTATTAATTGCTAACTAGCAAGAGCTTAAAGTCACATTTGAGTAACTAAAATAGAACAGTCTGCTCATTTATTATAGCAGTTTATCCCTCAAAGCCTGGGAGAAGGACAAGAGGGCTGTGGCTATTTACATTCAGAGTCCTTTAACTTTCTCTCATCAATATTTGGAGAAACATGGAACAGTACTACACAACAATGACTGCTCAATCTCATTTAAGAGTGTATCTTTTTTTGTTCAATGAAAGAATTGACTTGTTGAAGCCAGTTGTGGACAACACTGTTTTGTATTTGTTCCTTCTTTTCAGCTTGTTTGTGGAAAAAAAACAACTTTTAAACTAAGGGGGTATTAATGAACAAATTACTTTATCAATAACCTGCTTGAGCTGTATCCCTGTATGCTATAAGAATATAAAACCTGTTCCAATTCTTCAGCAACTGCATTCATAGAAATTGATTCTCTTCTAGTACAATATTCCTGCAACCTCTCCAGTTTTGAGGAGAATTTTTAGTCTAAGTTTCTGGAGTTTTTTATGCAGTACATTAAGAGCATTTCTTAGATAATGTTTTTAATTATCTGTTATAAGATACCATTACCTCTATGCCTTTGATGAACAATAAAACCTTTGCAGTTATACCTAAATATAACTAATGTTCTATAGTCCTCCTTCCTTCAACACCTCCTCTGTTTTTTCTTTTCAGATTCACAGAATTTCTCTCCAAACAAATATATTCATAGAATCAACCAGGTTGGAAGAGACCTCCAGATCATCCAGTCCAACCTATCACTCAGCCCTATCCCATCAACCAGACCATGGCACTAAGTGCCTCATCCAGGCTTTGCTTGAACACCTCCAGAGACGGTGACTCCGCCACCTCCCTGGGCAGCCCATTCCAATGCCAATCACTCTCTCTGTAAGGAACTTCCTCCAAACATCCAGCCTATACTTCCACTGGCACAACTTGAGACTGTGTCCTCCTCTTCTGCCACTGATCACCTGGGAGAAGAGACCAACCTCCACCTGACTACAATCTCCCTTCAGGTAGCTGTAGACAGCAATGAGGTCTGCGCCCTGAGCCTCCTCTTCTCCAGGCTGAACAACCCCCAGCTCCCTCTGCCTCTCCTCACAGGACTGCCAGGCCCCTCACCAGCTTTATCACCCTTCTCTGGACACATTCCAGTACTTCAACATCTATGTCACAGATCTGAAGTTCTTGTTTGAAGTGGAGTGTTATATCCTGTAGATGTTCAAATCATGTTACTGTCTTTTCTGAGCTTATTATCTCCATCTCTGATTAGTATGTAAACAGTGTAGTTAAACCCCTTAGAGATGTACCAAGCATGATCTGGCATCAATGAAGGTACTTCAAACTTTACAATGCTCCGCTGAGGAAACAGAAAAGGAGAGTTTACCTCTTCACTCTCTCACAGCAGTCTAGCACTAAGAGAACTAACTGTCCTAGGAAGTAGAAGACCTAAGAAAGATGGACTCTGAAAACCATCTTGGCTCTAGGTAATCTGAGCCCACTAAGTCACCAGCATCATATTCTATGCAAAAGCTCAGATTTTTCCCTCAGTTTGAAGTTGATCACAGTGTGATCAAAACTGCGATATGAGAGATGTAGGCGGACAGGCAGAGCATTCTCAGTTCTTTTGCAAGAGCCAAATGCACTAAATATCACCATAAACATACCTATTCTTACTTTGATTTTGTTGTTCTGTGGCTTTGCTTTGTTTTATTTTTTAAAATCTTTTCTACTTCTGGACATTTAATGTTATCTTTACTCTAAATACTGGTTCAACTTCTAGACAGCAGGCCTAGAGCATAAGCAAAATTTACTCACTGAACACCATGCAAAATCCAGGCTGCATATATTAATCTACATATTTTACCATCATGAAAAGAATGTCAGTGCAAAACATATGAGGGAAAACAGCCAACTGGATCTGACAGTGGTGCCTATCATAAACACTGCTTTCTCCACTTCACTCAGGTTTTGCTTACTTGAATTCTTTTCTGCTTCATGATTCAAACTGTCAAGATGCTAACTATCCATGCTGTCAGGCAGAAACACCTCAAAGTATTCCAAAACCAACTGTAAAGGAGGATGTTGCATGTGTTTCATTCTCCATGAATTGAAGGAGTTTATGGAGGCTAATTTCTTTCATCTCATGTGGTTATTTGATCAATATAGGATTCTAAATAAAACTAAACTACAGCAAGAGTGTTATTCCTTTTATTAATTTTATGAAACAAAACCCCCTCAAAGTAGTAGGTCATCTATTGTGAGACAAACACAAACTACCACTTAGAATATGCACAGAAGGAACAAACTCTTATTAAAATGGTACCACTGTTACACAACTACTTCAGAATCACACTGTCTTACACCTCTCAGTATGATTCAGAAAATATCCAATCCAGACCTGTGTTTATTCTAAAGCTTTCTAAAATTTTGACTCCCACAGCAACTTATTGTTGAGAAAAAATTCCAGATGGGAGTATCTATATTTCTACCATTTCTTTGTCCCAACTTTGTCTCACAATGCACTCCTCTGCCTCAGATTGTAGGAAGCATTTGAGCACCATCCTCTTCAAAATAATAACCTTCTCTTTCACAGGAGAGAATTAAACACTTTGCTCAAATTTTCATGATCAGTCACCTTTTTTAAGCCTACCAGGAAGGCTGAGGAGGGACTATTTACACGATCTTGAAATGACAGGGAAAGTGCTAATAGGTTTAAATTGACAGAGGGAAGACTTAAGCTAGGTGTTAGGAAGAACTTTACAGTGAGTTCTTTACTGGAACAGGTTGCCCAGGAAGGTTGTGGATGCTCCCTCCCTGGAGGTGTTCAAGGCCAGATTCGATGAGGCCTTGAGCAACCTATTCTAGTGGGAGGTGTCCCTGCCTATGGTGGAGGTGTGAAAGTGGATGAGCTTTGAAGTCCCTTCCAACCTAAACCATTCTATGCTCCATGCTCTGCTGTCTTTCTGGTGGTCATGAACATATTATTCCAACTTGATATTACCATATTAGAATCATACTACATTTTCAAAGCTTCCCTAACTTCATAAAGTTTCACTTGAATTAAAATGACAGTATTTCAAAACCTTCCCAGCTTCTTCCTAACATCTAATCTAAATCTACCCTCTTCTAGCTTGGATCCATTCCCTCTAGTCCTATCACTACCCAACATCCTAACAAGTCCCTCACCAGTTTTCTTGCAGGCCCTCTTGAGAAACTTAAAGGCCACAATAAGGTCTCCTTGGAACCTTCTCCAGACTGAACAACCCCAACTCTTAGCTGAAAGAATAGAACAATGTATGATGGAACAATGTAAGAGTTACAAAGTCATCATATTTACTCTTAATGTTTTAAAACTATTTGATAAAGGACTAAAATCCTCATCTGAATTAATGATGATTGCAAGATAAATATGCTTGGACATGTTTAGAAATCAACACCAGTTAAACTGATTTTAACTGAAATAAAGAGCAAGACAGACTAATCAAACTGCTCACTTAGCCCTGCATAGTTCGAACACACCAAAGCAAATATGTAAAGGATTCCCCATGGGAGTTTTTCAGTCTGGTTGAGATTTTGTAGGAAGAGTTTACTTAGGAGTATTTCCATGCTGACATGTTGGTACTTCTATTATTATTATCATCATCATTTATTACTCTAGTTGGTAAACAGATATGAAAAAAAGTTATGTGCATGTACAGAAAGTATGGCTTTTGTTAATATTGTGGTATTTCACAAGTTATTCTGCCAACATCAGTGTAGTTCCTCTGACACGAGAAAGTATAAACACTGGAAGCTATAAGACACTAGAAATCATGGTTTAAAACAACTTTAGGAAGATGTGGTAGATAAATTCTATGGCTTAACTGAACTAACAGAACTGGGAATATATTAAAAGTGGAGATGCTTTTTCAAATGACCAGGGCAGAAACAACACAGAAAAATACCCCATCCTCTTGTCAGTTAAATTACAACCACCCCCACTTTCAAAAGTTTCTTACTTCCTTGGATATAAAATCCTGCCATGCTACTGAGAAACATATCAAAACATTCATTTTTCTGCATTTAAATAGTTGTGTTTCAGAGAATGCATTTGTTTGCTCCTTGCATTAACTAGTTCAAAAGTAAAATTCATATTGTAGCTGAATAATATGTTGTTCTTACCTGTCTTGAAAAGCTAGTTTGTCCCTTGTTTAAGGTTCCCTTGATCTGATGCCTGTAACAGCTAGCCTTACATGAAACCTTGTGATAGGGGACAGGCTCTCACTTCCATCACTTAAAAAAAAAGAAAGAATTAAAATAAATATGACAGATCCTTTTATGAAGTAGCCTCTAGGCTACCTTGACTAGTTCTTGTCACAATGTTGTCATAGTGACAGTGACATCAATATACTTCATGACAATCAGCACAGCCATTTATCTAGAGAAAACATCAGCATTGATTCCTGAGTCTATTTGCTATTGATTTCCTTTTCAAGTCTCATTAGATTATTTATTTTGTTTGCCCTATTCCTTCATTTGAATATGATGGTACTAATTCTTCTGGCTGGAAGCATCATTGTGGAGAAAAACAAAACAACAAACCAAGCCAAACCAAAACCAACACCAAAAAAACACACACACACCAAAAAAAAAAAACAAACAAACAAAAAAACATTAAAAAAAACACCAAACAATGAAACATGAAAAAAACAAACAAACTCCAAACAAACAACCCCCCATCCACACACACCACCTGCCCCAAACACACAGCCCTCCCCAACACAACCCCAAAACTGGAATAATGTGAAAACAACCCAAACAACCTGACTGTAAAATTTATCTATAGGAATTAGACCTAATTGTGGTATTCTCTGTTGATAACAGTAGTAAACTTAAGACTACAGGAGAGAAACTTTGGTATTGATTCCAAATGTTTCCTTGAAATTGTGTGACTTCTAAAAAAACATTTTCTGATCCTAGCACTCACAAACTACTGACACTTGAGTCCTAAACAGACCACTCCTTTTTTTCCTCATGTTTATTCAACACCTTAAGTGGGAATTAACCTAGTACACATATAATTTTCTTAATAAGAGGCAGCATCATTTTATCAGAACAAATTCAGCACAATCCCTTCTCCTGAACATTCCATATATTTGTAATCAGAAATACTTGTATAAAAGCTATAGTTGCATAAGAAGAAATGTGGAGAAGTTGGTTAACTTTGAAAAATAAGCTTTTTCCTGTCACTTAATATTAACCACATTTAGTTTATGGTTGAAGCCAGTGCATGTAATCTGCCAAAGCAATTGACCCCACTGCTTCATTATCCATGTTAACTGGGATCCCCTGTTCTCCAGACTAGACATTTTGTTTGGCTAAAATAAATGCTAGTATACCTAAATATAGATTCATATATTCTACAAGCAATAGGTAACAACCAATCAAATGATCAGGTTTACAAATAAGACAGAATTTAACAGAAATTGTTACTCTACCCATGACTAGCCAAATTGTGCTAGTTTGAAGCTAGCTAGAATGTTTTGGTGAGAAGGACTAGATCATAGGCTGTAAAATGAAAACAATGGTGTCTACTTCCCTCACAGTCTTGCTGGGATGTGTAAGGAAGAAAGGCAAAACAAAGATTAGGTCACTTTTGGTCTGCACTGCATGCTGGGCTGTTCTCTTCTGCTTTGCCTGCTGGGGAGAAGCTGAGGCTGCTGGCTGGACTCCATCTTGCTTTCTAACCTCACCCTCCCTTCACTTGGCTGCTTCACCTTGCTTTTTAACCCTCTTGGCCAAACCTCCATTCTTCCTTAGGACTGGGGTAATGTTGAGAGGGGTAGGGGGAAGGTGAGGGGGTGGTTGAGAGCCCCTCCTGGGGACTCAGGTTTCTGGGAGGGGAGTTGTGTCTGTATTACCTTTTTACCTTGTATATTTCTGTTTATAACTGTATATACTGTAAATACCTGCTTGTAAATTGTGCTAGCTGTAAATATAAGCTTCATTCAAATTTCCAGAGCCGACTGAGTCTAGTCTGGGTGATTTCTAAAGTATGGGGGGGCGGGGGATACCCAAACCATCACACAAATACCCATAACCAAAGTCTTCCTAATCAAAGAAAGATTTGGGGCTCAGAATATGAGCTGGTTCACAAAGGAGCAATGTTCATCAATAGATGGTCAAACCACAGCCTTTTTCTCAGGAAGTGCCTAAATAAAGATACACAGAAGGATCTGGGTTGTGGTACTTAGGTTGCTACACTTCATGCCAAGCATAAAGGCTTCTTTTATTTTGAAAAGCAATTACTGCACCACATGATAGTCAAGACCAGCTCTTCACTATCAGCACCAGTTAATGCAAGGCCTGACTGCCTCAGGCATTTTATAACCATCCCTAAATTATTATATTACAGGCTTTGAAAAGTTTGACCAGAACTGCATTAAAAAGCATGAGCAACAGATAAAAAAAGTCCTTTGAGTTGGTACTTGGCACACTGTCAGGTGCATTTATATCATAGTGAGCATATACTTTCAGTAGAAAAACAGCCTTACTGATTGAACCATGCAAACTGGGAGCAAGTACTCTAGGCTATGGTACATTAACTCAAAACAAAAAAAGCACACTTGATTTGTTTATAAAGTAAACTTAAAGGAAAATCATTATTATTGAACAGCTTTTTAATGCCTAAATTGCTAAATGTTGTATTATAAACACTGGAATGCTTTATAAGTTATTTTTAATGTTGTTCTTCATGACTGATATCTACATTAGAAGATTACTCATCCAGAATGCCAACAGAGAGACAAACATCTACCAGCTGCTGCTCTTAATCATCTGACACTGAATTCTTCATCGATCCCTACATAAGACACTGTTCCTTCACAGAACAATGCAAGACAAAGGCTCAGTACTGACATGAAAACATTCTGTGACTGACTGCTTTAAATGTTAAATGAGCTTCTTTTAAAACATATGTATCATTGGATATATGGATATTAATGATAAAGGTGATGAACAGTGTCCCTCAGCAGTTGCTCAAGATGCCATGCTATAAGAAACCACACTTACAGGATGAATGTAGCATCTTTAAACTTCACAGATAACATCCTACTATTTTTATGTTGTGTGCAGAACCTGTTTCAGACTGTTCTCTGCAGTCAATTCGTAACTACAACACCGTATAATAAATGTGGCAGTCTTACATGTTTTTCATTTCAATATTTCTTTCCCTTCTCCCCACAAACACATAATCTCTCCACTGAACTTGAAGAAGAAAATCCATGAAGATGCACATGTGCCTTCAATTCCCTAAGATACCTTCCAGTAGTCTCCGACACCAACCATATAACTTGTACTCGAAAGCAACATCTCTTCCGTTTAGCTGGTTTTGTACATGGCAATAAGGAGTTCTCCAGTCAGATGGCAAACTACCATTACACAACATGGAATGCAAATAGCAGGGAGAAAAATTTGTAGAGAAAGAGATAAATCCATTGGACCCTTGCACCAAGATATCCCCAAATGCTTGCAGTAACTATAGGTTTAAAGCAGACTATTCTAAGTGCCTTAAAATGACAAAATGGTCTTATGCATTCACTTCAGTGTTTCCATTGCTGATGTTACCATTTAGTAACAGGACTACCAGACTGTTTTGAATGTTTGGGTTTAACTCAATGCCTACATCTGAAGCAAGTAAATTATTCTAACCTATTTTTAGTTGTGTTTCAACTTAAATGACAATTTAGATATTGCATGACTAAGCTTGTTGGGTTTCAGTTGTAGATATGCAATAAAAGATTGAGAAATAGTGTGTTTTCTTGCACTCCTACCATTTTGGGGTCAATTTTTGATGCTGTACAGTCTCGAGTGCTCACTACCTCTACCATTTCTAGATCGAAGATCTGAGTAACTAACACTCAAATACAGATTGTTTCGGAGTCTAGCAATGGTTCTTTAATGGTGATGACACACTCAGCTTCATTGCCTCCCTTCATGGATCAATGGACACACTGCCAGAAACTTTGCATATAAGACAAAATAAGAATTTAGGGAAAGCATCTCAGAGTGTAAAGATCGTCCTGACAACAGTTCATGATGGCAAAACATGCAGTGTGGAGGGAGCTTGAGAAACTGGAAAGAGACATGACTGACAGGCAGCCTAAGACAAGATATTATCCTGAAGCATCGACTTCTATGCAGAGAACTGAAAGCCATGATCCTTTCGTTCAGCCTGATCTGCTGGCATTCAGCCTGACAGACAAGTGTTGTGTTTCCTACTGAAAACTTGTATGCAGCACACTTGAGAAAGTCTGCGGTGTTTCCCTACTGTTTTGTTAAAGCTTGAAGTGTTAACACATGCACAAATCACAGCAGTGATTGCTTTCCCTGCTGTAAGCACTCAATCTAACTTATCACTCCATCCTTTCAATTACACTTCAGTGTGTCACAAATGACAGCTTCACCTCCAGCTCACTGCAAGGCACACACTAACACAACTGAAACCCAATTTAAAGTCTACCTTTTTGTTAGTTCTCTGGTTAACTTCTATGTCTTCAGCTATCTCAGGGATTTATTATTCTTATTACACTTGCAGAATTTTATTTAACCAACTCAAGCTAGATATTTGTATTTTAATTGTTTCTAAGGCTCTCCTCCTCAGAGCTGGTTTTGTTCATGGGCACATGAAAAGAAATTTAGGCTGTGATTTCTCTCTCCTGATAATCTCACAGGATAGTTTGCTTTCATTCTCTTCTAGCCTGCTAATAGCATGGGCAAAAATAATCTTTCTGACAATATGGAAGCTGGGGAAGCATAACACAAGTGGTCTGATTTAAGTGGCTCATCTTTGGGGCTCTTGACAGGTATTCTCACTGATGCAGAGGCAGAAGTCTGGGCTGTGTAAAAGATCGGCAAGTCATCAGGGTGTCTCCTATTTTCTTATATTAATTCAGTCAGAAGAGCTAAGATGTCCAATTTGTCCCAGGGACACAGGTTTCTGTGCTCTGCAATTAGTTTAAAGCTTTTTTTTTTTAATATAACTTATCAAGAGAAACATCACCACACCCTTTTCTACACTGCAGTCAGGAAGAGAAGCCAAATTATTGAGGCTAAAACATTTTTCTACGATTGTGCAGTCTTCAGCTGAAATTTTGGTAATATCACAGATCTGCACAGCAGTTTGTTACAATCTATTGGAGTTTGAGTTTCTTGGCTTACAGTGAGGCAAGTCATTCACTGCAGACCTGCAGAGTGACTGATTTTGTTGCATATATCTGCCACAGTTTTATGTTGCTTACCCTTCACTTCCAAACCCCAAAACCTCAGAGAACTGAGCAAGATAAGGTGGACAAAATCCAGCTTCTCCCTCAGAGAGTAGAGCAGACTCATTACAGAAGAAAATTGAAAGGTATTCCTCTGAGAGCAGTAGAAACACTTGGCAACAACTCAGGACAATAACAGCTTGAAGGAGGAAGACCCAGACACCAAGGGCAACACAATGATTATTTTTTGTCAAATACTTTCTAATCTGGTTTGTAACTGCTGTCCTCTTGTCTTTATGGCTGAGGTGGACTGTAACATGCAGTTGTGACTCTTCATTTTTAAGTGCTGAGATGAGAAAAAAGGGTAGATATAAACTGAATGAAGACATCTTAATTCAAATTTGAAATTGAGGAAGCTAAACTCTGGCAAATGGATCTGTCCTAGGAAAGCCTTCTCAATACAAAATCATGTGGCTCTGTTTGATGGTAACTTTCTCATCTCAACACCTGTGGTTATGCAGCTTCATTTGGTTTACATTATGGGAATCTAAACCTCTGGGCTTTTTTGTATTAAAGCTTGACTTCCATGCCTAATATGAGCCTCCTTCGCTCTGCAAAAAGATCCTCCTTAGTTCTGCAAAAAGACCTTTCCAATTAAAAAAGAGTAAGCAACAGGAATGTCTGAACAGTTTCTTTTTTCATTAAATTTACCAAGCTACAGTAAGCTTAAAAAAAAAAAGTATCTTTCCTCCCTGTCCTGGAACATTGTGATAGTTTGGGTGTTATCCACCCCCCTACACTCATAAGAAATCACCCAGACTAGACTCAGCCGACCTGGAAATTAATGAATGAAGCTTTATATTCACAGCTTAGCACAAAATATATGCAGATATATACAATATTTATAGCTACATATTTATAATATAAATATTCAAGCTAAAGGTAATACAGAAACACAACACCCTGCTATAAATCAGAGTCCCAGGAGGGGCTCCCAACCACCCTTCCACTTTCTTTTCACCCATCTACCTTATCCCAGAGTCTGCCTTACATGCAAGGTGAGCTGTGAGGATCAGCAAGAGGGGTTAGAAAGCAGAAGGGTTAGTTACACAGAAAGCAGTCCAGGGACAAAGAACAGGCTCCTAGAGACACACATCGACTGTTTCATTGATATTTTGTGTTCTCATTTTTATACATCTCAGCAAGCCTATGAGTGAAGTAGACATCACCACTGTTTCCTTTTCACAGCCTATCATCTAATTCCTCTCACTAAAATACTCCAATTTGCCTCAAACTAGCACAAACATTTATTGAAATAGTCTTAATTCCTCTTGTGTGGATACCTCAAAGATACAAAACATACTCTATTTTCAACATCTCCTGCCATCTGCTATCTCCAAACCAACTTTCTTCGAAAATGAACTTTCTGCAGGAAGGTGAACATTTGGAAATTGATCAATTTATTAAACAATTAGTTAAACCAACAGAAAATCAAAGAGCCAATTAAAAGAAAAAAAATCTGTAGAGATCCTCAGGCTGTGTAGGTAATTGGACAGAAAGATATCAAATTGCTTTTAGGGCAGTAGATTAAAGGTCAGGTGTGCTGGACTAAGACTAACTTAAATAATGATGAAATAGCAAATGATGAAAACCTTTAGATACAAATACTGATGGTTGGACTTGATGATCTTAGAGGTTTTTTCTAACCAAAACAATTCTATGGTTCTATGATCAATACCTTACTGTGCCTATGAGAACAGGCTAAATATTCAAACGTAACATGAGAAATGTGAAATAAAGCTGAGATCAATATGATGTTAGTCAGGGCTATAATGTTCAGTCCTCCAGTATTTCTACAAATACATGCTAATAAAAATCCATCTGGACTACAATTATTTGGCAAAATCAGGGAAAAAAAAAAAGAAAATCTCACATCAGTAGAGGACTAAAGACCTTTGGCCTGTTTATTTTAAAAAGTTGTGCCAGGAGAGGTGTAGGCTGGATGTTAGGAGGAAGTTCTTGACAGAGAGTGATTGGCATTGGAATGCGCTGCCCGGGGAGGTGATGGAGCTGTCGTCCTTGGAGGTGTTAAAGCAAAGCCTGGATGAGGCACTTAGTGCCCTGGTCTGGTTGATTGGACAGGGCTGGGTGCTAGGTTGGACTGGATGATCTTTGAAGTCTCTTCCAACCTGGTTGATTCTATGATTTTCATAGTAATCTCTATAAAGTTAACCTTCCTTCAACTGCTCAACATTAAGCACCACAGAAGAAAATTTACTCACTGTCTTCCTTTTTATGTTGCTGTTTATCCAATCTATGAGAGATATTTTATCCTAAGTTGGTACAAAAAAATATGTATCACCACAGTCTTTGGCTGCTCTAAAAACAAGAGACTTAACAGGAACGTTCCTGTGAAGTCACACTCAGTTTAACTAAGCAGCCATCCCTTCAGAAAAAGTTCATCTGGAGCACAGCTAATTTCATTCAGCAGAAGTTACTGTGACCTTTAATTGCATATTAACACTTCTGATTTGAGCTGATGACCATTTCCTGGGTCTGGCTTCTGAGACACACTGATAGCAGTGAGTAATTCCTGACCTTTAGCCATTGAATTAACATCTCTAATTGTAAATGAGAGAGCAGTTAAACCAAAATGCTTCCTAATGAAGTAGCTTATATGACTATTATTTGGCTGATCTGCTACAGAACAGCAGTTCTCTCAGATATGGGGAAGGAATTTTTTTTTCCTTGGGACTTTGCCAATTTATATCATATATATTGCTTTACACAGCTGTATTTTGAAAGGGTGTGTCAATGCCGTATCTTGTCTGCTGAAAGAGGGTTAATATGTAAATGCTGCTTGAATTTGTTACTACTTGGGATGTTTCTTTTTGTGTCTTAGTGTACAAAGTCACAGCCTGTAATCAAACCACTGCAAGAAGTAACTTTGTCAGATCTCAGAGTAGGCTGACAAATTTATACCTGTCAGTGCTGGATGTTCTCCTCCCTCTCTACTCTGCCCTGGTGAGGCCACAACTGGAACACTGTGTTGAGGTCTGGGCTCCCCAATTCAAGAGAGACAAGGATCTGCTGGAGACAGCCTGACAGATTGCTATGAGGATGACCTGAGATGTCAACATCTCTCCTAAGAAGGAAGATTGAGAGAACTGGGTCCGTTTGGTCCTGAGAAAGGACCTCATCAATGTCTACAAATGTGCAAGGGGTGGGTGTCAGGATGAAGGTGCCAGGCTCTTTTTGGTGGTGCCTAGTGATAGGACAAGAAACACTGGGTACAAGCTAGAACACAGGAGGTTCCACCTCAACGAGGAGACACTTCTTCACACGGAGAGTGACAGAGCAGTGGAATAGGCTGTCCAGAGAAGCTGTGGAGTCTCTTTCTCTCAAAACCTGTTTGGATGTGTTCCTGTGCAGCCTGCCCTAGATGGTCCTGCTTTTGCAGGGGTGTTGGATTCAATGATCTCTAGAGGTCACTTCCAACCCCTAAAATTCTGTGAGTTTGTGAGTAAAAATACAAGTAGAAAGCATTTCTGAAGTTTTAGCAATAGCTGTGTTCTGTTGCCGCCTTGGAGAGAAACTGAATTGGAAAGAGAATTTATTCTAACGTACCAATTAAAACTATCACTACCTGGTTGGCAAAAAAAAAAAAAAAAAAAATAGATGTATGCATAAAGTGATGAAGTCCCCTAAGGACATACTTGTCCTTGCTTTCCCTCTGTAGTTGTTAGGCTTCCTCCAGCATATCCACAGCTTAAGGGTGTTTTGAACTGTTGAACCAGCACACTTAGTATACTAGCATGAAAAGAGAGATAGCTGCTAGGTAATCCTGCTAATGTAATGAGGGGTGCTCTACCTTAAGCACACTTCAAGTTGCTTTTTATGTTTTTATCCTTTGAATATTCCTTCCTTGATTGCAAGCATACAGTGAGGTCTTCAAATTCATATTTATTTTTAAATCTTCGTTTTTACTTTGCTTTTAGCTAAGTATCTCTTAGCTCAGATCTCCTAATGAGGGGAGGCAATCCCTACTAAATTTTCTTAAGTTGGAGTTGGAATTTTCAGGTAAGAACACAAAACCAGAGCAATTCCAGCTCAATATTTCTGTTATGAATCACCTAGAGGTGGAAAAGAGCCCTTAGTTATTTTTGGTGGCATATTGAAACCAAAAGCTGAAGTTAACAGAAATTAGCATGATGCTGCTGTGCCTCAGAAATACACACTACATTTTTTTTCCCAAACCTACCCCTTCTGTATGTTCTGTTGAACAAATACTACATTCAAAGCAGTATAATTGTGTTAACAATAGAAGACATCTCTAAGGGAGTGTAGAAAGCAGGAAAATAGAATCAACCAGGTTGGAAGAGACCTCCAAGATCCTCCAGTCCAACCTAGCACCCAGCCCTGTCCAGTCAACCAGACCATGGCACTAAGTGCCTCATCCAGGCTTTTTTTGAACACCTCCAGGGACAATGGCTCCACCACCTCCCTGGGCAGCCCATTCCAATGCCAATCACTCCCTCTGGGAAGAACTTCCTCCTAACATTCAGCCTAGACCTCCCCCGGCACAACTTAAGACTGTGTCCCCTTGTTCTGTTGCTGATTGCCTGGGAGAAGAGACCAACCCAACGTGGCTACAACCTCCCTTCAGGTAGTTGTAGACAGCAATGAGGTCACCCCTGAGCATCCTCTTCTGCAGGCTAAACAACCCCAGCTCCCTCAGCCTCTGCCCACCCACCCAGCCTGTCAAGGTCCCTCTGCAGGGGAAAGAAGTATCTCAGAAGACTTAAGTCAGAACATTTTCTACACCACTCAAAAATCACAGCAAGAAACAGATCATATAAATCCGAACATACTGAAGGTTTTCTTAACTAAAAACTGAAATCTGAAAGCCTAAATACCCAAATAGATTACAAAACTATTTTGTAAAATGTGACTACCCTAAAAAAATCTCTTAGGCTTTCAAGTTAAAGGATGAACTTAAATGGTTTCTATTTTGAGTATACAAAAATCTGTAGCTGTTAATGACTGCTGATTCTACTTTGCTTCTATTGTGATGTACATGTATGTGTGTGTTATACATTGTAATTAGAACAATCAGTTCAGTAGGATCTCTGTCTAAAGACCCTTGGAGTCAAATTAGTTATTACACCTGTAGGCTTTAAACACCCACATTGCTTTGTGGACTTGTTAACGACTTACCCACCATTCCACAGAGAATAAAACACAAGGTCTTTGCCCCTTACAGCTCAGACTGAGTCTTGCCATCAGATCACCTTGCTTTTTCATTAACAAATGAAGCATGAAAGTATTAAGCATCATACTAGAGGAATTATTCACTGCAAACTATGTTGTAAATCTGGACAATTAAAGAGCTAACTGCATTATGCAAGCCAGCTATAGCAATTAAGAGAAAAACACCACAATATAGCAAACCACATTTTCAGCCCTTTTATTCACAAGCTATAGGATCTGAGAGCTTATTAAAATGATACAGGAAACTGGACCGGCCTGGGTTTTTGCTCCCTTCCTATCCTCTTTTCCTCAATGTCAGCACAACTTACAAATGTTTTCTGTCAGCTTTTTCCCTTCATGCCTGTTCTCCACTGTCATCATGCACTTTGTTTTCATCGACTATTTTCATCTCTGCCCTTCTCTAACTGTAGTAGCTAGATTTCTCCAGCTCCAACAGCCTATTAAAGACGTGTCCAAAATACTGATTACGTGTATTTGCCTGCATTCCCAAAGCACTGGCAGAGTACTGGTTCAAAGTCCTGGCCACCCGCTGAAGATTTGCCAGGCACTTGCTCAGCTTCCTAGAGTCATTGATATCCTGTTTCTGGTTGTACAAAGTTGAAGAAGGTTCCTGCTTTATTTTAAAAGGATGAGAAGCCATTCCTTAACTGCAGTTACACTCCAAAAGCTTTAAAAGAAATTGGAGCAAAGAGCTCCTGCCACCTTTCTGCCTCCACTGGGCTTAGTCAAGGGGCTGCTTCCATGCGTACACTCAGCAAGGTTGCACACTGTTAATCTAGTTGAAGTGTTACAAGCTGGAAAGCAGCTACAGAGACCAAGCTGAGGGGATTGAAGCCTTCCTTTGTGCTCTATTAGTGTAATGCTGCTTGCATGCTGAATGCTTTTATTTCCTTCTCCCACCCCCAATGCTGCCAACAGCAGTGAAATATCTGTATTTCCAGAAAGTTAATTCCAAAAAAAGCACTGCTAAAATAGAGAGAGGTATTACAGAACTGAAAGAGCCCCTCAGCTGGACCCTGCACTAGACCTGAGCAGTATGATACTAACCAAAAAGCAGAACCAGTTTATATCCTTAAAGACAATTTGTCACTAGAGGAAGAGCAGTTACAGCTCCCTGCAGGCAGAAGAATGTGGCTTAGGATCTTTTATTAAAGCCGTTTCCCCTATTGAATACATTCCTTTTGCCAACAGCTCAGTCCACTGTTAGCAGTGCACTGTTGCCTAACCTCTAGAATGGATGAGTTTTTAGCACAGTAACATGCTAACAGAAATCGTTAGCCTGGTTTCCCAAGAAAGTGAGGTTTGTACTGTAATGCATAAATATACATGGATTATTCCTTAACTCTGAACTGAATATATTGTTTTGCACCAATTTTTCAGGGAAATAGAAACCCTAACACTATTATCTTCTTCAGAACTTTATGACGTATGTGATCGGTGGGAGGAAAAACTCTCTAATGCCTCCCACCAAGCTCAATTCTCATGAGAAAACAGAAAGACAGAAAGAGTCTGAAAACTCCAACTATGGAGCAGGAAGAGGAATGGAGATTGACTTTCTTTAATGGTAGTTTTCACCACAGTAAGTGTGAGGGAATTAAACCAGGAGGCAGGTTTTTGTGAAACCGTGCTTAATTCATTTTGCTGCCAGCAGAACTCCTATTGATATATCTGTGCTGCGTCACCCAGCACTGAGAAATGCTTCTGTCACACTGAGGGGCACTGCAGCGTGTCTCAGGCTTTCTGACAAATACCCCTCTTACACTGCAAACACTTCATTCTTTCTTACTCAGTTCTTTGAAATCAAATTTCAGAGCAAGAATCGCTGCAACAGCAAAGAGAAAGCTGAATGCAAGAACTTTGGTGACTAGAAACAGGAAGACAAAAAGAAGAGTTACGAAAAAGAAACCAGTAGCCAGTATAATGCAGTTCAGAATTATCATTGCTTTCACCCTAGAAAATGTAAGGGGAAGAAAAGTGTTAGGTACTCCTTTGAGGCTTTTAAAAAGAAAATATAATTACAAAAATCCTTCTGTTTTACAAATGAAACAAAGTGCTCCATTTAGTCCTTGAAGCCTTAATGTTGTGATTTGTTGCAGATACATTCTTCCTTGTAGATTTGTTGGCTCTGACCTCATAAGCTGAACCAAAATAAGCTCCCAGGAAGAGTTCAGAAATTCAGTTAAGCCTCACTCTTTAATAAACAAACTGGCATTCTGCTTTTGTAACAGTGTGCTAGTTTGAGCCTAGCTGGGATATTTTACTGAGAGGAATTAGATGATAGGCTGTGAAAAGGAAACAATGGTGATGTCTACTGCACTCACAGGCTTGCTGAGATGTACAAAACCAGGAACATGGATATAGATAACAGACTTGCTCTCTGGCTCTAACTGCATGCACTTCTCTAACCTGCTGTCTGGGTAACTAATCCATCCGCTTCCTAACCCCCCGGCCGATTCCCCAAACTCACCTTGAGTATAAGGCAAAGTCTGGGATGAGGTAAATGGGTGGAAAGGAGGTGGGAAGGTAAGACCCCTTCCTGGGGACTCTGGTTTCTGGGAGGGCTGTTGTATTTCTGTATTACTTTTAACTTGTATATTTCTGTCTATAGCTGTAGATATTGTAAATACCTGCTTGTCTATTATGCTAAGCTGTAAATATAAAGCTTCATTAATTTCCAGCCACTGAGTCTAGTCTGGGTGATTTTTCTTAAGGGGGGGGGGGGGGCCTGTTACAACCCAACCCATCACAAACAGCTTTCATCTGAAGATTTCCATGTACTTCAAATGACAATTATGTAAAGAACATGTCTAAACTGTTTTAAAAAAAGCACTGCCTCTGTCTAATGCATTCAAACACTTTCAATACACTGTTACCACAGTTTGGTCAGATTCTAATTTCCTAAAAATGTTGTTTCAAAAGGAATTTTCAAGTGGACTAGAAAAATACTTCAATGCTATTTCATTTAGGCCGATGCTTAATTCTCTAGCATCAAGTTTTTTCTCACATTTCTTAAAAAATAAAACATAATTTTTAGCTGTTTTGGTCTTCATATATATCAATATGTTCCACTTCCAAGTAGAACATGGATTAAATGTTCATCTCATTTTATTCAAATAAGTACTACAACTTTCACCCTGAAATTCTATTTCTGAGTATGGCTTGTTTTCCTCATGTTTTCAAGACAGCCTTCTTATCTATTTGACTAGGTATGACTCATGGTATTATATATTTTTTTTAGTACTTTGGAGTTGATGAAGCATTTGCCTGTGCAGATGTCTCAACATATTGCTGTACAAACTCAGTATGAGTTTTCATACTTTTAACAATATGGCACTGGCTTCTCCAGAGTATAATTTTTACATGGATAATTTTCTGCTTAGGTTATTATCTAACTGATACAAGTTACTTATATGCAGCGCTGTAATACTAGAGAAGTCTGTGGTTATAGTATGAGTCTAGCAACATGGAATTAGTGTTATTTACGCTGAGTATATCTGTATATTCATCAGACCCCACCTGAGGTACTGTGTGCCTCCAACACAAAGAGGACCTGGAACTGTTAAAACAATTCCAGAGGAGGACCACGAAGATGCTCAGAGGGCTGCAACAGCTCTGCTATGAAGACAGGCTATGAGAGTTGGAGCTCTTTAGCCTGGAGAAGTCTTTGAGGAGACCTTATAGTAGCCTTTCAATACCTGAAGGGGGCCTGAAGGAAGGCTGGGGAGGTACTGGTGGCAAGGTCTCGTAATGACAAGATGAGGGGTAATGGGTTTCAAGTGACAGAGGGAAGATTTAAGCTAGATGTTAGCAAGAAGTTCTTTCCAGTGAGTGTGGTGAGACACTGGCACAGGTTGCCCAGGGAGGTTGTGGCTGCTCCCTCCCTGGAGGTGTTCAAGGCCAGGTTGGATGAAGCCTTGAGTGACCTGTTCTAGTGGGAGGTGTCCCTGCCTATGATTGGGGGTTGGAACTGGGTGATCTTTGAGGTCCCTTCCAACCTAAACCATTCTATGATTCTATGATGGTCATGGTGGTTCAGGTAATGAATGAAAAGGCAGTGTAAAGGGGGAAGCAAAAGGGAAAGTTAAAGGTGCTATAGCAATGAAGAAGGAAGGGGTAGAGGGGGCAGAAAACTTGTCAGGGATTCTGACCATGCTCTTCAGCAGCAGGGTATGCTCCAGTGTTCCTTCTGGGGACTTTCTTATGAAGAAAGGAGAGTAGGAGAAAAAACTCCTATTCACAAAATAAAACTTTTATGAAGATCAAGAAATCTATTGAAGGAAACAATGAACAACAAAAGGTCAGTGGCTATGACTTATACATGACTAAAAGGAGAAACTATGAGGGAAAAGATAAATGGATAGGGGAAACAAGAGTATTAGGATCAAAGAAAGAACAGAACAAATTATTTTTAAGAGCAAAACATTTCCCAATCAATGTCATATGCAATCTGATCCTTGAGGTCCCTTCCAGCCCTGACAATTCTATGATTCTTCAAATTTTGTATACAACTTTCTGTAGGCACCTCTAGAGATTCCAACTCCTATCTCCCTCTTTGCCTCAAGGGGAATTCCTGCATGGAAAACAGTCTATGTGGTACCAGCATTCTCGTTTGTTACAGGAACATAAGCTAGATGAAACAAATCCTGCAGGGACACAGAGCCATGCAAAATCTTAAACAGTAGCCAAGGACAGCAGTTTTTCAAAACTCTTCATATTGGATGCATTTCAGTGCCCTACCTGTCTGCCTTCCAAACAAATTCTGACACTTGTGTTTCCAGTTTCTTTACATTTCATATAGCAGACTCCATTACTGAACTTCTTCAGCCTGCCTGGTATTACAAGGAAAAAAAATCCTTGTGAGCTGCAATACCATATAATCATGTTTAATCATGATTTAAAGAGCTTATGTAATAAAAAGTATTATATTCCCAGAAAATTATTTTAAATGCATAATTATACTGATTAAAGTTTAGAAAACAGAATAGCCTTATTACTTACAAGAGATCCTGTTGACTCAATTGACTTATTTAATGCCTTTGGGTACTGCACTTCAAAGACTTTCTAACAGGAATCTTCTATGAAGACCATCTTCTGGATAAATCCATCTATTCTGCTCAATAGATATCAAATGCCCTATGAAAAAGAAAGGTTTCTTCCTGTGAAAACAGCCTGTGTTAAACTCTGATTTTATTTGAAGGAGACGTGATATCCTTTGGCAACACTATCACTTTTAGAGGGAATTCTTTTTGCTTTCCATTGCTATCTTAAAGCTGGCAGACCATTCATTCAACACAGCAATCACCTATCCAAGCTGGTTCCCATTAACGAGAACATGGTGAGTTATTATTTGTCTGAGAAGATACTCTTTGTCAGCAGCAAAAAACAGACTGTTGCTGCCACCAGATAGTGATGAGCTGCTTCTTAGCTAAAGAAAGAAGTCTGGGCCTTTTTTTTTTTGTTGTTGTTGTTTGGGGCTTGTTTTGGAGTTTTATTTGCTTTGTTGTTTGTTTATTAATATTTACAATATTTTTTTAATGATTGCACGTAGTACTTATGAGAAGCAAGGTGTAAGACTATCTGCTATACAAAATACTCAGCATCATGGTTCCATACAAAAACCCTTCTTGGTAATTTGGCTGTTACTGTTGGTTGTTTTGTTTGTTTTAAAGGGACTACACATTGTAGCAGTCAGACAAGCTTTACTTCTCTTCAAAAGCACACATGCATATACAGATAGAAATACCACTTAATAGATGAGCATAAATACCAAGGCATGAGTGTTTGATGTATGTTTGATGTATACTGGCTCCTTGCTGGTGGTACTGCCTGCTACTGCATGAAATAGGGGTGAAGTTGAAGCTCTCAAAGTTAAGCACATCACTTCTAATGATTTACATTGCCTGTCAAACAGGGAGAATAGCCACTGGCACCTCAATTTGCAAAAGGTAAATGGATGTACACCCTCCCTACTCTTTCTATCAGTGTACCAGTATCCAGGAATATATCACCAGTAATATCTACTGGAATAGTGCAGGGACTAACTTCAGAAAGGAAAATTATCTGATATGCATAAGAGTAAGTACTGTATTAAGTTATTAATTCAGTATGCAAATATAAAATGAAGTGTGAAGCCTTATTCCCTAGGATCATTAACATACAAGTTGGACAAAATAAGCACAAATGCAAGAAGCCACTTGCTCTATATCAGCCCCTCTCCTTTCCCAAAGGGGAAGAGAAAAAGAATACACAGAGAATTACTTCAGTAAAAATAAGAATAAGAAAATGGAATCTGCACAAATAAGAACAAAACCAACATAAAACCAACATCAAACCAACCTCCCTGACGACAATAAGTCACCATCACCACTGATACTGTGGCAGAAGTCTCAGACTGGACTTGGTGGCAGAAAGAAACAAGATTCTGCAACTCATGGATCAGGATCGAAGATAGAATGGACAAAGTCCTGAGATGCTGTCCACTGGAGAAGAGGGGAAAATTGACCTTCATGATCCTTCAGCTTTATGCCAAATATGACACATATGGAATAGAATATCTCACTAGTCAGTTTAAGGTCACCTGAATTGTCCACTCCTCTCTGCAGATGCAACCTTTTACTCCACACTCCCAATGCAGTACCCAAGATATAGCAGTGACCTTGCTACTAAAACCATCCATGTTACCACCTCCAGGAGCAGACACTCTGAAAATTTGCAGTTAATTTCGGAAAGTGAAGTTACCGACACTGAACTGAAAAGTGAAATCACTGCACAGAATAAGTTCTATTCTAACTTAAGCCAAGACAAAAAAAAAAAATGTAGTTAGAAACAAGAGAATAGTTATTTAACATCAACACATAATTTAAGAACTCTCATCAATTTCATACACTACAAACTCTATTTACTTGTCAAGTCACGCACACAAAAAAGAAGTATCTCTGCTGTCATCTTAGGAAAAGAAAAATCATAAAGGAAGTTTAGACATGGAATTCCCCTGTACATCACCACCAGGCAAGACCAATGAATAATCATGCTTATTAACTTGGGTTTTCATTCAGGCATCTCAAGCATGACTCACGCCTCCGAGACACAGACTACACTTGGTGATAAATATTTGATTACAACATATATCCTTTTTCCATGCCCTGGTATTTGCTAGAGGTTAAAGGCTTGCACAAGAACTAGTTTGGACTTCTAAGATATACTTGCAGGTTTTAAACACACATTTCTCACATCCAGACTTTCTTATCCAGACTTTGAAATATCCTGAATAAAAAGCAAACATCCACCTCCCTCCCATCCTGCTTTTTTTTCCCTTGAAGATTAGCCTCTGCATTGTACTCCAAAGAAATGTGTTTCTAACACAGTTTTGGTTTCTATTCTTGCTGCTGTGCCTAAGGTTTCTGCACACAAATCAAGATTTGGGATGGAGGGAAAAAACAATCAATAACCTCCTTAGAAATGCCACAGACCACAAGAAGCCCTGACCTGAAACAGTTGTTCATTGTCGAGGACTGGAGAGAGGAGATTGCTTGTATTCCCACTAAGAAAATAAATTTGTATGCCTTACTGAACTGTCTCCTAGCTTAAACAGAAGCAAAGGAAAAACTTCATGTAATCTTGTCTCACGATTAAATAGCCATTGGGCTACAGGATCTCTAAGTTCATGCCCCATGAGGTTAGGCACATCTAGAACAGGAGCCACTCTTTCATGAATATAATAATCTAGGTTATTGCATAAAAAACACCAAATATTTCCCCTCTCTGTTGCATTATCAGAATATAGCTCCATATTTGGACCCAAGCAAGCAAGAAAGAGGCTTGCAAAGGGAAGCCCTGAGAGATACGTGCTGAGGCACACCTCTATAACCTCTGTTTCCTACTACACGCTTCAGTTGTGTTCTCTTCTCTTCTGGATACACCAAATAATTTGTCAGAATTTGTTTTGTGTTTGCTTTAACTAACAATGATATCAAAACCTATTTTTGCCATCTGAAAGCCTTTCTCCTTTACCTCACCATGAGTCTATTTTCCTAATTTAGATTCATGGTCTATTGGGCAATTCAATCAGCTCAGTCTTTTATTAGCTAAAAGAATGACTGCTGTTAAATCTGCAGCATTTTGGTTGGTCAAATCAAGGCAGCCTCAAGATGAAACCAACATAGCTAGCTTTGGCCAAAAGGCAACATGCATCCATCAGTTTCATCTCTGTGTTCAGTTTTGTCTTTCCTTCAAAGTTTGTTCCATAAACTTTCTTGCTGTTAACTCAGGTTGGTAACCATGTAGTTGTGTGGATGGCTCTTCTGATTCCAAATAAGAACAGATTGTTTATTTACATGTCTTAGTTCGTATGATATTCCATATTTTACTTTCTTCCACATTCTGGAGAGATGCTAATCTAGCAACTTTACAGGAAGAAATCCAGCCCTGTGAATTTTTTTTCCAGACCCTGTCATGCAATCACACACACTTGCATTTGTGTGCTGAGTGTTATGATCCATAATCAAATCCTTCTTTCTTATCCACCTTGGTGAAGAAGTGTAACACCAGTGTTTGCCAGTCAGGGCTATTTTATGATCTTCATAGACTCATAGAACTGTTTGAGTTGGAAAAGACTCTGTAGATCATTTAGCTCCAACCTCCTGCCATAGGCAGGGACACGTCCAGTAGACCAGGTTGCTCAAGGTCCCATCCATCCCATGAAGGCCTTGAACAGTTCAGGGAGGGAGCATCCATGACCTCATGAGCAACGTGTTCTAGTGTTTCACCACCCTCACTGCAGAGAATTTCATCCTAACATCCAGTCTAAATGTACTATCCTCAAGCTTAATGCCATTCCCCCTCATCCTATCACCACAAAGTAGTGTGAAAAGTCATCCCTCAGCTTTCTTGTAGATACCCCTTCAGGTATTGGAAGGCTGCTATAAGATCTCCCTGAGCTTTCTTTTCTCTGGACTGAACAGCCCAAATTCTCTCAGCCTGTTTTCATAGGGAAGGGGCTCTGGCCCTCTCGTCATCTACAGGGCCTTCCTCTGGATCTGCTCCAGCAGTTTGATGTCCTTCTTGTGTTGGGGGCACCAGAATAGGATGCACTACTCCAGGTGGGGTGTCATGAGAGCAGAGCAGAGGGAGAGAATCCCTTCCCTCATCCTGCTGGGTACACTTCTTCCAATGCAGCTCAGGCTACGGTAATCTTAATTGCATCAGTAGTCAGCTGAGATTAAAAATTTAATAGCTAAAACAATTATTGAAGATACAGTGACAGAAAACCTGGAGAACTTGCCAAAGAATAGAGTTTTTTTTCCTCATTTCACGCATTTTAATTTGAGGGTTCAGTGCCAAAACATATTAGAGGCACTGAGCCACACACTTTATTTTCTCCTTATCATTAGGCTTACACTGAATATTCATAGTTCTCAAAGGAAAAAAAGAGCTGAGCTTAATCCACACCACATCATCCTGCATTGTTGATCTCCCTGTGAAGTAAACGAAAAGAAAACATCTAGCCTTTCTCAGAATGTGGTCCTCTGGCCTTTAAACCTACCACTAAAATTAAAATAATCATTTAAAAAATGTTGAACATTGTATTTCTACTAGGAAAAAATATTTTGCTTTAAATTAAGCAACACTTTTGAACAGGTTTCAGGACAAGCCATGCGTAAGTTTAATTTAAGCAGTAAACCAGCATTATCTAGGGCAACATTTTTTGTATAGGCTTAGCTCCAAAACAAAAACAACACAAAGACTGCAGTGCAGAGGGTAAAGATCCAAACAAAGCCTGACAGTATTTATATTTCACTTGCTCCCTGAAAACGGCCTCACACAGGACTGTAATACAACTAGCTGCCTATGAATAAAAAGAATAACTACTGTAGCAGTAACAGAGAAATCAGATTCAATGGGAAAGAACATAATGTAATCCTGTCCTGATTGAACTAATATTCTTTGTGTGTATTTCAAGAATTAGTCAGCATGCAGCTAACTGAATGCTTTCCCAATATTGAGTATTTTCACAGCAAATTCTATATGCCTTCCCTCAACCAACTAATAAGCTTAGGAAGGCTGAGAAGCTGCTGGCCCTCAGAATTAACATCATTGTCTGTGCTGAATTCTCCAGATGGATCTAGTACTGCACTTCACAGGTGTCCCAATAGATTAGATCCATGAGAGCTGCAGAAAGACTCAGTGGTGTAAGAGATCAGTGAAAACTACAATTAAAATTGGTACATGTAAGAATGAGTGAGTTTATACCTGGGATAAAGGTTCCTACCTTAGAATCACAGAATCAATCACATTGCAAGACACCTCTAAGATCATCCAGTCCAACCTATCACAGTATCACCAAGGTTGGAAGAGACCTCACAGATCATCAAGTCCAACCCTTTACCACAGAGCTCAAGGCTAGACCATGGCACCAAGTGCCACGTCCAACCTTGCCTTGAACAGCTCCAGGGACAGCGACTCCACCACCTCCCCAGGCAGCCCATTCCAGTGTCCTGTTATCATTTATATCACCTTCCTACAGTCCTAGGTAGACAAAGGTTTACCACACACTTTTTATGGTGGTGCTTCCGCCTATATTAATGTTTAAGTAGAATGGAGATTCTGTATTAAAAAGTATGGTCTGTATGCTACTCACTGTCTGACCTTTGAGGGAAGGACAAAAAGCCCAAAACCAAAGTAGGAATAAGAGTCTTTCTTCATGCAAATTGAGGTCAGAAGCAATAAATACATTAAGAATATTTTGCTCTAGCATTTTAGCATTTAAGACCTTACATTTTTAGTACACCAGTTGCTAAACTGGAACCCTAAACCTCCACCTCAGGCACCTAGACTATGTGATACTACATGTGATAGGTTGTACTCGATGATCTTGAAGGTCTTTTCTAACCTGGTTAATTCTGTGATTCTGTGATCTCTGATTGGGATTTAAAGATGACCATTACGAAATTAGAAGAAAGCTGTGCATGAAAACCTCCACTGTCTTTGAGACATATGTGCTCTAGTCAACTGCAAAAAGATATCCTTGTCGTCCAGGATCCACACTCTTGAAAAGGAGCATTTAGGTCTCTCAAAGCAAGATTAGGTCATTTCTTCTTTTGAAACTCCACCCACAGAAAACTAAGATCTCAGTCAGGCTAGAACTTCCACTAAGAAGGAAAAGACAGAAATTCAAGCCCTTCTCAGGCAAGGAGAATGGAGCCCACCCCATCAAGGCAACGTTTTTAGGGGATGACAAGAGCTATCCTCTGTCATTCTCCTGCTGAAGTTTTACCATTGTAAAAAGAGACACATTTATCAGAAAATATATCGTTAAGACCCTTGAAAGCACCACATGCAATTAAGAATTTGTTTCTGTAACCCACTGACCAGAGGAAGAATCTCAGAGAGGTGCAGTGCCTAATGAAATAAAATCCCAAACTGAAACAACAAAACCAAACAAACAACAGCAACAAAATGTTCTGTGCTGTAACTGAATAGAATAGCTTCAATGAAGAGATTGGAGGAAAACAGAACCTGAAGTTTGGGAACAGGGAAGGAGAGATTTAGTCAGGAGAAGCATTCACATTGATAAATAAGTGGTCAGATCCTGAAACAGTTTCTATGAGAAGGAAAGTATACAGCCAGAAACAATTAAAAATATTTCAGAACGCAGTTAATTACATGTTAATGCATGATCCACTTTAATTAGGCATCAGATCGACCACACTATTGATAAACTGGGAAAAAAACCCACCAAAAATCATAATATGTCAAGATTTTTAGTACACAGACTCTTGCTCTTTATTTCTAAAAATAAAAACAACCAAATAACTTCAATTTGCTTCAAGATTTTGTGACTAAGTCCTGTTGTCTCTGAAAAGAGCATCATCTTCATACTAAGGAGAACAATAAATGGTCAATTGATGGGATGAAATCCCCTGCAGCATAAATAAAGTCATTAGAGTGAGCTTCTCCTTGAGGGAATAGAATTAGATAAATATTTAGACAGTAATACTGCTGAAAAATTTATAATTGAATGACAGCAAAGATGGACTGACTGCAAGAGGCAAAGACAATTTGCTTTGGTTGGTGGTTTAGAGCCTATTGAGAAAATTTGGAAATAGAATTAAGAGATGAAAGCCTCTGGAAGAGCAGTCTTATAACCACTTTAAACGAAAAATGAGCTGTATTGCCAATAAAACAAGCCAAACCAATGAAATTCCATTGTTCCATGACTAAAGACTAAAAATATAATCCTTGTCTCCTTCCTTGTGAGTAAAGAAACATCCATCAGTTGTCCTAGCAACTTCAACTTAATACATTAAAAGATGGTATGCTGGACTTAAAGGCTATTGTAAACAAAAAGCAAGAATGCATTTATCTGGTTGTTCTTTAGTTTGTGCCTAATATACTAATCTCCAGCCAGGTGACAGAATCTCACTTTAATTATGGAGATTTGCTTAGAAAGGCTATACCCTAAATCCTTGGCAGGCCAACAAAGAAATAGTAGAAGCAAAAATAAAAATCTTACAGTTTGCTTTTGTGCTAGTTTGAGCCTAGCTGGGATATTTTACTGAGAGGAATTAGATGATAGGCTGTGAAAAAGAAACAATGGTGATGTCTACTTCACTCTACTTCACTACTCTACTGAGATGTATAAGAACAAGAACACAACCATAGATAACACAGTTGCTCTCTGGCTTTGGCTGCATGCCCTTCTCTAACCCGCAGTCTGTGTGACTGATCTACTTCATAACCTCCCTGGCCAATTCTCCAAACTCACCTTGAACATAAGACAAAGCCTGGGATAAGGTAGAGGGGTGGAAAGGAGGTGGAAGGGTGGTTGGGAGCCCTTCCTGGGGACTCTGGTTTCTGAAAGGGCTGTTATGTTTCTGTATTATTTTTTCAAGTTGTGTATTTCTGTCTATAGCTGTATAGATTGTAACTATCTGCTTGTATATTGTGCTAAACTGTAAATAGAAAGCTTCATTCTTTAATTTCCAGCAGCTGAGTCTAGTCTGGGTCATTTTCTTAAGTGTGAGGGGGTAACACCCAAACTATCACACCTTTCATTTTTATGGAAGCTAAGACCTCCTTTCAGATATGCCACAGGAAAAGGTCATTGCCATTTCATTCTTTACTGCTTCAGCATTTGAGACACCATTATTCTGAAGTTATAAGGATTTTTAAACCCACATTTATATATGTGTGCATTTGAATAAATGCTTCTTTTGAAGCATAAAAGAGAAATAATTGTGGCCTAATACAATATTCTGTATGAGTACTAGTGCCCAGCATTTGCTTAAGATAAATACTATTAGAGCAGTCAAAAAGCAGTGTTCCTATTATGGTCAGTGAAAGATGCTTATTTCATTATGCATCTCATCAGGCCCAAATGATAGAATTTTCTACTCTGTATAAGCAGAAATATTAGTAGATCCAAAAATTAAGAGATAAATTAGTAAATTGATTATTTTTGTCTTAGTAAATACCATTCTTGCTTCACAAACATGGATGCTCGTTAATTTTTGATTCTTTTATCCATAATGATGCCAATGATGACTTCTATTTAGCATATCTTAATGTAAAAAACAACAAAAAATTTACTTTGTGTGTTCTTTCTATTCAGGTCAGAACTTAACATAGGATCAACCAGGTTCGAAGAGACCTCCAAGATCATCCAGTCCAACCTAGCACTCAGGCCTATCCAATCAATTTTGTCTAGTCTCAGTGCATACTAAGCTGGGTAATAACATCATAAGGAGAATTAATTTTTAATAGTCATCTAGTCCCCTCCACTTAAGGATATGGTAGGAATCAAACAAATTAAGCAACAAGAGAGGCAGGTGAGGAGATCAAGAGCATCAACAACATTTCTTTTCTTCAGGATTCCATGGCAACTACATGCAGTTAGCTTGCACAATGAACTACTGTGGTTAAGTTGCATATTTCTGGCTTAAACCACCAAACTTCAGCATGAATGGTGTCACCACTGGGAAGACATCTCAAACAGGAGATCAACATGGCATTCAGCTCTTTCCTTTGCATAATGTCTTCACACGCACAACAAGTAGGATCATCAAACCTTGGATAAAGTACTATTCAAACAGGAGAACCTAAGTAGCAATCACCTCAGAGCACCACTCCCAGCAGAAATCAAGCCTCCGGCTAAAGTTGTACCATCAGACCAGTAAAAACGAAGCATTATTTAAATTGTAGCTGCTGGAAGACATCACAGCTATTTCTTCTGAGACATTTGTAATCTAATGAATTAAAGTAATTTTATCAGCCTGTAGCCACACATACAATTTACGTTCTGCAGAATGATAGCCCCTAATAGAAACCTCAGGGAAGCCAAACATTAATGAAAAACCTCCACTTTACTCTGTCCAGAAAGCAGACACTACACGGACATCAAAACAGCAACTTCAAAATTAGAGGCCAAAGGAATGACTGTGTAATTTTCCATCAGGCCAGACACTGTCTGTGCATACCATATGATTTCTCCTTATCAAGATTGGTGTCACTTTGCTGCATTTTCCAGTACTTTCCATTTTAACAGTGATGAATGTATTAGACCCCAGGAGTGAGGGCAAGGGAGTAGGAGTTTGTGGAGGCGGCACAATTCTAACTTTACAAAACAAACTGAACCATTGCTAGAAAAAGATCTTTGGCAGCAAAAGATTAAGAAACCGGATTTGCTTTTGACAATAGTATGGCCTCATTTTCCAATGAAAATCTGACTTTACATTAAGCCTCAAAACACAGATACAGAACAAAGACATCATCACTTTTCCATAGCAGAAAATAACAGAGAATTTGCAGAGTTAGCCCTTTCAGGAACAATTATGTCTTACTATGAAACAGGAAGGAGTGCAAAAATTGCTTCTTAGAATCTTTCCTACAGTTATTTTGCTCTACCTGGGTGATTATGGAGGATTACATTTTATGAACCTGTGTTTATAAGGGTTTCACAGAGGATCATAAATAAATTTTGTTGGCAGCCCAATTACAGTTGTAGGTTTTTACAGGGGTAACAGCTACCTGTGAAAGATTTCTTAGGGTCCAGATAGTATCACTGAACACCAATCCCCTAGGTAAAAACCTTATCCCCAAGGGGCTGCTCCCATTTTGAAAGCAGTAATACATTCATCTATTGCTTTCTTTTGAGGCATTATTGCCACATATCTCCCTCCTTTCCAATCAAGCTCAGTGGTGATTCTGGTGTTGTTGGTATTACATTTCCTGACAGGAGAATATTGGATGGAAAAAAAACCCCAAACTCTTCCCAAATAAAAAAAACCAAACACCCTCTTTAGCTAAATATTCACTGAAACAAACAAACAATATCTTAAAATTCTCTTCTGATTGCCTAAGTGTGACCATTGCAATGACCTCTATAGCTGCAGTGAAGCCTCTCTGATATGATAATTTTCATATTTATTAACTCTATGGTTGGAGACTCTGCAGAAATATTGAGAAAATAGTAAAGTTCTGTGACTAAACTGATAAATAAGTCACTGTTTTGCAAACATTTTATGCTTCCTTAATGTTTTCTGATCTCTGCTAAATTTATATGATTTTTCTTGTTAATTTCTTTGTCATATATATCCAGTGTGCAAGAGGATGTTTTATTTTACATTATTAGCATGCCACTTATTACAGTGGATTCTTAAGTATATATTTAAAGCAGTAAAAATAAAAGGCTTATTTCACAGTTTGCAGCCCTAAGCATTGGAAAAATATTAATTGCTTTACTTTATATTTCATCATCTCTTTGTTTTTCATTACAATTGCACTTTTTTGTATTTTCATCATTTTTTTACAGGGCATTTAAATAGAAAAGAGTTACTAATAAAGGACAAATGAGCAGAGAAACAAAACTCCAATCAGCCCAAGAACAAATCAGGACCACAGCCTAAATAAAGGATTTTTGTAGGGCTTCACAAAGAAAGCAGAGTTGTATCTACCAGCAGGTGACCAATTATCCTGTAAGACAAGTAGAATGGATTTGATTTTTATAGTCCTTTGTGAAACCCCTGCAGAAAATGGTGGCCTCAATATTTAAAGCTTTGGTTTTTAACCATTTTATAGAATTTAAATAGATATTCACCCACTTAGAATTCTTGATGATTAAGAGTCTTGATGAGCTTTTAATTGTCTCAAATTGTTGGATTGTAAATGTTCTGCCTTTCAATATGCTTTGATAGGACAAATTTTATTTCATTAGTCTTGCATCAAAACCTACCTTCCCTCCCAATAATCACAAACCAGACTGCTAAAGACTAGCAAAATATTTCCTCAAAAGTAGAGACACAGAAGAAAAAGTATTTTCAGTCAGCATTATGTCTAACTAAACAGTTATGTCACAATGGTGAAGGTAACTGGTAGCTTAAAACCATTCCCTAGGTCTCATCTTAGTGAGCTCTTCATGTGGTATTGATAACTTGGAGTTACACAGATGTATAGTGAAGCTAGACAACCTAAAATACTGATTGTCTTAATACTGCTTAAGGTTATGCTATCCCTGCTAAGACTTCAGCCTGCCGAAGTGCTGGAGATTGCAGGTAGGTTAAAGTTAACATCTTCACCCTACCCAGCAAGACAGTGAATTTTATGAGCTCTTACATAATGTAGTCTCAGCATGAAATTCCTTTTAACAAGCAGGCAGACAGATGTACCAGTTCAGACCAACAGAAGGATACACTTCCCTGTTTCACATAAATGTTCAGCTGCTGACAAGTGACAGAGATTAAGTCTTACAGTAAGACATCTTCTCCACTTCCGTCCCTTCACTGTAGGCCATTTCCAACTACAGGCCAGAAGTGTGCACAACCTGCAGCAACCACACAGCACCTTGATAGTAAATTTGCATTGAGTTGAAATTGCATACTGCGGATACAGAAAGAAATGTGAGACTCACTACTTACTTACCTGAAGAAGATAAAGACAAGTGCGAGCCCCAGACAGCTAATATTCATTGGTATCTCTGCTCTGCTAGGCAGTGTTATTGATCCTTGGGAGCGGAGGGTGGTGTCAAGTCAGGATGGAATGAGTAGAGTGCTATTTTTGCACGAAGGACACAGACTGCTGCCTTTCAGTGCTCCTAACCAGTTTAAATGGGCAAAATACCCAGACAGAACTTTGTTAATATTCTGTTTGTGAAAACTATATGTAAGAGCAAAACTCTCCTCTACGCTGCACATATGCCCCTCACATGTATCTCCCTGCATATTGCATGCTTATCTCATTAAAGAGAGCTGCCTCTTAAGTCCTACCTTGAAGTTTCTACAATTCACCCCCAGTTTATGTGCCATTTGCAGATCCCAGGCTCCTGGGCTGACATAATACAGCACTCAGACAAAATCTCAGGAAAGACTCTGTTTAGCACATTCCTTATTGTGTGTGTACATTTGCTTTCTGAAGACATCAAGGCAAGCATTTTCATATGCCCAAATTCTCTTTCCCACTTGCTGTGACAGTTGATGTAACTGAAGTCATCCTGGTGGTGAGAATTTCAGCTATCTCTTTTTGTCCTGATTTTGTTTCATAGTCCCAGAGAGACAGCCAGACAGACTGAAGAGGCCAGAGAGACTGGAGATAACCGAAGCTTGAAGAAAGTCTTTGCCAGATCTTTCTTCAGGGTTTTCCCTGCTATGACAGAGTTTGTAGCACTTGAATGATGGATGAGCTATGGCCTCTAGTACAGACAGAAGAGAGCATGGAAGCTATCCAGTAAAGCTGGTAACTGTGGAAACTGCCCTGTGTCAAGGGTTAAGAACAGGCTGGCCACTAGACAAATGACAGATATTTTCCATTCCCAAAGGGAAACCGAATAAAGGAAAAGACTTTTGGCTTGGGAAACTAAACCAGCTTTAATGAAAATGACAACAATAAAAGCAGATCTACACAAACACACACAAAAGCCATCTCTAACACAAGTTCTCAATGGCAGTTATGTCACCATCACCACTAATGCTGTCAGCAGGACCTCAGTGGCAGAGAGTAACTTGTTTCACAAACACACAGAGATTGAAGACAAAATGTCCTACTTTGACACCAGCCACTGATGAAGAGAGCTTGACCCTGGTGATCTCTCATCTTTCTACTGAAGATGATATATATGGAATAGCCCATGGGACACCTCTCCTATCTGCTTCTCCCTGCAGCTATAATGCTTTTCTGTATGGCACCCCAACACGGTACACAAGATTTATCAGTGACCTTGGTCTCCATAGGAGCAAGTATAAGCAAGAGCCTTTCTGTAGACCAGTTCTTAGAAGTCACTATAAACAGTATGCATTATCGTGTCATGAAGCAGACCAACTGTCTGCAAAAATACCGGCAGAAAGTGCAGTTGCTTATAAGAGACTGAAGTGAAAAGTAACATCACAACATCACAGAATGTCAGGGGCTGGAAGGGACCTTGAAAGGTCATTCAGTCCAATCCCCTTGCCTAAGCAGGATCACCTATACTAGACCACAGAAGAATGCATCCAGGCAGATTCTGAATATCTCCAAAGAGGGAGACTCCACAACCCACCCTAGGACCTATACACACTAAGTCCCAGCTCCCTATTCTTGCCTGAGTGAAACAGTAGTAGAAAGTCACGACTGATTATTTATATGCACCACAATTCCTAGAAAGTAACCATCAATTTTCAAAAGCACAAGTAGTTCTACCACAAATTGTATAAAGGCAAGCACACTGAAATTAATTTTCTGGAAAGTTGAGTTGCAGGAAGAGAACAAAACAACTTTGTGTCCTCAAGGTGACAACTTCCAAAATATGGTTGAACTGCATTGGCCTCTAGAGTATAGCTCAAATCATATTAAATTTGGAGTGTACAACTATAAAGAGATGTTTCTGCAACAGACTTTGTAACCTCAGGATAAGAGAAGTGAAGAGATTCAGCAAAAGGAAGGTGTAAGTAAGGTGCCAAGGCTAGAAGAAAGGTGGGTACAAACAGGGCAATAAGTAATTTTCACAGTATATGCCTGCTTTTCTGCCGGTACATGACATAATTACTTCAAAGGTACCTTTCAAGTGGAAAAAAAGAGAAAGACTCCTTTGAAGCTCTCCCCCTAAACCTTCTCCAGTCCTACTGCAGCCTTGCTTTCTCTTCAAAGGGGTTTTCCTCAAGGGGTTTGGCTAAACAATACAAACAGTTTGGTGCAGCTTATTCTGACCGCTGGAGGTTTTACAAATTTCAGGTAACTGCAAGTAAGAGCTTGATTCTGAGAAGCTGCTAAGCCTCTAACTGCAGCCTCAAATGTCTTAGCCCTTTAAACTCTGGCCCACAATCAGAGGCTTATAAACTTCAGTTGGACAAAGTTCTCTAGTGATACTTAGCATGTCAAATAACTGGATGGCTTTTTGACAGCACTAATCACCCAGAGATTCTACTGTTTTATTTTCTTAGGTCAAAACTTGTCTCACCTTCTCTTTATCTCTGTGAAATCTCTCTATAAAATGATAATTATTTTAACCTGTGAAAAAACAATCAACTCTAAAGCAAAATATTCGTGGCCTGTACGTGACAACATTGCTAAGTTTCAGCTGTCTTGAAGACAGCTTTGAGACTAACAGCAAAAGATAATTCTATGTGTTCAAGATTTGCTACTAAAGCAATACAAATAGGAGTTTAATGAAAAATATATATTAGAATCATTTAGAATGGAAAAGATCTTTAGAATCATCAGGTCCAACTGTAAACCTAACACTGCCAAGTTCACCAATAAAAGACATAGAGGTGGTGTTTAGGGACAAGGTTTAAGTACCTCCAGTGATGGCGACTCCACCACTGCCCCGGGCAGCCTTTTCCAGTGCTTTACAAGCCTTTCAGTGAAAATTTTTTCCCTAATACTCAACCTAAACCTCCCATGGCACAACTTGAGGCCATTCCCTCTCTATCGCTTTTTACTTGGAGACCAAACACTCACCACATTATAATCTCATTTTCAAGTAGTTGTAGAGAGTCAGGTAGCAGAGAGCGAGGTGGTTCTCCCTCAGCCTCTTTTTCTGCAGGCTAAGCAATTTCAATTCCCTCATCCAGTCCTAATAACATCTGTGCTCTAGACCAGGGATCCTCAAACTTTTTAAATCAGGGGGCCACTTCACTGTCCCTCAGACACTGTCGGGGGCCGGACTTCAGTTTGGTTCCAGCCCAGTCCCGGCAGATGCTTGGGGTCTGTGTAGGCCGGCGAGTGGATTAAGTGACAGGAAGCAGCTCCTTTGTTTCCCCCCAACTCCCGCAGAGGAGCGGGTTGGGGGGGGCGAGTGCGTTCTGTAAATACCGGCAGGCTGGATTGAGGACCCTGGGGGGGCCGTAGTTTGAGGACCCTGGGGGGGGCCGGATCCCGCCCGCGGGCCGTAGTCTGAGGACCCTGGGGGGGGGCCGTATCCGGCCCGCGGGCCGTAGTTTGAGGACCCCTGCTCTAGATCCTTTACCATTTCTGTTGCCCTTCTTTGGACACATTTCAGTACCTCAATATCTTTTGTAGTGAAGGGCCCAAAACTCAACACAGCATTAGAAATGTGGTCTCACCACTTCTGAGGGAGGGGGTGGGAAAAAAAAAAAGAAATATCACTTCCCTAGTCCTGGTGGCCACACTATTTTTGATACAAGCCAGCATGCCTTTTGGACCACCTAGGCACACTGCTGACTCATACTCAGCTAGTTGTTGACCAACACACACAGGTTTTCCTCTATGGGGCAGCTCTGCCCCAAGCCATTAGTGTTGTGACCCAATTGCAGGAACTTGCCCTTAGTCTTACTGAACTTTATAAACCGATATCAACTAAAACCTCAGGTAAACAGGTTAAAACTAGGTGTTTTTTCTTATACAGCCATGTTTTGAAGTGAGGAAAAAACCCCACCTGAACAAAAAAAAAAAAAAAAAAAAATTCAAACTGCAATTTTTTTTCAATGTAGAAATCAGTAAAAGGAATCATGGGCAAGAATCCTGAGAACAAACACAGAGAGGAGGCAACTCCGATACCAAATTCTTCACTTACTGCTGATGAGGACATTTCTTTCATAGAAACAAACAGGTTGGAAGAGACCTCCAAGATTATCCAGTCCAAACCATCACCCAGCCCTAGCCAATCAACCAGACCATGGCACTAAGTGCCTCAGCCAGGCTTTTCTTGAACACCTCCAGGATGGCAACTCCACCACCTCCCTGGGCAGCCCATTCCAACGCCAGTCAATCTCTCTGGCAAGAACTTCCTCCTAACATTCAACCTATACTTCCCCCAGCACAACTTGAGACTGTGTCCCCTTGTTCTGTTGCTGGTTGCCTGGGAGAAGAGACCAATCCCACCTGGCATCCCTTTAGGTAGTTGCAGTCAGCAATGAGGTCACCCCTGAGCCTCCTCTTCTCCAGACTGCACACCCCCAGCCTTTCCTCACAGAGCTGTGTTCCAGGCCTCTCAACAGCTTCATTGTCCTTCTCTGGACACATTCTAGCATCTCAACATCTCTCTTGAATTGAGGAGCCCAGAACTAGACAGAGTACTCAAGGTGTGGCCTGACCAGTTTCATCATTGTTGGTTTTGGTTTGAGTGTTGGGTTACTTTTAGTGGTGGCAGTATTTCAGGGGGTTGGTAGGATTTTTTAAAGGTACAAATACATTAACAATCAGAGTGGCATACTAGGTTCTTCTATAACTGTCAGTCAGTTGCTGTACTATGGCCTAGTATTTATCTTTCTTCTCATATAATCACTTCAGAGAAATTAACTAACACCCTGCTAATCTTCTGTGATTTCTGAATTAACATTCTGGAGCCCCCAACACAAGAATGATATGGAACTGCTGGAGCGGGTCCAGAGGAGAGCCACAAAGATGATCAGAGGGCTGGAGCACCTCTGCTATGAGGACAGGCTGAGAGAGTTGGGGCTCTGCAGCCTGGAGAAGAGAAGGCTTCGAGGAGACCTTATAGTGGCTTTCCAGTATCTGAAGGGAGCCTACAGGAAGGCTAGGGAGGGACTATTTACAAGGTCTAGTAATGTTAGGACAAGGGGGAATGGGTTTAAGATGGAAGAGGGGAGACTCAGACTGGATATTAGGAGGAAGTTCTTTACAGTGAGAGTGGTGAGACACTGGAACGGGTTGCCCAGGGAGGTTGTGGATGCTTCCTCCCTGGAGGCATTTAAAGCCAGCCTGGATGAGGCCTTGAGCAGCCTGCTCTAGTGGGAGATGTCCCTGCCTATGGCAGGGGGTTGGAGCTGGACGATCCTTGAGGTCCCTTCCAACCTAAACCATTCTATGATTCTGAAAGCAATTAGAAATCTTTATGATGCACTGTTCCGCAGCTTCCCTCCTGCATGTGCAAGTCTGTCTGTTTGGGTTTTTTTGTCCGGTGGAGTCTAACCAGCCACAGATCCATGAAACGTACAGAGAAAGTAGCTGCTCATAAAGACTTATAAACTAATGAATTCAAGGTAGTTCATGATTATTCATCAACAAATCTTACACTGGAGTAAAATGAATTATCCACAGTTAATTCAAGATGCTGAAACCATAAACTATTACAGGTTTGATTCCTTCTGAGTCACGCTGGATAGCATCTGCCATGATTGACATGGCTAGAACACACTGTTAAGACAAATCATGGAGTTCTAGAGAGCAAGAGGCAAAAGGAATAATTAAAAGAATATTTTAATGGTTTACATTTTCCTATTTATAAACTTAAAATTTACCTATGTCAGAACAGTAGGGATCATTTTCTATTAACTCAAAATCAGCCAGAAATATAATAATATCACAGGCAATTACAGTTGTTATTTCTGCCTTCCCCTCTTTCTTCAGAGAGGATTCAAATTATGTTTGTTTTGTTTCTACAAAGATTGACATTAAAAATAAAAAATACAGATGCCTAAAGATAGCTGCATTTTTCTTTCTGGAAAGTACAGCTCACCAGGGAACGTGTTGTGTTTTCACAGAACATAAAGAGTTGTTTCTTTCTGATTACATTGAAACAGCTATTCTACTGTGTGGGTGAGTTTTGTTGTTTTGGGTTTTCTTTCCTCAGCCTGGCAGTCATAATTTACTTCCTACAAACCTATGGAAAAGCGTATAGATTAAAAAAGAATATAGAATCCCATATGCACTATAAATACTGACATGAAACAGTGTGTTCTGAGGGGAAAAAAGGAGTATCTCAGGTTATTAGGTGGCTTTTTTAAAGAGTTCCTGATAAGACTTTGTGAGCAATGGCAAAAATATATATCATAAATTGTGAATTTATTTCACTTGTTTTTTATGACTATGTTATCATCAACACAATGATCTGTAACTTCCACACATGGCCTTTTGCTGTATCCTTATTTTCACTTATTTACATTATTCATGAATACTGAAGTGGAACTGGCTAAAATCCTTCTCTATGACCTAAAATACCTTCAGATGAAAATTTCCTAAAAAATAATTGGTTTTGGTGGATGAAGTGTCATTTTTTTTCCCTGACTACATTGTGTAATTTGATCCACGTTCCAATAAATTTTCTTCCAGTATTAAATTTTCCTTCCAGTCTTAAACAATAGCCAAATATTTAATTCAGTCTCCTTCAGAAGCTAGCTCTGTCTTTTCTGGGCACTGCTCAGAAAACTTTCATGTTCCATATTTAAAAGAATAGATGGCTAGTATTCTCCTTTGGTTAGGGAACTGATTCAGTTTTATATGACCCAAGGTATTTGAAGGCTTCCAAGGCAGCAGTGAGAAAGGCAAGTCATGCCACTGCATACAAAGTGCCAAGGAATGCAAGTTGAAACCCTGCTGTCTGATATGTTGCCTCATCTTGAGTGCTTATTGAAGAAAAGCTAGGTGCAAAGAATCAAAGAATGGTCTGGGTTGGAAGGGACCTCCACCTGCAGTGACCAGGTACATCCTCCATTAGATCAGGCTGTCTAGAGTCTCACCTTGAATATCTCCAAGGATGGGACCTCAGCTACGTCCCTGGGCAACCTGTTCCAGCATTTCATGACCCTCATGGAAAAGACCTTCCTCTTAACATCCAACCTAAATCTCATTTAATCTAATTTCAAACCATTGCCCCTTATCCTGTCACTACAGGCCTTTACAAACAGTCTCTCTCCATCCTTCTTGTAGCCATCTTCAGGTACTGCAAGGCTGTATTTTAGGTTTCCCTTCTCCAAGCTGAACAACCCCAGGTCCCTCAGCCTGACCACATAATAGCAGAGGCAAAGAAAAGCCAGAGTGGACAAGAAACCACAACAGGCCATATCTATACATTTCAGTGTCAGAGGATCAGGACTCTGACATGGATCACAGAAGGCTTAACTCCACTACAGAGATACGTATTTCTTTGTGCTGCTTATATGAACAGCTCTTACATTTTTAAGATTAGAAATGTATATCAGAACTTTCCAGACTCAAAGCAACATCCCATCCTGCTGAGCCAGAGAGTACAGTCTAGATGTCTACAAATAAATAAGATAAAGGGGAATGTAAGTCATTAGCAACTGATTGGAAATATATCATAGCCAGCACACTGTAAATAGGGAATAGCAGGAGACTAGATAGAAAAATCCCAAAGAACCATGTGCATTTCATGTTTTCAGGACCAATGCTTTCATGTCAATAATCATAGAGCTCTGTGACTAGTTGACTTTCTGACAGACTTACAGACAGAAATATTGCATTGTGCACTCTCAACACAAATTAAAACACATAAGCTATTAACGCACAGGTTATGCGAGATAGCAGACATTATGTATATGCTAAAAAGGATGCCTTAATTTGCTTGAAATACATCATGAGGTCACCAAGCCTTTATAACTTACTGGTATCTCAGTTTCGAACATATGCAAGCTCCATTATGAAATATTTAGTTTATTCTCCTAGTTGCAATTCCCAGTTGTAAACCAGGATCCCCTTAATTAGATAATGTACATAGAAATGAAAAATGTTCCCTGCCCCTAAGATCTTACAGGGAGCCATAAGAGAAAACAGATGGGTAGAGACAGATGGGTGAACAGAAGGAAAGAATAAGACGTCTATCATGGATATAAGAAATATAATTAGGCTGATCAATTACCCACGCATGGCAAAGTTTGTCATGAATATGATGCTACAGAACGATTTTTAGACCTTCTGCAGTGCAGCCCTTTTTCTCGTTCTGTAAAAAAGGGCACTCATGCCACACAGAAGAGCACAGTTCAAGAGTAGTTATTTGCTCAGCAATTGCTTATTCATGTATATTTTGCTTAAGTGTCTCTTGGAAATTAGCCACCCTCTGAGCCCTTTCACAGTAGGGAGATCAGTTTAAAGCTTATGCTATTTTATTTTGATAACGAGCCATCTTCAGTCTGCTTCCCAACAAAGGAACAGGAGATAAAAAAAGACTATTTTAGTATCAAGTTATGCATGGTTTTGTAAGGCTAAGAAACGTACCACAAATTACCCAAATTCATATATTGTGGTTTACTGGCAAGCAAGAATATATTTTGCTTGTGAAACAAAAATATATGGTCCAGTAGTATGAATATGATGAATAAAATCAATGGTTATCATACATTCCTTCTAAAATTCAGCTGTTACAGTACCTCCTTTAAGCTGTGTGTGAACTTCTCCTTTCCCAGAAATGCTCAAACCAACACAAAACCAATCATTGAAGCATAAGGGGTCATTATTCTATTAAAAAGAGGCATTCTGCATTAAAGATTCTTTAATATTAAACATTTGAAATTATTTTGTAATACTTGATATTGGAGAAATTATTCAAATGTTTTGATCCTACAACTGTAGCCATGGATTGGTTAATATTTAAAGCAGAATTTCATTAGTTATGTTAAATTGTGACTGAAATGAAAGGTACAACTGATGGAAATGCTGTCTCTGCAGATATGCTGTTATGGGAGGCAATGGCAACTCACTGCAGAGCACAACTTCACTCTGGATAGAGTGGTAAATAGGCAAATATAATGGAAAGGGAACAAAAAAAGTCTCCAGTTAGAAGATCATTGAATCATAAAACTATAGAATCAACCAGTTGGAAGAGACTTCCAAGATCATCCAGTCCAATCTAGCTCCCAGCCCTATCCAGTCAACTAGACCATGGCACTAAGTGCCTCATCCAGTCTTTTCTTGAACACCTCCAGGGATGGGGTCTGCACTACCACCCTGGGCAGCCCATTCCAATGGCAAATCATTCTTTCTGTGAAGAACTTCCTCCTAAGAGTTTGATGGTTATCATCTAGCATTTCACATACAAGGGCACTCTACCAATCTTTACATTACAGAACTGTGATGTTCAATCTATTAGTCACCACATAGGACCTAGAACTCTTCGTATAAGTTCCAGGTACCAGTGATGTTTTCTTTTCATGCACAAAGCACTACTTTTGCTTGTCTTCCCTCTGCACAAATTAGGAGAAATGATCAATTCACAACTGGCCCCATTGAACTGAATGCAAAACTGCTGCTGACTTCAGCGTGAAGGAGTTTCACTTGAAAATGTGCTTTTCTCTTTTTGCATGCTTCACATCAGTGCTCTCGGTTGGTTAATAATAAAACTAATGCATGCATTTCATGCGAAGGAGCTAGAGCTAACTTGGTGCAAATCACAGTATCTTAATGATAAAATAACTGAAGAAAACATTGCCCTTGACCATGTGCTCAAGCCACGCTCAGTGTTCTTTAGCCTCAGTTATAATTTCAGATTTGAACTACATTGGTGCACTACATGATTCTGACAGTTATTCTTAAAACTACTGTTCCCCTGGAGTAACTATAAATTATAGCCCAGACCAATTCCTAGTCACTACTATTTCTGTTGACAATTTCCCCTCTTCCTTTTCTTTCCACATTTTTACTTTCTTTTTTTCTTTTTTTTTTTTTTTATGATGGTATCCAGCCTTGTATGGACTGGTCAAAATCAATTTTCATGCGCTGTTCTTCTCCACACTGAAATCCCAGACAAGACTGCAAGAAACTTAATACATGTTGAGAAGGACAGCTTCAGCAAGCAAGGTAACTAAGAATCTAATGATTCCACCCTCACTGCAGGTTGCTTTGCCCAGATGCAAACAACATTTATATTTATACCTTTAACATTTTTGTTATTCTATACATTTTGTTTGCCACTTTTTAACCCATCCTTCTCACCATCACAGAGATAATCACCACACAGTACACTCCTCCTTTTGGCTAAAGTTTGCTAAACAAGTTAGAGATAACTTCTACGTGAGTTGCCTTAAAGTGGAAAACTATTTCCACTGAATCAACAAATAACAAGAGAGAAAAACATGTTACAATTTGGACCATAATAATAGTGCTGCTTTACTCACTTAGACAAAATTGCATGTCCTTGTAGGATCACAGGATATTACAGGTTGGAAGGTACCACCAGAGACTGAGTCCAACCTCCCTGCCAGAGCGGGACAATAATCTAAGCTCAGGTCACACACAAACACATTCAGGCAGGTCTTGAAAGCCTCTAGAGAAGGAGACTCCACAACCTCTCTGGGGAGTCTGTTTCAGTGCTCTGTGACCCTTACAGTAAAGAAATTCTTCATCATGTTGAGATGGAACTTCCTATGCTGTAGTTCACATCCATTACCTCTTGCCCTATCACAGGGCACAAGTGAGCAGAGCCTGTCCCTTGCCTCTCGACCCCCCAGCCCTCAGATATTTATAAACATTAGATCCCCTCTCAGTCTTGTCTTCACCAGACCAAAAAGCCTCAGGTCCCTCAGCCTCTGCTCACAGGACAGTGCTCCAGCCCCTTCATCATCTTCACAGCCCTCCACTGAACTCTTTTGAGTAGACCCTTGTCCCTCCTGAACCGGGGAGCCCAAAACTGAATGCAGTGTTCCAGGTGAGGTCTCGCTAGGGCAGAGTAGAGAAGGAGAACCTCCTTCAATCTGCTGGCCACACACCTCGTAATGGTAAATAACTGTTCTCAAAAGAAAGTGATAATGCAAAACCAGGCACTTCTTCAACGTAATTAATATACAAAATGCACACAAAGAATTCTGTTTCCTTGTGAGGAGATGGAAGTAAACTACATAAAAGCTCTTTGCTTTCTTCGAGACATTTTTTTCACACATGTGCTGTTTCTCCTGGTGCTGCTAAACATGTCAGATGACCTTGACACTTAGGCAGCTGCCACAACTCAGAACTCTCTATCTGGGCTATGTAGACTTTTTTTTTTTTTTTTTTTTCCCACCTAAGAACTCTCACTTTTGTTTAGCAGCTCTGTGCAAAACAGAAAGATTTGGAAGACTAACTGGCAGGCAAAAGAAAGCCTCTGCACATTTTCTGTAATGAGAACCTCTGAGACCAAACACCGCAGTACAAAATGGACAGCATAGCTACACATTTTTATTAATGCCACACTGCGCTGCTGGTTTCATGCCACACTTTCATAGTGTACAACGCAACACAGCCCAATGCAGTATCCACAGATTCTTGGGTGTTCTGCCCTGCCAAGATGGGAAGCATTCATGCTCCTTGCCTTTTACAAGCGTTCAAGTCAGTTATATACAGCAATATTTACAAAGAACCCTGCATTTACTACTAGAGTCAATTTTCAGGGATGACTTCAGCTCTGGTTTCCAGTAAGGAATGTGAGAAATAGATTTTTGAGATTATTTAATGCTTTCAAACATCCTATTGTTGCATGTGTCCTTGTAGACACTTGAAAGGTTAGAAGATTTAAATAATTGAATTTTAAGAGATCGATTTTATATCGGAATGCAATTTGCAATGTTTAGAATCAGTTCCATTTATCTTCTGGTTTTATAGATACTACGCAGCTGTGTTACATAGGGCACAAATGGCTTCAAGTGCTTCATGAAATCTAATAACAATTGAGCGGTTCCAAAGGAAAACTAGATCTTACAAATGTGTCATGTAGCTAACCTTAAGCCTCTAAATGTTTCACATTCTGAATTGCTTGCCCTTAAAAAACTGAAAGAAGGTAATGCCAACAAGATTTGCATCCATGAGACATAAACTGTAAAATTAAGCTAGTGTGAAAAGAAATAGGCTGTTACTGATAGTGCTCAGTAATATGAAGCAGACTGAGGATTACAAAGGGTATAACATTGAACTCCAGCCATCAAATCAATATGATACATTTTAAGTAGTCAAAGTGAAGTAATGATAGATTTTAGAAATGTGTCATCTCCAACAGCCATGAACACAATCAAACTTGTCTGTAGGCTGGACAAAAATAATTTGATCTAGCAGAATCTGGTCCATCTTAGATACCAGAGTGGCTTGACTTGTTTCCTTTGTTTTATTACACTAGCACTTTACTACTCTGCTGTCAGTTCTACATTTTCCTTTCCAGTGCCTTTCCCATTTTTTCCTTATTCCTAATATTCAGTTTCCATTTTTAACTCTCTTCCAACCATGCGTGCTCCCTCTCCTCTTGATTCTCCTTCAAAGGCATCTTACTCATATTCAGGAGTGATGTACTATGTTTTCTAAAGATCAGAACACTTACTCAGAATCATACATTTCATTTTAATAGATCCACTTAAAAACACTGGAGTTGAAAATGTTGCCTTGAATAATGCTTTAGACACATTCATAACAAATCTGTCTTGAACATACAGAACCTGATGCTGTGTCTGGAAGCATGTTTGACATGAAAAGAAAATGACATAATGTGATGGGAAAATATTATGTATTTGAAGAGCAATGTCATAACGTATTAACGAAAATGAGAGTAACTCTTCTTAACATTGACAGTTACAGAACCCCTCTTCTAGAAATTCCTGTTTTCAGGAACTGCCAAGCAGCACCATGGACAGTAACAAACGAGCCTCTGAAACACAGCACTGCATAGTGCCAAGATTCAGATGCTGCCACATTTCATCGCTTCAGGCTCTTGATAGAAGGCTGGATGACTAAGGACATACTGAGCCTTTCATTTCTATCACGATCTACCTCCTCGTGTTTAAAATGCCACGTGAAAAGTTTAATTTTCACCACAGAGGTATTTAAAAATCTGCTCTTGGTTCAGGTCTATATTCTGCTGGTAACTCACCATTAGATTGCCTTTTCTCTTCTTGTACTAGCACCTAAAGTTCTTTTAAAAATCCATCTAGTTATCTTCAGCTCATTTCAAGTTCCCATTCCCTGGTGAAGTCCAGATTTTACTAGAAAAAAACATAATGGGAATAAAATAAAATGTTCCTATTTGATAATCACTCTGCTTTCCAAAAACCTGAACTTTCAAATACAACCAAAAAGTTCCTTAAAATACCATTCTGTCAGGCCTTTACCTGTAACTGAACTGTGAAATAAGACTTGAAGAAATTAAGGAAATTGATTAAATTTAATTTAAACACGTAGAGAGAAGTTTTGTGTATCACTCTCAACATGCCATCAGTACATTGGAGTCATGTAGCCATCGTATCCAGACTACTGGTTTTGGATGCAAATGCAAAAATCCCTTTTCCAATGCAGTGACTCTGATATTCAACCAGACTACTAGACAGTCTCAAAAAGCCCTGCAACACTAACAATTTGCAATCTACCTTTATAAAATGAATCTACCTGCTTTTTACTGCATCAGTTTATCCCGCATCATATAGCGTGATTGTTCAAGGTCCTGCCAATATCACTCAGCCAGAACATCCAGCAAAGGCTTGTATTAGTGTTTATATATTGAGTTCTTATTAAGAATAAAATTCATTACAGGGCAGATAGCATTCTTATTCTTAGTTCTTCTGGAATAAAAGCAACAGAGACACATACAGTGTTGTCATCTTCTCCAAAAGACTTTCAATTTTAAAAATCACTCTGTCATCCCACAAAACAGGCAAGTGTTTTTTGTAATTCTTTTTCATCTCACATTTCAGAACACAGAGCAAATCACCAAAGTACTTTCCCCACATTAATTTGCATGTATACTGCTGCTCATTGGAAGATTAAAAACAAGTGGAATATCAAGCCGAGCAATCAAGAGTTGATTTTATATGCTGGCAGTTACTGGAAAGAAAAAGCCCTCAAACAATCAGCAATGATTCTCCTGTAGTTTGAGTTGTAGAGCCCTGAGAATGCATATCAGTATACTGTTTTCAACACTGCATATTTTACTGTAAAGGTTGAGGATGGTTGTATTTCATTCTCTGTAGCATCACAGATCATTACTCCACAGCTCCAGAATCCATAGTTGTTGGATCTGTGCTATGAACTGTTAGTGCTTACATTTGAAAATTAAAGCTTAGATTTACCTGCAGTTCTATTTGTTAAGGATGTCACTGTAATCTTGCAAAACCCCACCTAAATCAGGATTAAACAAACAGAAGCTAAAGCACTTGTACTGGTTAGTAACAGAGTGAACTCAGCATGAGGTTGAGTTTATGTTATCCCAGGCGGAAAGGGAATCCTTATTGCCTACAAGGTTGCACTAACATTAAGTCATAATCCTAAAAGCAATTTTTTTATTTCAATTTGGAAAATAAAAATAGTTTTAAACCTTAGTTTTAGAGCTTAGTTTTCTCATATAAATTGAGAAGAAGTGAAAACAAATAATCAGTTAATCAGATAGCCTTTTGGTTAAATCAGCTCAACCAAATGCTTGACCTGTAAACTGTGATTACTCCTCTGTATTGTTTGGGGATGGGGTTCATTTGGTTGCTTTACAAAAGGATCACCCTTCTAATATAACGAAGCTCTGCAGTAGGTGATGTCTTGTTTTGCATTAAACACACTGGACCCTTACATGTTCTTACTGACAAAATGAAAACAGCAACTGAAAGATATTTCTGAAAAGAGAATTCTGTAAATCTACTCAAAACAACACAGATGCTGAAGTGTTTTTTTGACCTTGTCTGGAAGTCATAACCTTCTGTTTGCGTTGTACCCATTCAGAGTCAGACAGATGGGTCACTATTTTGTGATATTTTATTGAAGCATAGTTTCATATCCTTAATCTATTTTCCACTTTATGTGTGGCATCCCTCTCTGAGACACTGTGTCCCTATTTAAAGTGCAATGATGCCTGCAATCTTAGAAATCCTTCAGAAAGAGAAGAGTTTGCGCTTTGAGTGGAGTGCATGGGAGATGAATTGGTCACATTCAACAGCTGCAACAGAGCTATTTCTGGTCTAAAATGGGCTAGACAGGCTTACATGTGCAGAGAAAGAAGTGCTTGCTGAGGTGTTATTGTAGCAGTAAGCACTGCTATATTTAGCTTGCACAGCTTGTGAATGAACAGTCTTGCAGAAAACCTGACTCCCTAAACCAGACCTTATTAAAAAATGGGAGAAATAACCACAACAAAATAGGTGAAAGATTATTTTTTCTTTTCTCAGGGGCACTTTGCCTCCTTATTTGCTCTTATTTATCTTTTTTTAACAAACCTTCCATTTTTGATTTATCTTCACATAGAAAGAGAGTGAATCATGCTCTGAAACAATGAGGTTTCTTACACTGTAAGGGAGTGGAGAATAATGAACTTTAATTAAAGCTGGTTCATATATTACTTCATGATTCACAGCCTGGGTATAAAATGTCAGGTTATAATGTGCAGTGTTTTGCTCTTGCACTCCACTTTTCTCTATTTGTAAAAAAGGTGAACTTTAGATCAGATTCCCTAAATCACGAAATCTGAGAGTCCAGCTGATTTGTTCATTCATTTAATATTATTTTTGAAGTAAACTCCTTGTTTCCCGCAAATCCACTGTGTAATATTACCCATTCTCTGTGCTACTCTCTCCAATTATATTTAATAATCTTCCTGTGGAAAAAAAAGCAATGCTTGAAGTTTTTAAAATGGTTCTTCACCACACCAGAGGATAATAACTTTCTTAGCTTTGGCATGTATCACATTTTAATTACTCACTGACTGCAAAAGGCAGCAGTTCTGAAGTGAAAAGAAACGTGACAAAACCCATGCCCGCTAACAAATGCGGTTCTGGAATGGATCTGTCAAAACTGTCATCATGTCAGACAAGAATGTCTCACCTAAAATTTTTCTCAGCCCACAATACTTAATTTTCAGCTTCTAATATCTGTTCTGTCTTTCCCGAAGGCCAGATATGTAGGTCTAGAGTCAGCTGAGCTTCATGTTAAAACCCTAACAACTTACCATTATATACATATTGAGATGTAGTTATCTTTGATGACCCTTTCAGGGCATCTTTGTTTTATCTTTTAATACAGGACCATTCCTATATAATTAATGCTTGCTTATGCAACAGCAAAGATCTGTTAGACTACATGTGTCAAGCTAACGCACTAAGCATTGTTACTTTGAACATAGGTAGAGATAAGTAGTTAGATTCAATGAACAAAAAGGCAATAAGGAGAAATTTCTGTATGAAACTGTACAATACTCTGAAAATTAAGCTTATAATAATTTCTGCTACCCTTAAATTTGCTGACTACAAGAATCATTTCACTTGGAAAGAGCGAGGGGAAAAAAATGGTTTACTTTCGTGAAACAACTCTATGGCAACTGAAAAGAGAAGCATTTGGCTTTAATTCTACTACTAAATTTACAATTGAGAAGCACAAGATTTATTCCACGACCCTTTCACTGTACTTAATCTCAGTATTACCGAAGAAGCAGAACCATGGCTCAGTGAATTTTGTCTCCCTATACAGAACATACATCACTGAGAAGTTATTTTACTCTACAGAGGAAACCCACCAAACTGGAGGAAAAAGTACCAGGATTCTTTCTGTTTGTGCATCTCAGGGCAACAGTAATACAATTCTTACTGTGAATTCTGTACAGACTCTGCTATTTTGAGATTTAAATAGTCAAAGTACACTCTTTTGTGACAGCTTAGTTTACAGCATTATATTTTGCCACAAAAATTTAGGACCTGGGCCAAAATAGAGGCAGTGGAAAAGTTCCCATTGACGTCAGTGAGCTTTGGATCGGACTCCAAATGTCTAAGAACTAGGATTGGTAACTTACAATTAATGTGCATCTACACTGACCCTAGAATAGTCCAGGCAGGAAATTTCTCCTTCCCTTTTAGAATGGAATTTAGTATCTTTTATTGGTAACTTTGGGGACAAAAAAAAAAAACCACTAATGAAAGAAAAAAAGAGAGAAAGAGACCTATGGATTTTCTAGGGTAAAACTGACATCTATTTAAACAGCCTCTTTATAGGCTGTTATTTGCTGGAATGCAAGAATAGCAGAATCATAACATTCAGCAATTCAGTGTCAGTAGATACAAGTCATCTGCCTTCACAGTTCGAGACCGTTGCCTTTAAAGGTCTGTAAAGTTTCTTTTTTAAACTAGTCTACAAGAAAAGGAGGAGTCTGAATAAAGTCACTGAATTCCAAAGATGCCACTGAAGTAAACATGTCAGCTTATAAGAGATGTTTCTGGTGTTTTAATGTTTACTAAAACTATTTTTTCAGGAGTTGAAAAAGGTAACTGTGTATCTGACAGAGGATGATTAGCTGACGTTACAGTGGACAGCTGCAACAGAATTAGCAAAGTAAACAGTGAGAAAACTTAAGAGGAGCCTGAGAGGAGATCTGATCCATGCCTATAAATATCAGTGGGATGGACACCAAATGGAGGGGGCCAATCTCTTTTTGGTGGTACACAGTAACAGGACAAGGAACAATGGATACAAACTTCAATGTAGAAGGTTTCACCTCAACATGAAGAGAAATCTCTTTACAGTGAGGATGATGGAGTACTGGAACAGACTCCTCAAAGAGGTTGTGGAATCTCCTTCTCTGGAGAATTTCAAAAACCCACCCGGATACCTTCCTGTGTGGACTACCTTAAGGGCTCCTGCTTTTGATAGAAGGCTTAGACTCCATGACCTCTGTAGGTGTCTTCCACATTCTAACATTCTGTTATTCTGATACCATTTCTTTACTGTCTTCACATTCTGAGCCTTTTTGGGTTCTTTTTTGCTCTAAGTGAAAATGTATTTTTGCTCTCAGCTTCACAATTTGAGCTTCCATTTAATTTTTTTTTTTCATGTTTTGCATCATGCAATGATGTAAAGAAAAAAAAAATCAGACTCATTATTCAGTTAATTAAACATATCTTTGTGTGAGGCATAGGCTGTTTTTTAATGGATTGCAACTCATAAGTGGCTGGTACTCGTAGCAGAGATGAATCACAGCTCTATGTCACAAGAATGTGACGTATAATTAATTTCACTGCAAAGAATGATTAGTTCATATTTTTCATTTCATTGGAATTTTCTAAATAGTACTGATGTGGTCTCATGTTCTTGTACTTCCTCAAATATTTATGACACTAAAATGCCAAAATCATTAAAACAAGATCAGAGCCACAGTGCAAATGTTGGTGTGATGAAAGCAATTAGGCATTGGTATAAATAAGCTAATAAACAATGGGATGATTATTGTGATTGCAGCAGAATACCCGATTGGAAGGACGAAATCCTCTGAACACTCACACCAAAAGGTAATTTTACTCCCCTAGTTTGCACAGAAAATACTACCATTGGTCACATTGATTAAAAAAAAAAAAAAATTGGTTTGTAAAGCATTTATTTACTCTATAGGGAGCAGCAACACTTTCAGGCAATGTTTTAGGCTCCTGAAGAAACTGGGAAGCGTCTGCTTCAATGAAAATATTTTCCTTCTCAAATGTTGAACATTTAGCACTTATTCATAGGCATTTCATAGCTGTAAGAGACAGCAGATGATAGGAATCACAGTGGGAACTTGGGAAAAACAGACTCACTTATTGTTCTTGACTACAGAGAATCATGGTGGAAATGCAAGGGGGGGGGGGAAGGTACATGTTGCAAAATGGGATAATGTCAGAAGTATTTAGGAATCTCTCAACCCTCATTTCAGTAATATGCAGCATTATGTACTATGTCACTGGATTCAGCTATAGCGTCTCTGACAGTGTAATGAAGAGGGAAAAAAACAGTCACTCTGTTCTTTAGTCTGAGGATGACTCATCTGACTAACTTCTAATGCTAGAAGCAATTTTAGATAGACCTGAGAAAAAGACAGTTGGAATTTAAGAAGTTTCCAGGCAGTATAAAGTTAAGGAGAGAACGTCTTGGATTTGGGTATAGTTTCTGCAAATTAATGGATTTTTTTCTTTTTTTAAAATTAAAAGGTAGAGAGAAAAGAGGTGAGTGTTCACATTAATGAAATCTACTCCTTTAACATTTTCAAAGGGAAATACTCCAGCTTAGGTGCATTTTAGTTTCCAAACTGCTTTTAGCTGCTGAAGTATTCAAATGTTAGAACATTCCCCAAATAAAAGCAAATATTCCCACTCATGCTGAACAAGAGCCTCAAATATAACTGCTGTGTTTTTCTTCATCTTGCAGTGTTTCTGGCTCAGCCACTGAATCAAAACATATCTTATTTGTACAATTCTTTTTTTCATTTTCTCTAGGGACTGTTCTCCTTCTACCAAAGTGGAAGGATCCTGAGCTCACTATGTAAACTAAATATCAGGCTAGTGACTGGAGGAACATGGCCATACACCAAACAAGGAGTTGTCCACCTGTTCAGAAAAATATCTGGATGTTGTTTCTGAACAGTTCATTACAGCACAAGTAAAGACAAAGAGCAAGTGTCCACTCTGTTGTACTACTTCTCAATCTCACTCTTTTTCTCCTTATGCTTAAAGGGTTCAGGAAGTTGATTTTGTATTGTGAAAGGCACAATGCCTTTCAGCTAAAATGGGAAAATTAAAGAGAGTGATGTCTAGAATTTCTGGAAGTGTGGTTAATAAGAACCTTTGTCATTGTCTGATGATGAAGCACTGGTCAGGCCACACTTTCAGTACTGTGTCCAGTTCTGGGCTCCTCAACTCAAGAGAGATTTTGAGATACTGGAATGTGTCCAGAGAAGGGTGATGAAGCTGGTGAGGGGCCTGGAACACAGCCCTGTGAGGAAAGGCTGGGGGTGTGCAGTCTGGAGAAGAGGAGAATCACTCCTGAGCATCTCATTGCTGCCTACAACTACCTGAAGGGAGGCTGTAGCCAGGTGGGGTTGGTATCTTCTCCCAGGCAACCAGCAACAGAACAAGGGGACACAGTCTCAAGTTGTGCCAGGGGAGGTGTAGGCTGGATGTTAGGAGGAAGTTGTTGCCAGAGAGGATGATTGCCATTGGAATGGGCTGCCCAGGGAGGTGGTGGAGTCACCGTCCCTGGAGATGTTCAAGAAAAGCCTGGCTGAGGCACTTAGTGCCATGGTCTAGTTGTTTGGCTAGGGCTGGGTGCTAGGTTGGACTGGATGATCTTGGAGGTCTCTTCCAACCTGGTTGATTCTATAAAAAGTCAAAAGCAGCTGACATACCTCTATATGCAACTTTATAACAGCTCAAATTTATCTATACCCCTAGGGAAACTTTGAAATACAAAAACTGGACTATAGACGAGAGATAAGAAGAGATTTCACAATAGCAGTTTTAAATGTCTGTTTCTGAGACACCCAAACAGCAAGTTTTCCATGATGATGATGGCACAGACAGTATTTTTTATTAGAAAATTGTCTATTTAAGCATTTTCAAGTTTGTTTGCTTTTTAATGTTGAATTAATTCCCAAAACTATTATTTTATCTGTATAAGAAGTGACTCACCGAACAAAATGAGTAGTTCACCAATTGCAGGAGAAAATACATTAGGATGACATTCAGAGTAATGAAAATGCATTAATATGTAAACAATGTGATCTTGAGCTCCTTAAGAAAAGGCTTTAAAAAATGAAAGGAAGAGAGGTGGAATAACAAACAGATTTCAAGCAAACACCTAAACAAGTCTAGTTCCTAGTCTCTGCAGGCTCAAAGAATGATGCAGAATCACAGAAATATCCAGGTTGGAAAAGCCCCTCAGGGTCACCAAGTTCAACCTATAACCCTACTCTATGAGATTCACCATAAACCATATCCTCAAGCACCACATCCTAACAACCGTTAAACACATCCAGAGTTGGTGACCATCACCTCCCTGGGCAGCTCATTCCAGTGCTTGACCAGTCTTTCTGTGAATTTTTTTTTTCCTAATGTCCACAGAAGCAAGAGTCAGATGAAGAAAATAGACTAAAGACAATATAATGCTATACTTGTTTTGAGTATTTCTTCATTTTTTAATGTCCAATTTAAACCTACCCAGTCTTGGCTTGAGGCCATTCCCCCCTGTTCTGTCTCCAGTTACCTATGAGAAGAGACCAGCAGCAACAGCCTCTCCACCATATCCCTTCAGGTAATTGTAGGCAGCAATGAGGTCTCCCCTCAGCCTCCTCTTTTTCAAACTAAACTGCCTTTCTTCCATCATTGTGGCCTCCTTACTGCTATTCTTGCCCCCAGCAAGAAGCAGTCTATCAGTACTTAGCGAAGTGGATGAAAGGCCATGGCTCTCCCTCTCAGCTCTCCACTCCTGGTCCAAGAACCTATATTCACCTTTAAGTATTGCTGTCATAGGTCTGCCCAGTAATTCCAGGACAGAAAGACATACAGGCATAGCTGTACCCAGTTCTTCCTCAGACACCCACTTCAACAGTAGGAGGATAGGAAACACCAACAGTTCTCCTCTGACTACTGCTGCTGAATCAACCAGGAAAGATTAGAAATCTCCTATGCAACAATTAGGAAATGAAAATGAATGAACCATTTCCCACAGAAGAAACTGAAGCACAGTATTTCCTGGGGCATGGAATGTTTCATGCTAAGGGAGAGGTGAATGGTTAGAGCTCAAACAGCGCTGCACCAGCATGGCCAAAGGCAAAGAGGACTTCTTCCTCCTTTGCATGACCTGTGTGACTTTTTCAGTCAGATAAGTAAGAGCTCAGCTGGCACTGCATTCAAAGAAAGGTAATGCAGATGATGGCACAGCATGAAGAGCCTGGAGAAGGTTCCAGATAGCCCTAATAGAGGCCTTCCAGTACTTGAAGGAGACCTACAAAAAGGCTGCAGAGGGATTGTTTACAAAGGCCTGCAGTGATAGGATCAGTGGCTTGAAATTACAGCAGATTCAGATTAGATGTTAGGAACCAGTTATTTAGCACAAGGGTGCTGGAACACTGCAACAGGTTACCCAGGGAGGTGGTTTTGATAAACAAGGTCAGACTTAACAAGGCTCTAACCAACCTGATCTAGTGCAGGGGTGGCTGGACTAGATGACCTTTGGAGGTCTCTTCCATCCAGAGCATTCTATGCTGTTCCAAAAAATATCTGGATATTGTTTCTGAACAGTTCATTACAGTATGTATAGGCTGATATTTTAATGTTCATTGGAAGAGTGATTGTAGTCACTTCTTTGGAGTTCAATCACCCAAGCTCTGTGAACTGACAGCTACAAATGAGATAATCTGACACTTGCAAATATATGAAATGGGAGTGCTTGTTAAGACACATGCAAGGATGTGAGTCCAGCGCTGCAGAAGAAACAACAGGACTACACCACACCTCAGTTCATGACTTAGGATGTGTTTTGCAACACTGTGTTTTACTTTCCCCAGCAAAGGACACTGAAGCCCTGAAAAGCAATAAATTCTTCCACACTTAGTAATTATGTGTGATTTGGGGGACTTCTGTTTTGTTTCTTTACAATACATAAAGTGGGGAAACCCATTTATACTGTCAAATCTTCAACACCTTCAGAGACAACTCAGGTTATTCCCTACTAACCCTTGAACATTTCAGCTAGATTTGTTGCCTTGCCTTCTTTGTTGTCCTGCATGATGTTATGACATCACTGATTGAGAATTTGGATCCATCTGCAAAAGGACATTTAGAGAAGCTAAAAACAATTAGATGAAGGTGTGTTCTGAACTGCATCATCCAACTCTTGTACTGCTGTTTTTTTCATACAAAAGGCCAAAGTTAAGGAAGTAACTCAAGGCCACTCTTCCAAAAGAGCATGTCAGTGCAGATGTAATGCGATGCAATCTAACTTCACACCTTCAGCTAATTCATCCTAATTTCCCCAGTGTCTCTGTTTGGAAAAATATCCTGGAGGCACAGAAATCTGTGAATCAGCTACACAATCTTTCAGTATTATGCAAAATTGGCTACACGCCTGGAACTTCTGGTCGCTGACTTGCTCTTTCATCCAGCATTTTTTCTTCCAATATTCCAGACAAGTCAAGTCCAGATGTTTTTTACTGTTAAAGAAAAGAACCAGCAAGCATCCTCAGAGGTTTCAGTATTTCACTTTCAAGGAACGTTAAATTGGTTCCATTTAATTGCAAAATACAGATCAAGTTTGTCTTTCGATTGCTATTTAAACACTAATTGTTGCATAGTACTTTAGAACTTCGTGGTTCTTGCATGCCTTCAAATGGAATACAGTCACCATCTGTTGGTTTGTATTTCTAGAGCATGTAGGGCTTGAAATAGTTAAATTGCTCACCCTGCTGGTAAAATAGACTATTTGCTCTTCAGGTAGAGGTACAGATGTCTATTATAATAAAGACTGAATCCAAGTTACTGTTTTCTCAAAAGTCCCAACTATTTGTAATGATTTATCCATCATATGGTTTGAAACATAGAAGTGTTTTGGAAATAAAAATGAAAACAAAGTATTTTAACACTATGAGAGCATTTTATTTGCTCAACTGCACTCCCCAGCAGTCCTCACGTATCTTCAGCTGTATCTCTTAAAACATTTCTTGAATAAACGCTGTGGTTATCTGTCACTCCCAGACTTGTATTTGCCTATCAGTGAAAGAGAGTAGCTTTTATGATCCTACAGTGCATATTAAACAAAAAAGAAACTCCATTACTACTATGCCAATGCCACCATTTCATTCATCCTTCCTATAGACAATTTTGCTCCTTGTTCACTTTCACATCAGTGAGCAACACTTAAGGAAACTACTTAATTATCAGAATTTCTTATTTTTGTCTCAAATATACTTCTATTTCATGCTGAATAACCACAGCATTTCCTTTCAACTGTCTTAGTCTTATTTACACATAATACCTCAACCGCACTGTGTGTAATTTGATGGCTTAGCCAGGGCAGTAAGTAGGAAGATGCATACAACTTTCAATTAGCTGAAAATCAAAGCAGAAATCATCAAAACAAAAAGAAAATTAGAGATACTTTTCTTGACATTTTGCCTGACAACATCCAGCAGTCCTATATCTGAAAATAATACTTCACAGCACCCTTTTTAATTCTTTCTGGATTAAATACTTTCTCAAGTGTGCAGATGAGATCAGTCCAGTCATGATTAGGAGTACAACTGCCACCAAAATGCTCTCTGTGCTCCACAGAGGGTTGTAATCACAAAGTCACCACATGGTAGCCTTAGAGAGTTGAATAATATCCCACCCTAAGACTTCTAATTTTATTTAGTCAAGAATCACTAAACCTGTGTAAGGTGTTTTTATCTATCCATACAGTAAAGAAACTGCAATGGCATAATAGAACACAACACAGTAAGACCTTAATTAGAAAAAAAATTGGCTAACAGTCTGCTATCCCTTAATGATTTATTTTTCTTTCCTTCTTCCTTCCCCCTTTCCAGAGACATCATTGGAGGTAGACACCTGTGTGAAGCTGTTGTAGAAGGAGCAAATTGGGAATGTGTTGGTGGAAAGCCACTCAGGAGTTCTACTGTCAATTAATGGAAAAAGGCTCTCTCTTTCTTTGGTCTCCCAGAGAAACCAAAGAATCACTTGAACAAATTGGTTTAAAGCTAGTCTGTTTCCCTCTTTTTCCTCACAGCGAATATTGCTTAAAGTGATATATGATTTCCTCCTGAACTGTCACAAACCTCAACTAGGAGATGTACAATGAAGGATTCTGCCTGTGTGCACACAGGCTTGCCTGCTTCCTCCCGGGCTTCATATGATAACTGATCCCTTTTCTGCAAATGTTGTAAAGTGCAGGCAGAGTAATAATGGAAGATAATTTCTTTGTGACCTTTATTTGATTTTGCAATAATTTTAAGGTTGGGGTATTTTTTAAGTGATTTTTTTTTCCATTTATGTGTTTCATTAAGAGGAAACTCTCTCTTTCTAATAAACCACCATTAGCTCAGTAACACACAGTATATCACCAGAAGGATGAAATATGGCAATGTACGAGCATGCCGTGCGTTTGAGAATGGATTTTACTTCTGGTTGTACTCACAGGCTGGATTTTTCAGTGCCTTAACATGATGGATTTTTTTGGACAGGCATTTCAGTATAATTCTTTCCACCAAATTTCTGCAGTTTTTCACTGACATATTTGGTGTAATTCTATGTTCATCTCCCTTCTGCTAGTTTGCTCCAAACGTTAAGCATTTTTTCTTATCTTTATCCTGAAAGTTTTTCAGGTTTGGGCTCTGCAGTTCAGGAGGGACAGTGATCTACTCAAGAGAGTCCAACAGAGGGATACTATTAATTACATTGAAGAAGTGCCTGGTTTTGCATTATCACTTTCTTTTCATAACAGTTATTTACCATTAAGAGGAGTGTGGCCAGCAGATCAAGGGACGTTTTCCTTCTCCTCTACTCTGCCCTAGTGAGACCTCACCTGGAACACTGCATTCAGTTTTGGGCTCCCCAGTTCAGGAGGGACAGCGATCTACTCGGAAGAGTTCAGTGGAGGGCTACCAAGATGACGAAGGGGCTGGAGCACTGCCCTGTGAGCAGAGGCTGAGAGATTTGAGGCTTTTTGGTCTGGTGAAGAGAAGACTGAGAGGGGATCTAATCGATGTTTAGAAATACCCGAGAGCTGGGGGTCAAGAGGAAGGAGACAAACTCATCTCTATTCTGCCCTGTGATAGGACAAGAAGCAATGGATGTAAACTACAGCACAGAAAGCTTCACTTCAACATGAGGAATAACTTTACCATAAGGGTCACAGAGCACTGGAACAGGCTGCCCAGGCAGGTTGTGGAGTCTCCTTCTCTGTAGACTTTCCAGACCTGTGTGGATGTGTTCCTATGCAACCTGAGCTAGATTTTAGGGTCTTGCTCTGGCAGGATGGTTGGACTTGATGATCTCTGGAGGTCCCTTCCAATCCCTAACATCCTTCGATCTTCAAAGGACTGTTATAGTAATATGGACTGGACCCAGCCTTACATTATTACTTATGTGGTACAACAGTAATGGTACACAAGCTCCCAAGGTGTTTAAAAAGTGAGAAAAGGTATCCTACATCAAACATACAACAGCTATCCTCTACTGGATTATTATGTTGCTACTGTGAATTTCCCATTCCATATTTTTTTTCTAGAGAATCCATGTCATTTTACTCCATGTCTTCAAATCTGAAGTACTATTTCCTGTATATCTACCATATATTCCAATTACTTTAGGAGTTACATATTTGATCTGAACTAGACTGGAACATAACGGCTATAAAATGTGTTACAGCAAACGTGAGACTTTGGCAGGTGGTGATACAATATGTTGGATTTAGCTACAATTATACTGTGATTATCAAACTGCAAAGAAATCACTTGGCATCTTTGCCAAAGGCAAAAATTACAATTAGCCTTTTCACACAATGCAAACACATGCTGTCTGCACTACAACATTTGCATGTATATATATATTTTCCTTCTAAGCACTAAACCTTACTTTATCAATTTCGTTAATTGTCATTCAATTACACAGGTTTTTCCTCAACTGTATTTGTTGTTTTAAAAGAAGAGAGAGGTACTCTATCCCAACTTAACCTTTTACTGTCTTTTGACCAGGCTTATCTAAGTAACTTTAGGAATTATGCTGAAGAGTTCCATTAAACATTTGTGCAACAGAAAAAAACACCCCAAACCCAAGGATGGAAAGCACTGTGAGAGCTTGTCTAGTCCAACCTGCTGTTTCAAGGTGAATTAGTTATTTCTAAATAATCCCCAGTATGTTTCTCCAATTGGTTTAAACTATTGGTCAATCTTTTGGAGGTTCCCTCCCCCCCATTCTTTATTGTCCTTACTGTTGTATTTGATGCTTCTCAGATAAGCTCTTCAAGTCTGCATTATTGTAGCATCGTGATGCCTACTGTTAATTCCTCATCAAAACAGCAACAGAGAGAAAATGGTGTGCACCTTTCCTACTTGTAGATAACTCAAATGGGAGATCTCTGTCACTCTGTAAGGTTTGGGTTTGTTTTTTCTTGTCCCAACTGAACAACCATTTCTTTCAGCTTTTCCTCATAGGCTATGCTTTCAAAATTTGCAATGTTTCATTGCTCTCCTCTCTACAATTTCCAATGGCATTTCCTCAATGTGATCTCTAAAAATGGGCAAAATACTCTAGATGCTACTAATACTGCAGTACTAGGTAAAACAGAGATGCTATACTGAATGTATTACACATGCTGTTACTCCATCCAATCCTTAAAACATTTCTTTAAATAATCATATGAATCTGTTGTCTCACTTTCAGTTTGTAATTCACAGCAAACAAGATCATTTTCTCAGGAATCATAAAATCAACCAGGTTGGAAGAGACCTCCAAGATCATCCAGTCCAACCTAGCACCCAGCCCTAGCCAATCAACCAGACCATGGAACTAAGTGCCCCATCCAGGCTTTTCTTGAACACCTCCAGGGATGGCAACTCAACCACCTCCCTGGGCAGCCCATTCCAACGCCAATCACTCCCTCTGGCAAGAGCTTCCTCCTAACATCCAGCCTATACCTCCCCTGGCACAACTTGAGACTTTATCTCCTTGTTCTGTTGCTGCTTGCCTGGGAGAGAAGACCAACCTCCACCTGGCTACCATTCTTTTAAGTTTTGAGAATTTCTACCAAGGACAAACAAACAATCCTCCCATACATGCACACACACAAGTACCCCAACCCAACAACCAAAAAACCACCCACCCCACAAAGAGTCACAACCAACACAAAACCCACCAAACACATCCACAAAAAGAAATGTAAATAATCATCCTAGTTCCTGTAATTTAGCAAGACACTTTGAACTACACCTCCCTCTTCCATAAGACTTGCAGCTATTCATCATTTGCAACTGCTGGACAGCTCATCAGAATCAGAGATCAACAAAAACCTTCAATGAATACACTCCTCCAATGGGAAAGCTCACCATCGAGTCCAAGACTCCTGGTAAAGTTACCCATCAGCTTCCCCAACTTACGTGGAAAAACCTTTAGGTGAAAGAGTGGGGTTAAGGAAGAAGAAATACGGTATTATTACTTCATTAGCAAGACAGCTTACCACACATGCTTAAAATCCCATCAGTATTAAATTCCCTCACTGGTATATAAAATTAAGTTGAATTTGGAACAGCATAGTGCTTATCACTAGTTGGCAAAGCTGAGAAACCATAAAATTGTTTTCTAATGTTATACTGAAAGAGGTGGAATCACATCCTGTGAATCACCCAGGTATTCTAATAATAGTCTCCAGAAAAGCAATTTAAAAACCCAGTTTCTAGAAAGTATGATGCGCACAAGTACTTCAAGTCACAACAAAGTCACCAGGTTGTATACTACATCTTATGTACTGTGGCTTAGAAGCTATCTTAAAAGAAATACTAAATTAACACTATTAGATCTCTTTCAAAAAGTGGGAAGACCAAGTCTACTTTTTCATGGCTATTTCCTCACATAGAAGTAACACAACTGACACTAGGTTAAAAGTGAAAGTAGAAGTAATCAACTGAAATACAGGGCAAGAAATAACTCTGGAGAAAGAACAGAGTATTTTTATCATGTTTCCATGGTGTGGTGCGATTTGCTGCCTGCTCCAGTGCACTGCTATTGGATGGCTGAGGTTACTCTAAGTGAAGTAGAGGTTCATGGCATGCTATAGATTGGGACACCCTGTGGGTTCTCTGTAGGAATAGTAGCAACACCAAAAATCTGTGTCGCTCTCCTCAGTCCACTTGCCTTTAGATCCTCTCAACAAGTATTGTGATCATTTTATGAACTCAAAGAATATCCTTAATTTTGTCTGAGGAGCTCTTTTGCCAATCAAAAATTAAATAATCCATTTCAGAAGTTCACCTCTTGAAATGAGGAAGTTACACAGGAGAGTAATTATAAACAGAATAACATTCACAAGCTTGCATTTAACTTTTACCTGTAGAAAATGTTGTTCCAGCTGAATCTTTCAGAGTAGGGTTATAGATTGGACTTGGTGATCTTGAGGGACTTTTCCAGCCTGGATGTTTCTCTGGTAAAGTTGTACTATATAACTTTTATACCTATGCTTCTGCTGCCTCTCCCTATCACAGTGGTGAAACGGCTGAAGAATATTAGATTGACCACAATTCACCTACAATTTTCACCCTGCATGACTCCAGTCCTTTCATAACATTTTCTCATATTGTCATCTTTGTGTGGCTGATTAGGTTATGTTTAATATAATCAAATGTTATCCCAAGCTTCATGTAAGGACCTGACTATAGAAGCTCACATTCTCATTTGTTGAGTCAAAGTTGATTTCTGCATTTGCTAACATTATGGAGTTTATTTATTTATTATTTGAAAGTCCAGAATCTGAGCCATACTGAAATTGAAATGGCCAATTCTCATACTTGGCACAAAACCTGGAACTTCAGCCAAATGCAGGGAAGAGCTTTTCTGAAATAGAGCTTGATCTCAATCACATGTGAGTGGATGATGCTGTAAGGTGCTCATTTCAAGCCTGTTCCCAGGTTATAAGAAAAACATTTGGAGTTTTATGGAGATATTTCATAATTATCTCTTTCAAAGCTTCATCAGCTCTGAAGGACAAATTTGTCCTGGCCAAACTCGTACTAAAAGGAAAATGTTAATTTAGTCTAACTTATTCTTTTTTCTCCTCAACACAGGGCAGAAGGGTTTTTATCTCCCTAGTTACCAGGATATTTCCTTTGAACTTCTTCCAGAATGTTTTTATCTCTTCCACATGCACTGATATAAAATCTTATGAACTATGTATGCATTTGTGAAACATTCTGTGCTTCATCACCAGTTCTTTCCGGAATCTAACAAAGGAGATTTATTCCCCTGTTACAGTCCAGTTTCTAACTTCCAGATTGAGATATTTTAATATTTAGTAATGTATCCCCATAAACTGGTCTCAGAATATTACATATTCAGGACTAAATCAATATTATTATTTTAAGAGGTTGGGTTTGGTGTTTTTTTTTAAGTTATTATTGTTCAAAGCCATTTTCTTCTTACTAGGTATTTAGAGGCAATATACTTGCTTGCCATCTAAAGTAATGCCTTTGAAATGGAAATACATGCTTCCTCCCCCCCTTTTTGGTTTTGTTTTTTTTTTTACATATCAGTATCAACATTTGGGTACTGGCAACAAGAAACTTAGGAAAGATAGGCTGCTTGGGAATTTTTAAAGAAAAAAAGACAGAAAAGTCTGAATTTTCATTGAATCCATCTCGTTTTTCTATTCCTGAAAAATTTACCACTTTTAAGTATTTCTGTTTTAGTCTTTGGGATGGAATAATTTTTAGTATTCCTGCAAAATCCTTCCTTTTCAATTCAAAGAACAACTTTTCCATCGAATTTTAAGTATCTGTCTAGATTTCTGTCGTCTATTTAGATACTCTGTCTGTTCTAGACCAACATTAAAACATAAAACTGTAAACACAAAACAACCACCCCAGCAAAAACAACCCACACACAACCAAAAAAACCAAAACCAAACCCAATAACAAAAAAAAGCCAAACCACCAAGGTAAAACACTTCAACAACGTTCATTTTAAAAGAGATTTTAAAAGTTTCTATCCAGCAAGATGAACAACCAGTTCCATGGTCCAAGTGTAATTCTGAACCGGGTGACTTCTAAGGCATTCAGAGTCAGAGAAGGGTGACAAATGAGACTAGGCCTCATTTTGATAGGAAATTTTTGGCTGTCTCCAATAAAGTAACAAAGGGTTTGCAAGAAAAGCTCATCTGAACTTGTCTGAGTTCACTCACTATCTGGTATCCCTAAACATCTGACAACCATTGCTATACACTGCAGGATTGGAACTTATAGGGCAGGAGATGTAGGTTATCAGGTCATCCTTTAGGTCATTTAGCGTAATTCCTTTGCAATTCATCTGTTAGAGCAGCTGCATGAGTTCGGCTGAAAAAGTTGACCTAATCCATCTCAATATAACAGAAATTCTGTTACAGTGAGATCAATCACTAGAACAAGCTCCTCAGGGACATGGTAGAATCCCTGCCACTGGAGGTCTTCAAGATGCAATTGGACAGGGTACTAAATAATCTCATTTCCTATGAAGGGCTGGAACAGATGATCTTTCAAGGTCCTTTTCAGTCTGGGCTGTTCTACAATTCTATGATTAATTTGGTCAGACAGTGATCTGGTAAAAAGTTTAATAGAAGTTCCTTTGCTGCATGTTATTCAACTTTAGTTAACTATCTCATACCCATGAGATATGTAGAGAAGGCATGAAACACGAGGAAAAGATAAGACAAATTGAATCTAGTGAGAGTGCAGCGACAGTGGTAACTTCTCCAGATGCTTCATTGCTCCAAAGTGTCATTTCATTTATGCGTGTGATGTGTCTGCATTGGCCCCAGCAGGCTTAAAATCAGGATCATAATCTGGCTGCAAAGAGCAATTTTAAGTCCATTAGAACATTACAACAGATCCTAGCATATCTCATCTATTAAAAGGAAAGCAATGTTTTGTGAAAAATAGCTCCTTATTCCCAGATGGAATAAGAGCTGCTCTCTGCAGTCACATAGGCATTTGGCAGATACAATGTGGTGTTGATACAGCTGCAGGCCCTGGCAGCTGAGCCAGTTTCACATGGCTCTGCTCTTCTCTCCCTCCCTCTTCCTCCTCAAAATCTAGGGAACAGTATTAGTTTCTCACCTGGCCTAGCTGGTTTTGTGCACCACTCATTACAAGACTCCATTACTGTCTTGTTTGATGTAGGCTATTGTACTTCCAGTAAGGTTATAAAGTCAGCTCACTGCTTGGTTTAAATACAAGGTTGGTTGTTAGTACGTGGCTAGGTCAAGAGCTGCATGAGAATTGATCAACTAAGATAAAATACAGATGAATTAACTCACGTAGGTGGGAGTCAACCACAGAAAATAAATTCACCTTGTCTATGTTTAGCCAGGTGTTTTACTGGATCCTTTGCTTTTTCCTGAGCATGAGTCTTCTGTGTCAAATATATCATACAATTCAAGAAGTGCCATGACAGAAGAGAAGGTGGAATGGAAGGAGACATTAATATTTCATCACTAAGGCCCACAAGGATTGTGAAATGTTTCTGCTTTAAATCACCAAATAGGGATCCACTACAACTGCTTTGCCTGGAAAAGCATTAGATGAAAAGTAGCTAACACAGCAGAGATTTCTAAAACTCCAGTCTCTACCTTCCATTCCTTTTTTGTGGCTGAGTAATTACTTTATATGACAAGCTCATGCTGCTAAGTTACATAAAGAGACACTGATACAGTCAGATTTGTCCCCAAAGTAAAGCTTTGAGTTTTCACCCATCCCTCTTTTTAAAACTCCCCCAGATACTTAACATTCTTGTGGCAATTGCTTATCTTAGAATAGTTTCTAGAAGCTCCCCCCCAAAACATTTTCACTCTGATTACAAGGGAGAAAAAGCAGAAGAAAGGAACTTTTGTTCTTGCACCTTTTCTAGTCATAAACCAGCTCTAAATAGAAGCTACTGTGAAAGATACACTATAATTAAATGAAAGAGAACTTTCCTCCCTATTTTGAGAACTAGTGGGGGGGAATATTTGCTTTCTATGGATTATTTTATTGGTTTTTTTTTCCATAGAAAGCTAGGTTCAACCAATAAAATTGAAAAAAAGATTTTCAGAACTGCTCCCTGTGTGCAGTTATTAATAACCTTCTGCATGAAGTGCATACTGACTGCCAACATTTCAAAGATTTGAAATACTTTTCCTTCCAGCATGTTGGATTCAAGTCATTTTTTTGTTTCGTTGTTGCTGGGTTTATTTGTTTGGGGTTTTTTTTTTGTATTCTTAGCCTTATCTTGAGCCAATAAAGTTCAGTTCAGCATCTGTACTCCACGCTGCTAAAGTTTAACTGATGGCATGTCAAGTATTTTTAATATTAGATTTAAATAGTAATCAGTTTCATGTATTTTAGAGACTGTCATGTATGGATCTTAACTGCACAGTGCTCTCCTTTATCTGTGGAGCAGCTTTTGCCACAAACAGAGCAACCCTTCCCCATGGGCTTTAAAGCTTATATTACACAAAAATGTACATTTACCAAAAGCAAATGGGTGATGCTTTTAGAGCACTCAGCAAGTCCAGCAATCCTGGAAATAGAATATTTCAAGGAGAATAAGTGCAAAAATCCCTTCTAGGATCAAGCTAGCAGGCCTCTCCATTATGCCTAATGTTTTATATGCAGTCAGTGAGGGACTTAAATTAATTTAAGAAAGTCCTGTATGATTAAATTTTCTCTCTAGACAGGCAGAGAACTCATCCTCTCCAGGCAGTTTGCTACTCATTGGTATGGCTCAGTTTGAATGCAATACAACTACTCTCAGGCTCCCCCCAAAAAGCAGCAAGTTCTTAGCTGGTCTAAAGTTAAAAATATGTAAATGTTTGAGGCAAGCAATTCCATTAGCTAGAAGAAAGAAAAGTCTTTCAAACTTCCAACAGCTGTCTCTGATCTAGTCTTTGTGATGCCATCAGAAAGATAATTAGATCAGCAGGTGATGCTGATCTTCCAGATTCACTAAAGTGCTAAAAAAAGTCTCTTCTCCAAGAATTTTAAAGATTTGAACTACATCTATCTGCATAAATTTGGATCAGAACAGGCTGTACAAGTCTGTTTCCCTAAACAAGCCTTGAAAAAACCCCCACAAACCCAACAATAACTGAATTTGCATAGCTGGGGAATTTGCATACCAACTAGTGCCTAATGATTCCATATATGAAGGATTAATTATCAGCCTGGGATTTATGTTTACAATTCTTCTACTGCCTAAGTGGGATTTTGGGATACTGATTCACACAATACTTGACTTTTCATATATCCACGTTCTTAAGATAATGGGAAATCATTGTACTTTACAGATCTCACAAAACCAAGGGAACTCAAATAACCAGTTAGAGAGAGCATGCATTCCATGACAATTTTAAAGCCTTTGAAAGATAAAGAACATGCCAGATTTTTATTTAATAGATGCACTCTAAAAATCCCTAAATAAAAAAGTGATTTCTTGTAACTAGGTTTATTTTTGGAAGAACTGCTGTGTTTTGTCCCATGAGAATTGTAGCTCTGATGCTTCCTGAATAGATCTTGACCTTCTGAAATTCTCTTTGCTAGAGCAGTTACAATACAGATTACACAACCTAAAAATAGTAATTCAAAGGATACTTCTGAATTTTAATCTCTTTTTGATTCCTTCTCAAGGCAGTTAGCATGCAAGATGCCTCTGTTCTCTTTAGAGGGAAGATGAGAAGTGAAGCTACACTAAGGAAGCTTATACCTGGATAGAATGATAATCCTGCAATTGTTTTCTCCGACAAACTGGATATAGCTATTTTTCATGCTTTGAAGTCAGAACTGAGGCTTCAATTAACTTCTTCCTCCCCTCAAAACATCTTACCTCTTTCTTTCTAGTCCAAGTCTGAATGCTTAGCATAAGCCATGGACCACCTTCAGAGACACTGTTAGCAAAGCACTGTCTTGGTGTTAACATGTGGTCCCTAGGCTGCAGAAAACATTTGAAATTAATCTTCATGTATCATTTGCTGTCCTTTTTTAATTGAAGACCAAATAATTCAGAACAGTAGTTACCATGGTTATCTAAAAGGACAGGGTCATTCTGTGTTTCAAATGAGGAACAGACAGTACTCAACTAAACCTATATTTTTTCCATTCTATTTTCTCTATATGCGATGTTTGTACAAGACAGAATCTACTCCTCTCTCTGCAGCTTCAGGTAGGAGCTGAGATGATTAGACAGCCACAACTTATCTGAAAAGTTGATACTTCTCATATTGCCATAAGCAGAGGACAACATGGGGCACAAAGTCAAGACTTCTTTTCTGACTGTCTATAAAGCATCCTGAGCAATTCCATGCTTTTGAGACTGGTATGAAAGAATTTTGATTTATTAAGGTTTTGATTTATGAGTTTTGGTTTATTATGGTTTGTTGAATTTGGTTTTGTTTTGGGTTTTTTTGTTTTTTAATCCACACTTTCTGGAATTCTAACATATTAGAAGGTAATAATTGCACTTTGGTAAGACTGAGAGATACAAGGCATTAGAAGACACATCTGCTGAGGATCCACTGTGTCTGGAGAAATAATTCACACCATAAGCAAACACAATTACATAGTCTGGAGACACCAGAACCCCAGCAGGTATTAATTCCAAGAGAGTAAGTGACATTTTCTCTGGTGATTTCTGAATCCTTTCTGTGGCAGTTTTTGGTATCTAAGTTATGTAGTAATGAATCTGTCAAAGTTCTTGATGAAGCCAGTGCCTTGGAATGTAATGGTGTTTTGATTACTTCTACTGCTTGGGTCTGCCTCTTCCAGTGTCTGCAGCCAACATGTCAATGATCCAACTCCTATTGAGTCACTCCAGTGATTTAGAGGAAAAACTGTTTCTGCACCAAGCAGAGATGATATTCACTCAGCTACCCTTAAGGTTTGGCTTTTATGAGGTGGGCTGCTACTTCAGAAAACATGCCAAACAATAAGCGTAGCCCTATGCACTGGACCCAAGCATTGCAAGGATCTGCCTCTCCTACAGCTTGAATATATATTATCAAAGCCACAGCTCCATTTCATAGCCAGGCAATCAGTTCCTTAGAAGTTGACTGACAGTTTTTACTGGGTATATTCAGGCAACTATTAAGACTTTTGGATTGGTTTATCTGCTTTACCTATATTCTAAATACACAGTGTCATTCCAGTCTTTTAGCAGAACCACATGGTCTGTTTATGACATATCCTTAAATGTTATCTTTGGATCTTTTCCAGTCTATGTCTCTTGATTTTACAATCACATTGGTGCTTTATATAGATCTCATTTAGTCCTTGATGGACTACAGACATCCTGCTTGCTGGCCTATTATCCAGCTTCTTATCAGTTTCACTCTAAGCCATTATTTCAGTTGCACAACTACAGCAGTCAGGTCAACTCTTTCTCAGACTACAGCATTTTAATCTGCCCTTTCTTGCCTTGTTACAAGTACTCGAGAATTTTTTTTCTAACTCAAGAACATAAGATGCGTTTTATGACAGCTACAAAGGAAAAGGCAAACTGGTCATCATCTGCATCATGGAATTGTTCCTTGCATAAACCCAATGTCTGCACAAATTGGCACACTTAGAAAAAAAATCCCTTAAGTGAGGAGGGGGACAGGCTCTTCTCACTTGCTCCCTGTGACAGGACAAGGAGCAATGGATGTAAGCTGCAGCACAAGAGGTTCCACCTCAACACAAGGGGTAATTTCTTTACTCTAAGGGTCACAGAGCACTGGAACAGGCTCTCCAGAGAGGTTATGGAGTCTCATTCTCTGGAGACTTCCAAGGCCTGTCTGGATGTGTTCCTCTATGACCTGAGCTAGATTGTATGGTCCTGCTCTGGCAGAGGGGTTGGACTTGACCTCTTTGGTTCCCTTCCAACCCCTGACATCCTGTGAATTAAATTCAATTCTCTTATATGGAAATTTTTGCAGTGCTGAATTTACCTTCTAGTTGTCACCAGGGTTTTGAAAGAGATGCGAACAATAACCTCAAACAAAATAAGGCAAAACCTCTGGAAATGTACTGGTTCTAGCAGAAGCAGGTTGCAAGTTTTGTTTTCTGAAGAAATGCATTTGCTCAGATTGAAACAAATGCTCTGTTTACAGGCATTTTGCTCTCTGTTCTATTGGACAGGAGAAAGCAGATGTCAACATGCATCACTTGGGAACTACATTTCATGGTAAAGGCATAAACAAAGTTAACTTTTCCAATCTTTTCTCATTAAATAGGAAGCAAGCAATAAGAACTAAAGTTAGCTCCATAAAGACCACACATCACAGATAAAATAACTACTTCCAAACTAGTTCATATGAGACTATTTTTCCTTGACAAACTTCTCATTGAGAGTGGCATATAGAAAACAGAGATGGCTGCCATCTTCAGCTGCTGGGTACAGCTAGATATAAACATTCACTTTTTGAAGGTACTTTAAAAACAATAAGTTATAATGGCAATGATAATTAAACCTACAAAGCCTGCATGAAGTTCTCGAACGAGTGAGCAAAAAGATTGTTTTGCAATTTTGCCAGAGAAAGCAGAAGAGGAACTGCAGAAGCTGTCTTTGATGGTGCAAAATATTTTTAATGCCAGCCTTCAATAATGTCATCTGGTTCTACTCATTCTCTCAGCCAACAGCTGAAGAGAACATTCAGTTGATGCTAGCTCCAAGAAAATTTAGGCAAGGTGCTTCCTAATGTAATGGTTATTTATTTTGCAAGTCTGACAAGGAGTGAATCAAATCAGGAAAAACTGTCTCTAAGGTTTGGCACATTCTTTCACCAAAAATACTGGATTTGGGTTTTGGTAGCAGAGAGTTACAATTGTTTTCTGTCTTGGACTTCCAAAGGCTAAGTAGACTAGAAAACCCTAATCATTTTCTGACTGATTATTCTCTTTAGTTCTTGCTCAGAGATGTTTGGAAATGTCCCCAAGCATGTACTAGAACTGTCATGAATGGCTGAAGGCTGCTCCTGCAGCGTTTGGGCTAATGAGGTTGTTGTCTCCAAGATCTACAATTTTATTCTATGGGCCTCATCTGTGAGGAATAAACAGCATTGTCTTTCCAGGTTGTTTTCCTCTTCATTGAAGAGCACTGTCTAGAAGTTTCTGTACTTCTACCCCCACTTCTTTTTCCCCAGCACAAACCCAACTACACATTCACTGACATGAAGTGAGTTAAACTACAAGTATTGCATTACTTCTTTCTGAAATTAGAAATTTAAGGTATCAGCTTCTGCAGCATCTAACATGGACTGATCTCAGATCACTAAAGCAAATGGCTCATTGATGCATGTCACTGATACAATTCTCAAAGATCAGATCCTACTTTTTACTATTATGAACTCAGCATTCAAATTGTGCCAGTGTGTTTTTAAACCATGGCATTTTGATGTGCTTGTTCTTGCTGTTTTCATTAGCTACAACTATTCTATCAGTTTGTCAATTAAGCCTAGGCTACATTAAATGCAAGTGTACTCTACAGTCCTTCTGTCCAGAGCTCATGGTTTTATCTTGATGGTCGATCAAAAGACTGGAAAAGGGAATTATGAAAATGATGTGTTTTTTAATCAGGAGGTATTGCCACCAAAATTGAGTATATGAAGATACTGTGTCCAGTTCTGGGCCCCTCAATTCAAGAGAGATGTTGAGGTACCAGAATGTATCCATAGAACAGTGACAAAGTTGGAGAGGGGCCTGGAACACAAGTCCTGTGAGGAGAGGCTGAAGGACCTGGGGGTGTTTAGCCTGGAGAAGAGGAGGCTCAGGGGTGGTGACCTCATTGCTGTCTACAACTATCTGAAGGGAGGAAATTAAATGGCAAATCCTAAATTTACAAAAGTAACTAAAAGTACAAACAATATAAAAGCACAAAGAAAAAAAATATATGTACACACACAAATCTATCTGCCTCAGCCCAGTTCTCCACCTGGGCCTACCAAGCCTTACTAGGCCTCAACCAGCCCAAACCTATCCCCACATTCTTAGCCTCAGCAGGCCGAACTGCCCCGCCCCCTCCCCCCCCCCGACTAGGCCCAGGCGTACCAGGCCTCAATACCCCTCCATAGGCCTCAGCAGGCTTTGCTTGCCAGCCAAGGCCTGGAGAAGCCTCTTCCCCCCCCCCCCCAAAACCAAGAGATAACAGGGCGTGCATTGGGAACAGAGGAGAGAGAATTGGCTGTGCATTCCCTTACTTAGGGAGACACAGAAAAAAAGAGACTAGAACAAACAATTGTGAAGAACAGAATAGAATAAACAGTTGCCATGCCCTGTGTCCTTCTCCAGGATTTCCTGGTCTCTGGAGTACTTTCTTTATGGTTGCACCAAATAAGTCTTAATTTCCCTTAACCTACAACAGTTGATAAAAATATAAGACTGAACATTAAATCTGCATCTTCTCAATACAAGAACTGTTTCTCAACCTAATACATGGAGAACAGTGAAAGCAAAGCTGATTTTCTTCCACCTCATTCTTTAACTTGAGGCTGCACCTAAAAGTGATAAACTTTCACACTCTGGGGAAAGAAATGGAAAATTAATCTTCCATTGCTGTTATGCCTCCCTTACCAGCAGGGTATGAGGTCACACTGCTCTCTCAATAAAAATTGCTCAGCCTCCTTCGCCGAGTGCTGCGGTCCTGCAGAGTACAAACAGCTTGTCCATGAAAGAGACTCTGGAAGTGGTAGCTCCATAAATGCCTAGCCTGTACTGTTAATAAGGTATATCAGCTGGCAAAAGGTCCTGCAGATGACTAAAGGCTATCGAACAGCAGTTTTCCAACCTTCTAAAATTGCTCTCTTCCCCCACCTTCTCCGTGGAGTTCACCCACAGACAGGCATAAATACAGGTAGAACTGTAAGTTCCCAAGCTGCAAGGTGAAAGATACAAGCCCAGGAACGTAATGCTTCCTTTTTCCCCCTGCCAGACAGAGAACGTAACAGAAGGGGGGTGTGGGTACTATGGTGGTGTTTCCAGTCACCTGCAGCTACTGACTCCCTAACCAGGCTGGGAAGCATCTGTATCCCACTCTTAACACCAGCCTCAACATTATCTGCCTTTCCTCTGCCTGGTGCACAATACGTCTGCTATATCAAGCTGCCTCTGTGAAAGGCCCACAGAGAAGGCAAGGACAGCAGCTGCAATCATTTTAGATACATGCGGCCTAAGTTCCTTCTCCCCTTTATACTCCCTTAACAACTTCACTACGGCAGAATTTGGAAGACTCTGCAGCTAGCAAAAATCATCTAATATTAGCAATTTCCATCACTGTCACCGTATACTTACAGCTTCAGGGTCATAATAGCACTGTCCTGGAGTCCTGTGTACCCCAAAATTCCTCTCCCTCTGTGGTTTGAAAGAGAGAGAAAAAGGCGCAAAAAGACCTGTTCCCCTCCCTGCCCTGCAGGTGTGAAGGGAGGGAGCAAGGGGCCCTTCTGGCATGAGGGGTGCCCCGTGCAGGGCCCGCGCTGCAATCGGCTGGGGATTGGCTGTGCTCTTCACACCCAGGCAGTGGTAACTCAGCTCTGTGTCTAGGNGCTCGGGTTCGAGGAAGGGGATAAATGCCGGGGGGACTTCCCGCCTTGGGGTGTTCCTGCCTTGGGGTTCTCCCCCCGCCTGGATAGCTTCTGCACAGGGAGCCCCTGACGCGCTACAGACAAACTCCGAAGGACTGTGTCCACCTTAAGCACCCCCTTTGTGCAGCTTTGTAGCTCTTAACGACCCTCGGAGGCTTCTGAAAGACCCTAAGGGACAAGTGTTTGGACCGCCCTTCCATTCAAGCCAGCCCGATTCTTCTGCGAGTAGCTTTGGCTCAGCCTTAATCTTGATAGTGGGGGATGCTATATTTAATAGCTCAAGCCTCTTCCAACTTCTGACTTCCAAAATAGCCAAGTCTACCTGTGGTATCCATGTAGATCCTCTCAACCAACTCAACCTGCTAATTAAGACTAAATTAATTTCTGTCTCTACTTTTGGGGGTGGGTTTTCAGGAAAATAAAATAACTCTATTTTTTGTACAAATTCCTGACTTGGCCACATTAATTCCCTGCCTTCATAACAAGCACATCTTGAAGATCATGTCAGAGAAGAAAGAGGAAGGGATCAAAGACGAACTGATGAGATCTCTCTTCTCCCCACAGCCAAGGAAATAGGTATTCTGTGGCTTTGCCTTCTGCTGAGCTGTAAAAAGGAAACTACTGTGTCTGAGGAGAGAAAAGTGCCAGTGACAAAGGATGAAGAATTGTGCACTTCATAGCTTTCTACATGCTTCCAAACCCTTCAGCGATACATTTTAAGCCGCTCCTGAGCAGCACTTGTTTCCTGTGTTTTAACCACTCACAGCTCACGAATATCTCTATTGTTAGTGAATAGAGTTTTTAATGCCATCATTTATTCTTTCACAAGACATTCTACAGTTCAACCATGCATCTAAAGAACCATTTCCTTTAGTTTGTTTTGAACCTGGTGCTGATCATTTAATGCCTACTAGCTGATTTTTGTTACTGGTTTCTTTTTTATTCACCCTCTCCTGCAAAGGAGAAATATGGCAGCTACACTCTGATGATGTTCCCTGTGTGGTTATTGTGTGAATCCCTAGTTCCCTCTCAGCTGCCTTCTTCCCCTCAGCTTCTTGGTTGAGAACTTCATCTCTAGAATTATGCTATTTGTAATAGCAGATAATTCAGACATACATAACTGAAAGGTAAAAGGACAGTACCAGAACCTACACCAACCAAAAAACCATCCCCAAAGGGCCCGCCACGTCTAGACCAGAGTGCATGATACTTTCAGAAATTACTCATCTTTTTCAGCACTTTTGTTCTCTTAGGAAGAGTAAGATTTTGTACTGATTTGAGGCTAATTTGAATATTTTAAATGAGAAAGATTAGATTATAGGCAGTGAAAAGAAAACAATGGTCATGTCTACTTCACTCATAGGCTTGCTGAGATGTATAAAAGCAAGGATACAAACATAGATAAGAGAGTCTATATGTTGGTGTCTCTGTTTTCTCCCTGAGCTTCTGCTGTTCTGCTTGGATCTGTTTAACCCAGCTAATCATTCTGCTTCTAACACCCTTTGCCAGTCATTCCAACTCACCACATCTTTATTAAATCTAACATCCAGATTTACAGTTGGACTTCCAGTGTGGCATAATTTACAACATATTACTTATTACTTTATCTCCTAAATGGAGGCACATAGAATTGTTTTGCTTGGAAAATACCTCTAAGATCATTGAGTCCAACCATTGATGTAACACCATCATGGCTGCTGAACCATGTATTGAAGTGCCATGTCCACACATGACATGAGCACCTCCGGAGATGGCAACTCCACCACCTCCCTGGGCAGCCTGTTCCAATGCCTGATCACTCTTAGTATAGAAGATTTTCCTAATATCCAATCTAAACATACTCTGACACCATCTGAGGCCATTATCACCCATTCCATCACTTAATACGAGGGAGGAGAGACCAACCCCCACCCAACTAGCCCCTCCTTTTAGGTAGTTGAAGAGGGCAATGAGGTCTCCCCTCAGCCTCCTCTCCTCCAGACTGAACAACCCCAGGTCCCTCAGCCTCCCCTCATAAGATCTGTTCTCTAGACCCTTCCTCATCTTTTTTTCCTAATATGTCTTGCTTGTAGGTACTGAACATTTCATGGAAAAGAAAAAATGAAACAAAAAAGGAATTCCTCCTAACCCCCTTAGTATATTAGTTGAATCACAAAATGCATTCAAACTTTCAGCTTCCTTCATTCTTGACATGATGAAAGAGTTTTATTTACATGAACACTGAAGCTTTCCTAGCTTCATCTTTTTCCTGCTCACTGAGCTGGAGGTCAGTACAGGCTCCCCAGCCTCCATCCCCAAGGCCTGGTGTCTTTCCTTTATTTGCCTATGTTCACAAGTCTCTGACCTTCATGTACAAGTATTTTACAGTTTCTTTGCACAGTCTCTAATCAAGCTGTCTTTTAGACCTTCTTCTCTGAAGTCCACAAGTGTCTCTCCCCGCTAATCTAAGAGAAAATAACAGAAATCCCTTCCAGTACCAAATTTCAAACCTATTTTCCAGAGCTGTCAGTCTCTTGCCTAACCTGCAATGAGCACCCTTAGCCCTTTTAACTTGTGCAGACAAGACAAGGAAATTTTATGCCTCAGAGTAAGGTATTTATGAGAGAGACATTACACTTACAGCTCATTTTGAATGACGGAATTCTATAGACACAATTTAATCACGAGTCATTGTGGACATGGAAATGGTAAATCATGTTAAAGAAATCTGTTTACTTTTAAAAAGTAATAAATGTTATTAGCCCAGATAAACCAAGAGGTTTAACATAGCTGGGTTTTTAAAGGTTCAGAGGAGGTTCAAAACGATGGATTGCTGTCAGCATTAAGAAGCTTCTGTTGTGGCAGCAGTAAGTCTTTATTAAAATTTGGCTTGAAGCTTTTCTCCAACATCAAGCATTTATTAACCAATAGTCATATCTGAAGCTCAATATTCCAAAGTCTAACTTTCCCATCCACAATCTTAGTCCTGGGATTTATGGAGCAACTGTTTTTCCTGTAAAAAATCCACTTGACTCTGTAAGTAATGGTAGCTGCCTGCAGCACCAAGGTAGCAATCAGTACCCAGAAAAATCAAGTACTTGGAGGCAAAACGGAAAGCCACCTGCTGAGAAGTGAAGTCCCACAGGGCTGTAGATTAACACCAGCAGATTTTCATATTTTATTCAATGATCTAGATAACACTGTAATAAGTCAGATCATTAAATTTGCAGATGATACTAAAATAAGGGTAGTATTTAAGACTCAAAGGGATGTAAGAATAATCCTGACATTAACAAAACGGGCTCAGAGGTAAGATAGGAAATTAAATGAGTATTCATTTCATGTAATGAAAAGTGACACACTTCAGTAAAAATAATGCCCAGGACACACACTGAGACACTTACAACTTAAATTATACTAAATTAATAGGCAACAAAGAGAAAAGTTACAAGTTATACATGCACTGCCATTCACATTCATAGTTTTAAATGATAATAAGACATGGCCCCTGGCCTACGGAGATAACAAATTAACACAGACACAATAACACACTGTCACTGTCTGCCAGCACACTCCAGATAGGAAAGCTACAGCCCTCTGGACCAGTCAGTCATTAACAAGACTCAGAAGAATGGCTATGGCCACCATCACTACCAGATGTGACTTTCTACTACTCTCTAAAAACATCTGACTAGAGGCTACTTCAAATTACACAGATTGTTCTTTTCATACCTGAGGACTCCTGCTCTCAAAAACTATGTTATAGCACCAATTATCTGAGTAATAACCAACAAAATTAAACACCCATTTGGAAGACGAGGCAAAAAAAAACCTCGCAGGAAACAAATGACAAACAAACCCAACCTCTAAAAGCAGGCCTCTCTCAAGGTTTCATAAAGGAAAAAAAATCATCTGAGAAATAGTAAAGCAAGGAGAAGGGTAGCAAGATGCAGAGGAAAGAGTAAAAAAAATGAAGCCACAACAACAAAATCAAAAATGACACAAACCAAACCTACAAGCAAGCTAAAGGCAAAGTTCACAAAAACATCCCAAACAAACTAACCAAACAACAACAAAAAGCCAACAAAAAAATACTATTAGAAACACCAAAATAATTTTGCTTCTATAGCAAAACAACTATAAAAGCTTAAAGTGTTCTCAATAAAAACCACTGTAATAGCAGGTCATAACACCTACCTCCAGAATGGGATGCCTCTTTTCATCATCCTGGTGAAAAACTCTGAGGAAGACTGGTGAAAACATCCTTCACAATTCACCCTTGAACAATCATTCACACTGAGGGCAGCCAAGTGTTCTTGGTTTATCCAAATGTCTCCACCTAGTCAATTAACAGCCCAAATTAGCTGCAAGTAGCCAGCTGTAGAGCCTTAGTTAAACAACTGTTTGTTGCAATTTGAAGGACAAAATTTCAAGGGAAAAACAACAGCAGTGTTAACAGACAGAAACTGCCAAGGTCATATGATTCATTTATCTAGGAGCTTAGCAACAAAGGAGAGCTGTGAAATACTGTAATAGCAATACGCCAATGGATTAGCACAGCATCGAGCAACACCTTGAAGGAAAAGGAAGTAGTAAATAAAATGAAATGCAGTGGCAAGAATGAGAATAGGGTGTTCTGTTTCTTAACAGTATGAAATAGTGAATGAATGGCAAGGATCTACACACCTTAGAGCGACGTAAACAGGGAGAAGGGAGAAAATATGCTAGCAAAGCTTTGCCTCAGTTAATATGAATTGAAATTAATGTCTCTTTCTTCTTTAAGGGAACATTTTGGTGGCATCTTTCCTTAACAAATTACATGATTATAAAAAAGTCATAGAATCACAGAATAATAGGAGTTGGAAGGGACCTCCAGATATCACTGAGTCCAACCCCCCTGCCAAAGCAAAGCAGCAGCAGCCGTCTAAAATATTTAAGGAAAATATAGATCCAATTGCAGGACAGAATGAAGTACTATTGAAGACTCCCAGAAAATGAAATAGTTTCTCTAACCTACATTGCACACAAAAAGATAAAAAACAGTGACTCATACTGTAAAGCAAGCCCTCTGGTATCAGTTTAGAAAACACAGTTTGATATGTTTGTGAAGAGAATGTGCTACTTTAAGTGTATCAATTATCAGTGAAGTCAGAGGATTTGTATAAAGTATACTGCATCTGCAGTCATTACACCACAGATATAAAAGACCACAGCTGGCAATGTCAGTTGAATAGAATGTTACAAAAATCACAAACTGTTAATAGTTGAGATAAAGCCTCACTGAAATAGCAGAGAATAGATGCATTGCAAATGAAGAGCATGCTAGGTACCAGGATGACAGAATCACTTGCACTAAGGAAATATGAGTGTGTTATCCTTTAGTAGTTATCTCCTTGCTGCAAGCAGCAAGTTACACCTGCAAAAGTATTTACCTTGATAACACTTGATATTAAATATCAGCATCTAAACTTATATATGATTGTATGCAGGCAACAATATTAAAAACTCTAATTTAGCAATATTATTTCCTATGTAAGTCTTTGCAGTGCTTCAGATATATTTATATAGAAATGCTTACTTCTTAATAGCCAACTACTATAGAAGTTGAAAGAGACCCAAAATGTGATTTTTAAGTTTCCCACTACTTTTATCTTCAGTGTCCCCACTGGAGCTTCCTCCCAGCCAGCCTCCCACACAGTTGAACTACAAGTTCTGTTGTCTCAGTTTGGTTGACCTCCAATATGGAAGAAGTCCTTCAAAGTGTCTGCACTTTGCAACACCAACTCCAAGTGAGCTTTCAGTTAGCTGAACAACTCTGCTTTTCTGTTCAAAGCAGATGGTAAGAGAAGTACCTATTGAATTTCTTTCTCTAACTTTTCACTGTACAGACACACATATAACTTGATGTAGGACAGGAAAGGCAAAAAACTTTGATACTACAGGCAACTAGGCACATTAGCATGCAACTCCAAAACACCAACTTTCAAATTCTCATTCTACATTTATTATCACTACTTTATTTTAAGTACATTAAGGTCTCATTGCCACTTACCTTACCAGCTCTTCTCTTTTGGTGTTTACAACCTGAAGACTCAAAGACTATCTGCAAACTGCCCTTTTATTCTCCCAGCATCTGGTGTGCATCTCAGCTGTGTTCTGATTACCTGTGAGCACGTGGCAAGGCTTTCCAATCTTCTTCCACCCTCATGGTACAGACAACTAGTTATGTCCAGCTGAAAACAGCACCTGTTGTGTCCTCAATCTGAACAAGCTGTTAATTCCAGCTAGCATGCAAACCACAGTCTGTGAAAGCAATCATACTGTCCCAGCTTTGGGATTTTTGTTCAAAAGATGAGTTCTTTTGCAGTCCCAGTCTTGTAGCTGCCTCTTCTGCATAGGTGACTGGAATCACATCCAATATTTTGGTATTGTGGGCAGGATCTCATCAGCCTCTCGTAAGAGTAGGGTTTTTTTGTGTTTGGGTGTTTTTCTTGTTTTTCATATTTATAAGGAATTTCTCAGTGAACACCTCCTCCTTTCTCAACCACAGCTCTTAAGAGACCATTAAACCTAACTAGTAATGCCAGTTCTTCTTTCTCCATTCTCTTGTGTTTTGAGTTAAGGGCAGGTTTTTGTCATTAGCCCATCATTCAGAAAATGACATTGCTGTTCGTATTACTAAAGCTCATTACATTTTTGTTATTTCATTCCTTAAGATTATACTTAGGTCTGTCTGTCTTGATGTCTTTCAGCTTCACCACCTGATGATGATTTCGGCAGTCAAACATTTTGTGTCTAGGTAATTAGTGAAAAGCTAAATAATACCACTGAGAGTGAGTCTAAAGAAGTTATGGTATTAATGCCCAGGTTGCTTTTTATCAGCTTGTTCTAAGAAAACTAGAATAGGTGAGCTGTGTGAGACCAAAGTTTCCCCTCCACCTTGATGCTCAGGGCAAGTACATAATTTCTGTGTTGAATAGCCCTCAGAAGGTTTTTTTTTTTATTCCATGAATCCACCTAAATATGTTTGAACTGCATAAACGATTTTTATATTTATAACATTCTATAGCAATACACTTTACAACTTAATTATGTGGTTCTTTTGAACCTAACAGCCTATAACATCACTTGATGTTCCCTAGATTTTCCAGTATTAAAGGAAGTTAATAACCATCCCCTACTGATTCGACTTCTACCTGGGATTTTATTCCCTTTCAGCAGGCTCTCCTGGAAGCTGAAAAAATCTATTGTATTTAGTAATCCATTTTCTCTATTTTACATGCCTTAAAATTTATCATTTTTCATAATCTCTCCCAACTCTGCTAATAATTTCCTATGCATTTTCACATATAGTATTGATAGGTGACACAAAATACTGTTCTTGTCTTTAAAAAAACAGTTACCACATGCAGAAATGAAGAAATTTAGTGTGGCATGATCTTGCTTTGGTTAGTCCATGCTGCATTTTATTCTGTTTCCTATTTACCTGCACATTTAAAATTTTCCTTTCCTTTTTTCTTTTCAAGCACTTCTGAATTCTGCTGAAGTCAAACTAATGAACATTGAATTACTTCTGTAATTTTCTCTTTTTATCTAATAGAAGTGTAGCTTCTGTTGTTCTCCGCTGATGAAAGCATCCTTATTCCTTCATTATTTTGAAGCAGGGCATAATGGGTGCCCAAAGTTGAACTCATTAAGCTTACTTAGTTTTGTTTCCAATAGTAATTTTCTTTTTTAATACACTCAGACTCATCAACCATCCTCGTAGTGCTTTCATATATTACTATGTTCATTTAAAACTGAAACAAGGCATTTAGGCTTCTAAACATACTTTCAAAATCTATTTTTGCATTCCTTTTACAACTTCTGACCTCAGTATTTTGCAGTCCTCAGCTGGCCCTTAATATTGTCTGACTTCTTAAAGTTTTCTTTGCAGATTGGTTCTTCTTTCCATTCCTTTTAGATTTACTCCTCATCTATTTTAAACATGGCTATTCATATAGCCAGGCTTAGAATTTTTCCTATTTATGTTCCTCCTGCAGTCTAAAACCAGTTCTTTCCTTTCTGTAGTCCTGGTTGAACAGACTGTTTAGGTGTCACTGGGAGAGATCATCATTTCAATGCAGTACCTTTCTACTGCCTTGCCCATCTGATGTGCCCAACCAACACACTATCTTCCCAGCACGAACACTGGGGAAAGTGATGTAGCAAACGTCCAGGTGGCTTTGCACAGAGTTGTGGTTTGTCACAGCTGAAATGAAGGTGGATTTTAATAAGACATGACAGACCCAGGCAGGATGTCTCTGTCCTGTGCTTTCAGGACACAATGTTCCAAGAAGCTTATTAGCACAGCATCGTGCAAATACGGGCTGCAGACATCAGAGCTTAATGCACCCAACTGGATGATAGAAAAGTACACAGAAGGCTAACAACCTTTTCAGAGTCTGCTGGAGGATGGTCAGATATACTAGAGGTTCCTGGCCATACTAGGACCAGGTACCTGTATAAAAGACCTTCTGCAGTGTCCTACCCTTTGTTTCTTCTGATCTTATTTGCTAAGCAGTCAGTAGTGATTTTTGCTCATTTCAGTTAAATAAATCTCTCCTTTAACATCTCTTGAAGCCTAGAGAAAGAAGCTTTCATTGGTTGCTTTTAGTATTCTCATATGCATTTGAGCGATCAATGATCTTGAAAGTACAGATAGATGGAGAAAAGTGACTGCAGCACTTGCTCACTTGAACTGATGTCACTGAAACTGCCTACACAAGACAAATGGATACAGAAGGAATGCAGGATTAGTCTTGGGTAGCAATATTTGTGCAGGAAAGTCACAAAACACTGATTAAACTACTTGATTCTTTCTTATTCTAATTCTTTTACAGACACTTTTAAAGCACCAAATAATGCTACAGAATTCCTATTAAATAAATTACAGGTGAGACTAATTTGGATATATTTTCATTATAAAAAGTGTCTTTACAACATCATTAACATTTTATTTCTCCCTTGGGCTCTGTAAATGCTGAATAAGATTGGAGAACATAAAGGTGGCTGTAAAAATCAAACATTTCTCACTCAGCAGTGAGAGAAACAGATATATTTATAGGAGAAGAATAACTGCAGACGTTATCGATTGTCTTATACATTACATGAAGGGCTTTATGCACAGAGAGTTGTAAAACATGCAGTTCAGAAAGCAGTCAAGTTATTCGACTTTATCAAGTATGTTGGCATTCAGATTGTTTGAGTCATTTGTGTTTGCTATTCTAAGGCCATACTTGACTTCTTCATTTCTTAGTAAGATCCTTTCTTAGGGATCTGCTCGAGATAGTCCAACGGAGGACTATGAGGATGATTAGGGGACTGGAACACTGCCTGATGAGGAAAGGCTGAGAGACCTGGGGGTTTTTAGTCTGGAGAGGAGAAGGCTGAGAGGGGATTTAATAAACATTTATGAATATTTGAGATCTGAGGGTCAGGAGTGGGGAGATTGGCTCTGCTCACTTGCACCCTGTGATAAGAAAAGGAGCAATGGATGGGAGCTGCAGCACAGGAAGTTCCACCTCAGCACAAGGAGGATCTTCTTTACTGGAAGGGTCCCAGAACACTGGCACAGGCTCCCCAGAGAGATTGTGGGGTCTCCTTCTCTGGAGAATTTCAAGCCCCATCTGGATGTGTTCCTCTGTGACCTGAGCTAGATTGTGTGGTCCTGTTCTGGCAGAGAGGTTGGACTTGATGATCTCTTTGGGTCCCTTCCAACCCCTTACATCCTGTGATCCCTGACTGAGTTGTGGTTTTGTTATCATATTGGAATCAGTGTCAGCCACGATGCTTCTGGTGAAGGTACTTATGAATAAATAAAAGCAAAGTCAGATCTTAACATAAATGAAACAATATCAAGAAGTAAGACATAGCTAAAAGCCTTAGGTTGGTTGAAAAAATAAGTTTCCATTAAAAATTGTAATTGACTGAAAACAAACTGCAGGTGAAAAAATCATACCCCAAATAAAACCCTACCAAAATCTATAAACTGGGGCAGCAGAGAAATCTCCTGCTTCTTTCATCATCTCAAGTATTGAGTAATTGCTTATCATATCCTGGTAGAAATGAAAAACCCAGGAAAAAGGCCCAGAAATTACAATTTCTAGTAAATAAACATGAAACATTCACATGAGGACATGTAGCATGGGCCAGATGTTATGAGAGACATTGGTTAAGGAAAGCAAAGCACATTTCTCTAGTGTGTCTGAAGGGACTTTGGGAGTCCTGAGGGGAACAATGAACAGAAGGCAAAGGGGCTGTCCTGGGTCCTGTGCTTGCTATACAGCACGCACTCCTTGCACATTTTGGATCTCCAGGTTTGGGATATTTTAGAGGTAGCACAGTGCCTATTGCTGACAGCAGGGACAGTATGCTGGAGTCTTCTCATCATACATGTACATTTCAAAACTGTAAATCCATTGGCTAATTTATTGTTCTGTAAATCCATTTGCCACACTTATTCATTGTGTATCAGTCTTGCACCTCTGAATGAGCCTGGGACCCTTGCTGTAAGCCTTGCCATAAAGAGACACAAGCCATATTTGCAATCTAGAGGTGTGAAGATGGCTCACTTAGAAAACCAGGAGCTAATTCTATTCTAAATAATCCAGATACTGGTGTCCCTTCGACCACACTTCATTTGCTTATGAGGAAGGCTTGCCAAGCCTTTGCTGACTAACTGCTACTGCACTCGCTTTGTTGGATTTGTTCTTGTCAATACTTTGCAAAGTCTTGTGTATATCTATAGGGGATTCAGGCTGCAGCTTTGGTTGCTGGGATTTTTTCTAAACAAATTTCAGGCATCTGAGAATGATTGTAAGCTCATTATCAGAAGGGAGAAATGCATATTTTTCTTTCTTGAATCCGATTGGAACACTTGCCACATTTTTCTTTCTCACCTCAGTGTCTTCACTCGCCTGCATGTTTTGATGACAAGTGTATGTCTGTTCTTACTTTGAGAATTCTCTTACTAATGTACATTTTGATTTTTTTTTTTATCCAACAGATTATTCTTCAAAGCTCCAATAGATGTCACTATCAAAATATAAAAGAAGGCTGGCTGTGTAGTGCAGTCACAGAGAAAGGCAGCAAGGAAGCCTTACTCGCTGCACTGCTTCGAGTCCCAGCATGACCGCACAATTCATTAAGCTAGACAATGAGGTGAGCAGCTGCCAGCCAAGCGGTGCATGGCTTTTCATGCTTTATGCCCTTACTATTAGACACAAAAATATCTAATACTTTCACTGAATATGAAAGCAAGCCTGAACCTACTGAGTGTCTGGGATAATAAGCACTTTCTTGTAAGCTTTTTGCTCTCCTGATTCAACTACAGAAATGAATCTGTCTTTTCTTGAGCCCACTATGCATACTACTACACAGTATTTTACAAATGCTCTTTTCCCTCCTGTTTTGGATTGCATCGGGAATAAGTTTGCTAGGAAGCTTTACTAGGGCTTTGGAATGACCTGTCAAAACACCACAGTGCTACTTGAAATGGATAAGCAAAGCTTAGGAGTAAAACCATTTCAGAGGCATTTGCCCATAAAGCAGAAAATTTTCAGCTTTGGTACTGACCAAAAGAATACTTGGTTCTTTTTTCATAACCATTAAACCTCTGGGTAAAGCCATATTTTTCTATGAATACTGAATCTTTCACTACTGTGAATCTCTTTATACTGCTTGGATCAGAGTAGGAAAACCCTTTGTAGCTACTGTGTCAGCTCTACTACATGATGTTGAGATGACTCTAGGAGCTCTACTGCCTTGGAAAACAAGCTATTTTCAATAACACCAACAGTTTATGAGCCCTAACTCTTGGGAACACACCTGGGAATAGGAGACCTTCTACCTTCAGAAAACCCAGTGTCTTTTTATATAAATCTCTGTAAGCATCCATGCTGAATATCATTCTGATCCAGTAGAGCATTTCTCACAGCTGCAAGTTTGGCAAAATCTCCATCAGGATCCATCCCCAAACTAAACTGCACCACAAGATGTCAGTGTCCAACGCAAACAGCTCCCAAATTCATGGCCCTGAGCCTTGCTCAAGGTTGGGGTTATTTGTCCAAAAGATTGCTAGTCTTTTACAGGCAACTAGATGAAGGATCAAAGAGACAATAGTAGTTGAATAATTTGTTACTAATGACCTGTGCAGCCTAGAGCCCTGTAGCTCATGTAGGAAATCCTCTCACTAGAAGTCTAGAACGCAGGACCTGTGCATTAATTTGACAGCCACTTGGATGGTTCTGTGACTTCCAGTCCAGAGAACCTTTGTATTATAATGCAAATATCTTTATAAAAAGCTTCTGCCCTAAGGTATAGAACCTACTATATGATACTGCATTTACCTTTTAAACCATTTCGTACAGGGAATTTGGCTGAGCCACAGTTTCATGAGCTTAGAATGTGAGGGAATTAAATGAGTCAGAAAAGAAGAAACAACCAAATGCAAAGGTCAGTGCAGCGATCCAATTTACGTTAGCTAAGGATCAGGCTCTCCTTAGTAAAACACTGTAGGAATAGGGCCAAGCTGCTGCTTCTGTTCCACCTGAAATTCTTCATCACAAGGGTAGTAAGGCACTGGAACAGGTTGTCCAGAGAGGCTGTGGAGGCCTCAGTTCTGAGAGCATTCAAAGGCAGGTTGGATGGAGCCTTAGGCAACCTGATCTAGTAGACGGTGGTCCCTACACATGGCAGGGAACTGGAACTAGATGATGCCTTCCAACACAAACCATTCAATGATTCTGTGATTTGCCTAATTTTTTATGGTGGTTGGTTTTTTTGATTTGGGGTTTTGTTTTGTTTTTCCAAACCCAGCTTTGCTCTGACATGATGTGGATCTCCAAAAGATATAAGCATCAGTGCATGTTGGGGACCACTAAATGCAAGCATACACTACAAGTCCCAGGATTTCTTCCTGACAGAAACTGAGCACATAAAATCTAGAATTAGCTCTTAGGGAACAGAGCAAGAGGCTTTTTAATTTGGTTTTTTTTTTTACCTTCTGTTTCGCATCAGAGGAGAGGTTACCCTTTCCCTTCTCACTAATCTTTGCTGAGGTGCTACTGACAGCAGGAATCTTATCTGCAAGACTCTTGAAATCAGCTCATCAGAGGCAAGTAGAGCGCAGGTCCTCGTACATGGTATCTCTGTAGTTCACTGGGGAATCATCTTCAGAGATTTTGTAAAATGTGCAACCAAAAAGCAGACTGAAGCTGTAGAGCATCACTTTTCTTGACGCAAAAATATCTTGCATGGAGTGCTCAGCCTAGCTGCTTTTACCCATTTTTATAGTTGCTGTGGAAAAGGTACAAGAAAGGCACTGAAACCCTTCAAAGAATGCAGTGAGAAGTCAAAACTAGAAGCTTTCAATAGCAAAATCATTAATGGGAAAATGAGATGTAGAAATCATACAATCAAGAACGTTGGAAGACACTGCCAAGATCATCCAGTCCAACCTAGCACCCAGCCCTAGCTAGCCAGCTAGACCATGGCACTATGTGCCTCATCCAGTCTGTTCTTGAACACCTCCAGGGATGGCAACTCCACCACCTGCCTGAGCAGCTCATTCCAATGCCAATCACTCTCTCTGGCAAGAACTTCCTCCTAACAGCCTATACTTCCCCCAGCACAACTTGAGACTGTGTCCCCTTGTTCTGTTGCTGGTTGACTGGCAAAAGAGACCAACCGCACCTGGCTACAGCCTCCCTTCAGGTAGTTGTAGACAGCAATGAGGTCACCCCTGAGTCTCCTCTTCTCCAGGCTGCACACCCTCAGCTCCCTCACCTTCTCCTCACAGGGCTGTGTCCCAGGCCCCTCACCAGCTTTGTTGCCCTTCTCTCCTCTGCCCTACTGGACACATTCCAGTATCTCAGTATGTCTCTTGCATTGAGGGGCCCAGAACTGGACAAAGCACTCAAGGTGTGGCCTGATCAACTCTGAGTACAGGGGAAGAATAACCTCCCTTGTCCTGCTGGCCACACTGTTCCTGATCCAGGCCAGAATGCCACTGGCTCTGCTGCCCACCTGGGCACACTGCTGGCTCATGTTCAGCTACTATCTACCAGTACCCCCAAGTCCCTTTCTTCCTGGCTGCTCTCCCGCCACTCTGTCCCCAGCCTGAAAAGTCTATTTCTACATATTTCTAGTTCTCCTTCATCAGAAGCTGTTCCCCAGAGAAGTCAAAAGTAAGGAACTAAGCTATGTAGTATTATTTTGCGCCTTTTTAACCTTAGCATCTGCTGCATATGTAGTCGGGAAAAGCATAGGGGTTATCACTGCAGTTATCCAGAAATACTAGAGAGTGGTTGAGAAATATGCCCGTGCCTTCCAGAAAACACAAAAGCATCTATCTACACATCCTATTCTGTGAGAATTCAGACATAAGTCTACATGTCTTAGAAACCAAATGCATACCTGCTAACCAGACAAGCTCAAGGACTCAGGCACTATTAATTCCGTTACTCTGAGATCTCCTTAACAGGAAAATGGGCCTTACAGTTGAGTATTTTCCACAGAATATATTTAGACTACATAACTACATTTTCCATAAATTCCAGAAAATCTTCCAGAAAAAACAAAAACATCCCAGTGCACATTTTTGGCAAAATTGACTGGGCTCAGACTGTGCAACTGAACTTGAAATGTTATTTTTACCAATACTACAATGGCCAATATTTTTTAACTCTTATTAATAAACATATTGGTCATTACTGCTGGTTCCCTCTAAAAGTCTGACCACAAGACATCTGATAAATTCTTCAACACACTGATAAAAACTGACTTCATAGCTACTACTTTTCGTTACCCTGGCTGGAACTATATTGTTTGTGAAATACTGCCTGGAGAAAATCTATGAACTTTTGCTTATCCTGAAAATTCAGAAGACATTTTAAAACACTGGATCTCTGCATGCAACAACCAGAAGTGGCTTCTGCTGGTGATTCACAAACATTGTGTGCTGTGTATACACTCTGTATGTATTAAATGATGCACTGTGCTGAATTTACTTATATCAGATTCAAAGGCTACTGCTACATCGTGCCTACTCTCATTGTCTTCCATATAGATGCAATAGAATCTGACAGGACCATAATGATGTGCATTGTGAATACAGGTCAAATGCTCAAACTCACCAGCATACCATTCCATTCTCTTGATTTAATTATTGGTGAGAAAATTCCCTGCTGTATATTAGAACATCCATGCACTTTGCACTTACTCAAGGCACAGTGTGATGGAGAACTGACTTGCCATTAGAAACCCAAAGAAATAATAATAGTAATGACCACTACAATGATCACAAGCACCACCACTCACAGGTGAGCCACAGGCACTGTTTGTGAACCATTTTCTCTGTCGTATATGCCCCTATTAACTTCCTGGTTTGGATGTGAGGGACATTGTTCTACTCACTTCTGTGCCTGATGGACTTCTATAACTGTCAAGATGAGAAGGACACTGTGCTACTCACTTCTGTGCCTGATGGACTTCTATAACTGTCAACTTCTTGCTGCATCCCTCTGCTACGCTTCACCCTGCTCACAGTCCCAGCAGGTTCTGCTGTATCTGTGTTCCTCTCCCTCTGCAGCCTCATCTTCCCGTGTCCATCTTTGCTTCTCCACCTGAAAATACCAGGGAAGGGAGAGCGATCATGTCACCCTACTTAGATGATTGATACGGTACAACATCCATCTCTGCCAACACTCAGGTGTCTCAGCCACACTCAGAGATGAGTTATTTTTCATGTAACATCATAAGAGGTAGTTGATTCCTCAGGGAAAATATTACAAGCTTCCATAAAGAGGTGCAAAGAGGAAGCTATTAGTAGCATACAGCAAGTTTCCATGGTCTTATAATACCCAGAACTATGCTAACTGAATTCCAGTGCTACTATGAAGCTTTCTTGCAAGGAGAATCATAGAATCAACCAGGTTGGAAGAGACCTCCAAGATCATCCAGTCCAACCTAGCACCCAGCCCTATCCAGTCAGCTAGACCACGGCACTAAGTGCCTCATCCAGGCTTTTCTTGAACACCTCCAGGGACAGTGACTCCACCACCTCCCTGGGCAGCCCATTCCAATGCCAATCACTCTTTCTGTGAAGAACTTCCTCCTGACATCCAGTTTAGACCTCCTCCAACACAACTTGAGACTGTGTCCCCTTGTTCTGTTGCTGGTTGTCTGGGAGAAATCCCCGGGAAAAAAGTACTGAGGAATACTTCTGCTATATACACACATACTATGGTCCAATTACCAGGCACAAATGGCCATAGGCATGAGGCACACTTAGATTCTCCCATGAATAACAGGAATAGTGCTGGATAAGAAAAAAAAAAAACCAACCAACCAACAAGTATATATATCTTATTATTTGCCATGAAAGCATCAATATGTTATTTCAGGAAAAATAAGTCATATATAAAACAAAATGTGATTTGACCTTTAATGGTAAACCTTGCTGTAAGAAGCTCAGAAACATCCCTTTCACTTTTTCCATCAACCCCTGATCATCAGGCTTTCCTCTGTTAGACATCACTGTGAAATCCAGTTTGTGGTGATGGGTAGCAAACTGGGAGTGCTTGAAGTTTCTGTAAAACAACCATGTTGATGCATACCTACACTGCACCTTACCTTCACTCAGAAGCATATTTTTCTTGCTCTGTGACTAAAATGAGAGCAAAAACAAAATCTGTGCTTTCAGAATGATTAAAGGTAGTGAGTCAGCCATGAGTCATGAGTGGAGAGAAGGTAAAAGGCTGTTAGAACTGAAATCACAAATCCTGCTACTTGTATCAAAAGAGCAATGCCGTTATCTTCAAATAACAGGCTTATGACCTCAACGCAGACAGACACCAGAAAAAGACATGATCACACTGAGTAAGATAATAGGCTACTCTTTGATCTAAAAAATCGTAGTTCAATTCTCTTACAGTATTTTTCTTTCCTGGCAAATGTTTTTATAATTGTAATTTATGTGCTGATAAACAGTGACATTCAAGTTTGGTGGAAAAATGTAAGTAGTACCAACATCACCAATTCCAAAGTGTTAAAAAAGTTCCATAGCTAACTTTATTCATTTAATCTTTCTTTTTTAATCAAACCTTATTACTACTGGGTTGCCTGCCTTTCCCACACTAAAATCAGCAGGTTAGAAAATAGTGTGGGAAAGCTAATAGTATGTGCTGAGGCAGACAGAGAGCCAGTGACAGCAGAAGCACAGTGCTGAGGGGACAGTAACCAGATGGAAATAACAAAAGAACAGGAGAAAGACTAGACATTGGGGAAAGGACAACATTATTTTACTGGGATGGAAATAGAAAATGAATCATTTGAGGGCAGATGCATACAAAATAAACCTAACATCAACAAAGTATGAACAGCATATTGTGTGTTTTGAATACTAGAGGATTCTGTGACTGACAAGACACTGAATAAAGTAGTCACCTTTAGCTAAGCACGTTTGCCTCTTGTCTATTAGAATATTTGTGGGTATGAAATATGCCATTAGGCACCTCCACACATAACACACCTAAAGCAAGACAGCAGATACATATGTGTATATATATTTAAGATAAATAAACATGAGAGAGACAGACAGAAAATGGGAAGAAAGAGTAAAAGAGGAAGCAAAAATATAGCAAGGGGCAGTGGAGAGAGGATTCGTTTTGTATCACTTTTCTTTGCCAAACCATAAACACAAGGACACTCAGCAGTTCATTCTTACTCAATCTTTCCACATTTTTCTGCTGTTTTCCATAGGTGGGGCAAAAATGACAAAGGACCGAGCCAAGTTTTCCATTGGCCCTGACATGAATATGGAAGTGCTTCTCCAGTGTGTGAGTTATCTTATTTTTGCTTTACCTTGTGGTTTCTATCTGCATTTCAGACTCAGTATTTTAAAACTCGTTTCCTCTGTAAAGAGAGAAAATCCTGAAGTCCACAGTACATCTTTTGTTTGCTTTGACCAGAACTGCTGGCAGTGATAGGTAACATGACGTACTGCAGCTGAGGTCTGCATGTGCTGAGAGCTACTGAGCGGAGCAAACATGTGGCCCACTTTGTTTGAATTCCAAACTAAACAGGTGAAACATCAGCAGGGAATCAGGAAACACAGCAGAACTCCCCACACAGCCATTGTATATAACCAGAGGTTTTATGGAAAAAGGACAGACCAAGAATAGGTTTTTCTTTCCCCCACTCAGCATTAGCAGTCCCAAGAGTTTAAAAATCATGAGTCAAGTCTCATGCAATCACTAGGGTGGCTTAAAAGGGAAAATATTTGAAAATACAACCTCTTAAACTCTTCCTGTTTGCCCATTGCATTTTGAACCTTCTGCAGGATTCCAGAAGCCATGGATAACATATTTTGCATAATATTGCAAGATGCAGCAATGCCTTGAGCGTTTTATGAGAGTTGCTGCTTTCTTGATGAATTCCATTGCTAAGCTGTGGTTTTCTTTATCACAGGTTAAAGAGCAAAGAAGAAAAGTCTGAAGCACTCTTACCTTTGGTGTAACTCAGCCTAGTAGTGTCTCACTGCATGACATAAAATCCAGAAAGCTTGTACAAATTTGTCTGTGAATAGGAAGCTATAAAATTCCCAATAAGTATCTCCTCTTAAACAATGGTTTAGGTAATGGAATCCCTAATCTCACAGATCTGAGGGAAAAACTAGAGACAGGTAAGACAAGAGAAAGGGCTCTGAATGTGTAACAAAACTTACAGCTTTCACTGCCATCATGTACCCATCGAAGGGCTCTGATTTTAATATAACACAACACCAGGCTAGCACACAGGGGAAGTACAACTGTGTGACTTTTAATTAATGCATCGTAGCAGAGCTTGTGTTACATCATTCCTGTGTCTACACAGGGAATGATTGCCCTGATCCTGAGCTCAAGGGCAAGTTTTTTTGGTGCCATGAGTGGTGCAGGGTCAGGTCTCAAGGGAACACAGGGCTCAGCTGCTTACTTCTGGGTTTTCAGTAACTTGATATTGTGTACACGGTCCAGGAATGGCCACATGTAGAGATGTGACAACAGCTGGAAAGAGCAGGGAAAGTCACTTTTTTAGCACTCTTGCTGAAAAAATCTTCTGCTTACCTACATATTTTTCCCCAAGGTGTGCCATTTGAGAGTTTAATGACAAACAAACCCAAACCAAAGTCTTAAGCAATACTGCAAGTATTAGAAATGGTATTTACAAAGTTTCTCACTTGGATGTCTGAGGATAGGACTTTAGCCTGCAGGGTTTTTTTTCCAGAGACATGAAACAGTGGCTCTCTAAAAGGAAAAAAAAACCAAAAAACAAAGAGTTGCACAAAATCTGTTGCAAAATCTGTTGCTTCTGTATCAATATTTTGTTCACTAATTTCCTCACATAGGTCACCTGATTTCACTTGATCCAATACAATTTTTCCATCCACACAACATAGTCGCACTCTAAAGAAATAAGCAATGAAACATTAAGATGTTGAGGGGAGAAGGGTGGCTTACCAAAGTATCATTTAATTAATATCTCCTAGCAATAAGCAATGTTTTCAGTTAGCATTTCACTGAACTGTACACAAAATATTAACTGCACATAGTTCAATTCATTAGCCAGTCTCTAGTCTCCTGATCACTCAAACTAAAGATCTTCAGGACTTCTTCACTCTCTGCAGTGGCTATAAAGACATTATGAACTAGATCCAATACTGGTGTCAGCTGCCTAAAGTATTCATGTAGTTTGTATTTCAAAAATTAATGACAAGCAAGTTGACAGCTCCAGTTACCTACCACATAGTTAGTGGGAGAACGATGCAGACCAGGCTGTTTGTATGAGCTGGTCCTTGAAACCCTTCTCTGGAAAGAGCAACCCTAGCTTCCAGTCTGTATCCAAAGGATTGCTCATACATATCCAGTGGAGGTTACTGTAAAGAACAAGACACCCATGATGAGTATGTTCAATCCTTCAGCCAGAATCACAGGATGTCAGGGGCTGGAAGGGTCATTCTCAGACTACATTACTCAGTATGCCTTCGAAAGAAAGTTGCTCTTCTGCATTTTGCTTTCAAACAATCTATACACCATAGCAAAGCCTTGGAAGTAGGAAATTGGGTTTTAAAAACGCTTGGAAAAGAGGAAATTTATCTGACCTCTGCATTAATGGCCAGATTGCCTTCATCAGCCACTTTCCACAGGAGATGCAGTTCTGTTAGACATGTTAGCTGTTCCCTGTGTCAGAGTCTCCACCCATTTGGGCAAATGGGGGCTGCCAAATTGAAACTGAGGAATGTTTCATTTCCAGATTCCCATCAAACTAAGAAATGAGACACTTTTAAGGTAGGAAAGTAAGGTTTCTGTGGCGTTCTGGATCTGTGAGTAGGCTGGAGCAGGCATATATTTGGACTATATTCTGTGCCTGAGGTTTGCGTATTTTATTTATTGGAATTGACCTCACATAAGTTTGACTTTTCTTTCAGATAAGATCTTAAACTGCTTTGCTATTTATCTGTATTTTTAAATTTATTTGTAGCCAAATAATAGCAACTAGGAGAAAATGGTGATTTACACAGAACACATATTTACACCTTAATGTGAACTTACCTTTGAAATCACATTCATTATCTTTTCATTACTCCATATAAATAAATTACATTAATTAGGACAGCTTTAAGATTAATTTAATTCAGAGCTTCTTCAATGTCTGTGAAAGATTGCAGGTTTTTAAATATAGAAAATGTTAAATCATTACCCTGTTTTTCTCTCTTTGAAGGATTTATTTTGATAAGGAAACTTACTTTCAATATTAGGAGGAAGTTCTTGACAGAGAGAGTGACTTGCCATTGGAATGGGCTGCCCAGGGAGGTGCCAGTACCTGGAGGTGTTCACAAGAAGACTGGATGAGGCCCTTAGTGCCATGGTCTAGTTGATTGGACAGGGCTGGGTGATAGGTCGGACTGGATGAGCTTGGAAGTCTATTCCAACCTGTTTGATTCTATGGTTCTATGATTCATTATGTTACTTAGGCATTATATTCAACTGACCTGAAAATATTGCTGTGAGTTTGTTGTCTCTGTTTCAGACTTTGAAAAGGCAGGTAGACCAGCTTGTGGGGTCACATAAAAACCTGGTAGATTGTGTTGTTCTTCTGGAGTCAGATTCTGTCATTTCTTAAATATCTTCTAAAAGCTTTGTTAGGAAAACACTCCAAATGCAACACGTGGATTACAGTGAGTGATACCATCTGTATTGCCATCACTCCCACAGATGGGAAAGTTGAGGCAAAGAGATGCTAAGTTTTGGTCAGAACTGATAGTGCTAGAGAACGCTCCTGGCTGTGGCATCAGAGTGTTAGCCACAAAATTCTATTTTCACTCTTAAACTCAGAAGTATATAATTGTATTTATCAATTTCTTATAAAGACTTTGGAAGCCTACCTTTTTATGAATAAAAGTTTGAATTAGACTTCTTAAAGTATTTAAAATCTGGATTTATTTAGGTTTTTTTCCTTTTATGTTGGTCACTTTTTAAAATCATCTCATTAAGCAAAGTGAAGAATGATGCACAAATTAATCCTCTCATTAAACACATCTTCGGTGGGAGAAGGCATTATCCTTAATTTGCATCCCGAGTTTTAGTACCTTTAATCAACCTAACACCTGCTTTCTCAGTCAAATATTTCAAGGCCCTTGAGCATAACCTAAAGCGATAGACACAAGGCATACGAGACACAAAGGGAGTAACTTAAAACTTGACTTTTAAAGTAAAGAATTATTAGAAGATAAGCCGATACTATCGCCAGCCGTTGGATCGATTCTCTTCGCGTAACATTCTTATGTTTCTGACAATTTATTGGAAACATCCAATTAGGCAGACAGCTAAAGACCCAAAAGACAGGTTAACTGAAAGTTATCTGTCTGAATCTGAGAGTCTGTTAACATGTCATTCACATCTTAGAGGAAAATTAAATGGGAAAAAGGAAAAAGCAATCCAAACAAGCCCAAATTTTAATCCAGGTATTATTACTAGTTTGAAGCATGCAAGACAGCTTACATTTTTTAGCTACTTGACTTTAAGCGCTTCTAAAAGCCTTGGAGCCAAATAAAAAGTTGGAAGAGAGTGAGGAAAGAAAAACAACCGAGTTCCAGTATTTTTGCCAGTCCTGCTGTTTGGAGACTCCCTTTACCATTTGTATTTAATTTTCCTATCTTAGTACAAACCATCTTTCCAACAGCTCCTGAAAGACAAGACGTGCATCTCCCTTGACATCACCCCACCAGGAAATCACCAGAAATTAAGGCACTGCCATGCAAATACTTTGCCACATGAATACCATTACTCAACGGGACCCTTGTATGGCTTGATCAGTATCTAAAGCTGGCAACTACAGGTGTACTTCTCAAACAGTCCAGGCTAAACTGCAAGCCCGCATTATACAACGCGTACATCGGCCAACTTTACTGAAGATGTTTCAACTCATACTAGTTTGAGTTATTTTATCATGCTGGTTTTAATCATTTTCTTGCCTCAATTACTCATCCTCATGTAGCTGTATGCTATGAACACTGAATTGGGCATGACATTGAGATGCTAGTGTAATTCAATCACTGTGGAAAAACTGACATTCACATATGTTTACATTTAGCCTCAACAGACAGACAGTCAGGCACTCTAAACCAGGTTACAAGCATGATTTTAATCATTCCTCCTGTGAAAAGTACTTTTCACATATGATTGCTAACAAAATCAATGCAAAATGAGATTAGTTATATGTGGTGGCTAAGACTTTGTAGTCTTTTCCACACAAAATATATGCTGTGAATAAACATTTTACTTAAATTGGGGAGGAAATTAAATATAACTCTAAAATAAAATCAAAGAACAATTAATACACATCCCAATGAATCTTTCACATCTTCATGTGAAATCATGAATTTCTCCTATCGTACGTGAAATGATTGCAATTCATTTGGATTCATGATTGCTTCCTTCCAAAGTATTTAGAAGGTTATTCCCAAAGTGTTGCTTCCACAAGGAAAGTGGTGTTAGGTTTGCTCTTTCAGTGATGTTTTTCTTTGGATGAAGGGATCCGCTTCATAATTCGGATTCCCCAAAAGACAGCGCAGAAGGAAAACAACACCTAAAACACAGAATTTTAAATTAGAAACAGGAGGCTGGGGTTTTTTTTTTAATATCCTTCTCTGTAAACATAATGAATGAGTGAAAACAGAGAGCTCCTGAATAGAAAAACTAAACAAGAATTCTAGGCATACTGATGAATTCACCCAACAAATGCATGCTTTCTTTTTCTACTACTTATCATTGCGCACATTCCTCTTTGAATTTGTTCTTTCTGAATGATACCACAGCAAGATAAATGGCAAAGTCTGCACGACCTTCCCTAGTTTGTAATTTACTTTGGATTTGAAGTACTCAAAGTCATATGTAACAAGACAGGGCAATAGCAACACCAGCTGTGACAGAAGGTAGGTGTAAAAATGTTAACTGTGAGTTTTTTTTTTTTAGCAAATGGTCTGAAGGATGCTGACATTGTAAGTTGCAGGGTAGGGTAGAAATACCCAAAGTAGACTTATACAGAACCTATGGCAAAAGAGATGTTCCAATTGCAGTACAATAGGTCAGTACTTCTTCCTCAACTAGCTATTTAAAATGAGATATAAACTATATTGGAAACAACTTATCTTGTCCTTGTCTCTGTTCACCTGGGGTTTTTAGTCAGTGAATTTTAATGACAGATCTATTTTTTTTTTCATTAGTTCATTTGCTGAAAACTGGCTTGGCATAAGCAGGAGTACTTACAGGGTAGAGTCTTTGTTCAAAAAACAAGAAAGAGTAGGATAAAAAGTGTGTGCACATGTGCGTGCATATGTGAAAGATTGTCTTTGAAGTTTCTGTCATTCAGAAAACTGCCCAACTTTGGCACTTGTGAGTTAAACAAAACATTCAATTTGTGCTGAAATATATTTTGGCCAAGTGATATTTTAAATTTGCCTGAGAGGACAGAGAAAACTGAAAAGAAAGGGATTTTTTTGGGTCATATCAGAATCATTATCTTTCCAGGTTAATTTGCAATCAAAAGATGCTGACTAAGAGAGCTCTAATTCTAACATTTGCATCACTTAACATTCAACATTTAACAATGCATGGCCCAGAAATCCGCTTCTGTCCTCATCTCCACAGTCACTCACCAAAGTACATGAGACCTGAATGTCCAGCATAAATAATAACTGACCATAACACCTAAAAGTTACTCATTTTGTACTCATTGAAGGGAATGTGATGGAACCAGGACTGACCTTTCTCACAACCTGTTTGGGACAGGTGTAGGCTTTATGCAATCTACACATTTTAGTAGCACAAGATGGAAATAACAAAATATATTAGTAAGTAGAATTCCTCCTAAAATTTAAAAAATAATTCAATCCCCACTCAGCCTTCATCAAGACAAATTCCTCCAGCTGTTTTCAGTGAAAGCTTTGATTCTACTTGAGCAAGGGTAGGCTATCTACTGTGTTTAGATCTGATCATAGAATCAACCAGATTGGAAGAGATCTCCAAGATCATCCAGTCCAACCTAGCACCCAGCCCTATCCAATCAACTAGACTATGGCACTAAGTGCCTCATCCAGGCTTTGCTTGAACACCTCTAGGGACAGTGACTCCACCACCTCCCTGGGCAGCCCATTCCAATGTCAATCACTCTCTCTATGAAGAATTTCCTTCTAATATTTCAGCCTATTTCTACCCCAGCACAACTTGAGACTGTGTCCCCTTGTTCTGTTGCTGGTTGCCTGGGAGAAGAGACCACCCCCACCTGGCCTGACCAACTTTGAGTACAGGGGAAGAATAACCTCCCTTGTCCTACTGGCCACACTGTTCCTGATCCAAGCCAGGATGTCATTGGCTCTCTTGGCCACCTGGGCACACTGCTGGTTCATGCTCAGCTACTATCTACCAGTACTCCTAGGTCCCTTTCTTCCTGGCTGCTCTTCAGCCACTCTGTCCTCAGCCTGTAACACTGCTGGGGTTTGTTAATGACACTGTTGATCCTGTATTTGCGGTCCCATTTCCACCAAAGACTCATAAAATTCTTACCAAAAAACATATTTGTGAGAGTTTCAGACCATTAGGTATGAAAAGACTTCTTTTTTTTTTCTTGTATTATCACAAACACCTTGTAAAACTGCATAGCTCTCTTTTACAGCTATGGAATGGAAAGACTTTTTCAGCAGTGCTGCAGGCACATACTCTGTGTTTTGAGGGATGCTTTATTTCTAGGCTGAGATGCCTCATAGGAGAAAATCGACTACAAATAACTATCTGCAATTCAGATTTAGCCTTTATATAACTGGGACGAGTGAATCATTCTTTGTCGTGCTATCTCCAGAAACAGAACTTATCCACTTGTCATAATTAGTGCTTCTCTGACACGTTGCTAAACTCCTTTCATTCCTCACCTCAGAAAGATCATTCCTATTCCTGGAAGATGCATTAAATATAGAAATATTCCATTTTCACAAGAAGCACGTTTAAGCACATTTAATGACTGAGGTGCAGGGCATTTGTAGGGGATTAATGACTGCTGGGAGATGATCACCTGAAGAAGCAGAGCCATGGGCCATTAAGCCCCAGGAAATGTCCTCAGCTAAAGATGGTTGTTGCTATTATAGCTTGAAAATGAAAAAAAAAACCACCCTAAACCACCATCTCAGGTGAATTCTTCCTTTTAAAATGGAGTGATGCAATTTTGTCTTTCTTAATTAAATTCTTCATTGTGAATTTCTTAAAGCATGCAATCACCGCTTGTGGGGGTGTATTTCTAATTGCACTTAGTACATCCAGAATGAAAAAAACCCACAGGCTGCACACTGGGGATCTGCAGAACTAGCTTGGCTTCATGGCTCTGTAAAGGCATTGATTCACTGCTGTGGTGGTTTGGGTGTTCCCTGCCCCGCACACTTTAGAAATCACCCAGACTAGACTCAGCCGGCTCTGGAAATTTGAATGAAGCTTATATTTACAGCTGGCACAATTTACAAGCAGATATTTACAGTATATACAGTATACAGATATACATATATAGAAATATACAAGGTAAAAAGGNAAGTCAAGAGCGAAGTGACTTTATCTAATGTTTTGCTTTTCCTTTCTACACATCTCAGCAAGGCTGTGAGGGAAGTAGACCTCACCATTGTTTTAATTTCTCAGCCTATGATCTAATTCTTCTCATCAAAACATCCCAGCTAGGCTCAAACTAGCACAACTGCCTATCAACATCGGGACTGCCAGTACTTGATGGAAGTAACCTACTCATAAAACAATAACACTGCAAGGTTGTGAGGGACAGGAGTCGAGAAAAACTCAGACATAAGGGAAAAGAATTAAGAGGCCACATCCTCCCTTGCATGACAGCAATTCTGGCTGGCTCTACTGCTATAATGCTGACCTACCCTGAACACAGCCGACTGTATGAGGCTACCAAGCAGAAACTTGCTGCGTAGGTTGGAGTTCAGTTTCTTTTGATTGCTGCTGCATATTCTGAAGTTACAAGGCTTGACCCTCCTGAATGAATGGGGCGATCAGGTGATGTCAGCAGTGGAAAGCTGAGAGGATATGTGCCAGAATTTTGAGCAGACAGTAGCGTGGGCAGCAGGAAGAAGCAGAAGAGTTTTCCACCAGGCAACTTGAACTATAGGTGACCAGTATTTTCTAATACCCTTGAGAAAACACATTTTCTGAATCCTATGTGCAAGTATTTTGTATTTTCTCTTCAGTTCTCTCACACTGTAACAGGTTGGTTGGGACCTTTTCATTTTGTTTGTTTGTTTTCCTTCCTTTGCATTTTCTAGATGATTGTCACAGAAATTCTCATTGTTCTGTTGTCCAAAGCAACTAATAATTGTTCCTTAACAGAAATATTCACCTATCACAGAATGCATATCAGTTTTCTAATTCAAGACAGAATTAAATAGTACACTTCTTTTCTATTTTTTTTCCACACAAAGTTCCCCCCAAAACAATATTACATAAGAAAAGAGTTCAATTGCTGTCTTCAGATCAATAAGTAATCTACACAGAGGTCATATATGGAATAGCCAGGCCTAAAAGCAGAATTTCTCACAACCATACATTCATCACAGTAAAATGCAAACTTTTGCCACCTCAGTAGAAGCACTTGTTACATTTACCTGTTTAACTACAGATTAATTATATAACTACAAATTAATTATAGACTATCCCTTAGACTGCTGAAAAATGACTTTGCTCTTCCAAATATTTACATCACCACCTTCCACAGAGTCTAACTCCACACAGCCCATATTCTCGCTCTGAATAAGTCTACAGAAATGTAAATAACACCATTCACAAGAACAAAGGTAGCTTAAGTAGTGGATTCACTGCACGACTAAGTCATGGGAAATCCCCACTGGAGTGATCAAAGTTTATCAGGCTGTGAAGTACTTTAAAATCATCGGCTGCATTCAGGCACCCACTTCTGCATGATTAGCTTTCTTACTGATCACCAATGTTATTTTCTCACATTTTGGGTTCTGGAACAGCTTTGTTATCTGAGTAGCCTAGACATGCTGTCTTTCCTCTTGGATGGAATTAGAATGCTTTAGATACTGGTCTAGAAATGTAGACAAATATTCAATGATACCCTTGCTTGAAGGAAGGGAAAGAGGCTCAGACCACAAGACTGCAGATAATTTCCAACCTAAATCACTCAATGATGCTCTGCAATTTCTCAGAGAAGACAAAGATGTCTTCTGCCCAGACATGTTCACTCCAAACTCTGCTGCAGAGACAGTCTCCAGCTGTGCAGCAAACTGGCTGCATCCAGAGTACCACACTATGAATGGGTGTGTTTTTGACACTCAGTCCTCTGAACAGCTTTGTGCTGGGTAATGTATTCCTACCTCAGGAGAGGGCTCAGAGAAGATCAGCACACCCATATATCTCATTAGGCTGGCTGTTGACATCAAAAAGTAGTTCTGGTTCTGGAAATGCCATTCTATTCTATTCTATTTTCATCAACCAAAATGCTCAGGTCCTTTTCCTCAGGGCTGCTCTCAGCCATTTGCCACTCAGCCTGGATTTGTGCTTGGGATTGCACCGATCCAGGTGCAGGACCTTACACTTGGACTTGTTGAATTTCATGAGGCTGGCCTTGGCCCACCCCTCCAGCCTGTCCTAGTCCCTCTGGATGGCATCACTGCCCTCTAACAAGTCAACTGCACCACACAGATAGGTGTCATCTGCAAACTTGCTGAGGGTGCACCCATTACCTCTGTCCATATTACAAAAGGTTCATGACACATTCAGACTATTGGTGTAGCACATCTCAGATTTAGACACCCCTGACCTGGAACAGAGAGAGTTTTAAGAGATTGTTGGCACACACAGGATTAAGTCAGGTTTTTTCAACTCCCACAAAGCATACTTATAATTCACTCACCCACTGGTTTCTTGCTAATAGGACATACTTCATTCATTTTAAACTTCATTATTAACAGATAATGAGAAAATAATAGCAAAGTGATATATACTTTTCCTTCTTATTTTGTTCAATGCTTTAAACATTCCTTCTTTTATTAAAATATGGTTCAAGACTCTACAGCCAGATAAATTCATGAAAATATAGGCTGCAAAAGCCCCAGTACCTTAAAAGGCTTATATTACCTATCCAGGAAAGACAAAGAAAGATCTGGAGAAAGGATATCTATCCCTCAGTGCTTTCACAGCTGGGTACATCCCCACTATGAAATCAAGTGCACTGCAGAGATGTCTGAGCTAGCAAGGACTTAAGCTGCTAAATCTCTCTCAGTACAGCACCAGGTTGACTCTGTATTTCCTGGCTTTGCACACAAGTTAGAAAGTCACATCCCTTAGCTAAATACATGGGGATTTTTACACAGGCAGTGTTACTGCAGTTATATTTAGGTCTAAAGTGGCTTATGTGCATCCAGCACAGTATCTTGCATCTCCATTCAAGAGAAACCAGACCACTGCTTCTCAAATCGCTCATGTAGATATACGCATCCTATTGAACTGTTACCTATGAAATTCTGTCTCTCCTGGGTCACTGAATAATCCACAACCTAAGCACTAGGATTAGGAAGGTTTTACCTCATTCCCCAAAAGACAAAAAATCCAATACATTGGGAAGCTTTGCTGTCAGTCATGTGAACAGGAACTCCAAAGCATGTTAACAATTATAAAATCTTCACCTTGTGATGAGCTAATGCAAGCAGAAGATGGTATCAACATTATACTAACTGAGCTTCAGTATGAAACTGTTACCTACTTCCATTTATCATTTCCTAGATCACTCTAAGATGTTCAGCCACTTCAAATTGTCCCCAAAGTGAAATGCTGTTTAAAAAAACCCAAAACTATTCTTAGCTGTTCAATGAACATTTAAAAATAACTTCTAGACCAAGTCCATTTCATTGTTTTGCAAATGCACTTAAAAAAAATTAGGAATTATTAATTGCCAATCATCATGCTAGCTTAAAAACATCATAAAACCTGGAAACAAGATGTACACTTTGTTATACATTCTAGAGCACAGCCATAGTTTAGATTTTCCATTGTGATGGTTTGGGTGTTACCCACACCCCACCCACCCCACACTTAAGAAAATCATCCAGACTAGGCTCCGCCAAGCTGGAAATTGAATGAAGCTTTGTATTTACAGCTTAGCACAATGTACACGCAGATTCCCCCCCTCTACTCCGCTCTGGTGAGACCCCACCTGGAGTACTGTATCTAGTTCTGGAGCCCCCATTACAAGAAGGATGTGGACATGCTGAAGTGGGTCCAGAGAAGGGCCACAAGGATGATCAGAGGGCTGGAGCAGCTCTCCTATGAGGACAGACTCATAGTTGGGGCTGTTCAGTCTGGAGAAGAGGAGGCTCCCAGGTGACCTTCTTGTGGCCTTCCAGTATCTGAAGGGGGCCTACAAAAAAGCTGGGGAAGGACTTTTCAGGATATCAGGGAGTGACAGGACTAGGAGGAATGGAGTGAAGCTGGAGATGGATAAGTTCAGGCTGGACATGAAGAGGAAGTTGTTGAACATGAGAGTGGTGAGAGCCTGGAATGGGTTGCCCATGGAGGCAGTTGAGGCCCCATCCCTGGAGGTGTTTAAGGCCAGGCTGGATGAGGCTCTGGCCAGCCTGATCTAGGGTAAGGTTTCCCTGCCTATGGCAGAGGGGTTGGAACTAGCTGATCCTTGTGGTCCCTTCCAACCCTGACTGATTCTATGATTCTCTATTTACAATATATAGAGCTATACACAATAAGCCACTTATAGTGGCTTTCCAGTATCTGAATGGAGCCTACNCCAGAGTCCCCAAGAGGGGCTCCCAGTCACCCTTCCACCTTTGCACCCCTCTACCTTATCCCAGACTTTGCCTTACATTCAAGGTGAGTTTGGAGAATTGGCCAAGGGGAGTTAGGAAGCAGAAGTATTAGTTAGACAGCAAGTTAAGGAGAGAAGTACAGCCAAAGCCAGAGAGCAACTGTGCTATATATTTATGTTCTTGTTTTCTATATTTATTTCTTGTTTCTATATTTATGTTTTTGTTTATATATATCTCAGCAAGCCTGTAAGTGAAGTAGACATCCCCATTGGTTCCTTTTCAGAGCCTATCATCTAATTCTTCTCATCAACATATCCCAGCCAGATTCAAATGAGCACATGATAAATTTTCCACTTGTCATTCTTTCAGCCATTTTAGTTTCATTTTTCGAAAGCACAGGACTGAAAGAGAAGTTTAAGGATCAACAGTTTTAGAGGACCTTAATTCTGATTGTCACATTTTTAATTTTAAATACCCTTAAAATTGTCAACATCCAATTTTCCCCTCGATTTTGAGAAATACAAGGCATGGAAATTTGCTCAATTATCCCATTTCAGATGAGCAATTAAAACTAAAGATGAGCAATTAAAACTAAAGCTTTCAGAAATGTTAGGATGAATTCAAAAACTTAATCTACAAACATACCAGTTTAATCTGTTGCAGGCTGACAGGCCAAACAAAATGGAAAGAGTTATTAATAGCTGTTTGTTGCAGAAATGAAATATTTGAGATAGTGCTGTCTCAGTCTGGCTAAAGCTGTTGAGTTTATTTTCTTCAATATTTAAACAGGAAACGTACCCATTGAGATGAAACATTTCATTTACTTTTATGCCTGTCAGCAGCTGTAGCATAATTACATATACCTCCACTGCATCACTTAGAGCTCAAACACAAGTGGAAGGGTAAATCAGACATCTGCAAAGGACTATTTCACTTCATAGGATACTATCTAAATAGTATGGAAAGTGCTGTTTAATCTTCCTTATGCAAAAAATAGGAGGCTTGTTTTACTTTAATCAACAGTTGGCTGCAAAGGTCTTTAACAATTGTTCTTTTGGGCTTAAAGAATTCACAGGATCACAGGATGTTAGGGGTTGGAAGGGACCCAAGGAGATCATCGATTCAACCCCCCTGCCAGAGCAGGACAATCCTATCTAACACAGATCACAGAGGAACACATCCAGACAGGCCTTGGCAGTCTGCAGAGAAGGAGACCCAACAACCTCTCTGGGAAGCCTGTTCCAGTGCTCTGTGACCTTTTCAGTAAAAAAGTTCCCCCTTGTGTTGAGGCAGAACCTCTTTTGCTGCAATTTATACCCATTGCTCCTTGTCCTGTCACAGGGAGCAGTGAGCAGAGCCTGTCCCCTCCCTCCTGGCCAGCCCTGAGATACTTATAAACATTCATCAAATGCCCTCTAAGTCTTCTCTTCTCCCGATTAGAAAGGCCCCAGGTCCCTCAGCCTCCCCTCATAAGCCATGCCTTCCAGTCCCCTCATCATCCTCTTAGCCCTCTGCTGGACTCTCTCCAGCAGATCCCTGTCCCTCTTAAACTGGGGAGCTCAGAACTGAACACAGTATTCAAGATGAGGTCTCACCACGGCAGGGTAGAGGGGCAGGAGACCCTCCCTTGATCTGCTGGACACAATTCAATGTTTTTAAATGAAGTTCTCTGTGAGAGAAAGACTGGACTTGAATATTTATGGGATAAAAAAGGTGATTCTTTCTAAACAGTCATGGGTGTAAACAAAATGTAGGTACCATGCTGCTTAATCTTGTGTTGATGTAAGTTTTTTACTTAAAAAATGGGGCAAAACCATTTAAAGGAGTCCATGCAAGAGGGATCTCTTCTTTATGCCTATGTCCTTGTTTGAAATTACAGGAAAAAGAGAGCTACAGGAAAAAAAATACTGTAGTTTGAACATAAAGAAATAAAAAGCTAAACATAACATTTCAGAATGACACAGCTGTGTAGCCTTCACCAAAGAAGTATCTGTCAGGATAATTCAGCCTCTAAACTTCATTTTTCTGTCAGTCTAATACAATCCTATACTGACATTGCAGCATCAACATTAGGTAAGTCAGGGCCTAATATGTCCATCAATAGCAGACATGAAATATTGTACATCTCTACACAGGTGGTTTCATTTCAGTGTGGCTATTGTGTGTAAGCACCCTGGCAGGGTGGCCAACAGAACCAAGCTCTGTCAGCCTGGAGAGCTCTGACAAAGGTGGAAGAACTCTGCTCACTGGTATACCAATACCCTCTTGAGAGAAAGTTGAGTAGCTATGAGCTTCAAAATGGTATTATTTTCCATTGTGTGTGGAGGGAAAAAAAACCAAATTAAAAACCCAAGCAAAACAACCACTCCCCCCAGCCCTCAACTACAACCCACAGACATTAGATCACTGACAGGAAAAACTTTGCTGCAGATGTTGAAAAGAAGTGATGGGAAAAAGCTGGCTACTGTGACTAATGGCAAACGTGAAAGAAAGGACTAAGAATGTGCAGAGAGGGACAAAAGAATTGAGTGACAAGCAGAAGGGATTTCCAGCACAGCAGGCAAACACCAGAAAAATATTCAGGAAAGACAGAGGAAGATCAAGGCTAAAAGCCATCTGAGACCAAGATTACCCTTAAAGCCAACATGCTGTTAAGAGAAGTGAAGCCTTCCATTGAAAAATAAACCAAAACAGATAAAACCCAAACAAAATTAAACTAAACACTCAAAAAAACCCCAAACAAACAACCTCCCCCAACTTCTGGACAAAGGACCTGGGTTAATATTAATATTGATATTGTAAAGGGAAAATCTTGCCATAGAAGACAAATGTCCAAGTTAAAGATAGACAGAACACACCCATCCTGTCGCCAACCCTCTTCTGGGGCCAAAAGCAGTAAACTGTGACTGGTTTTAAGTTCCAAGAAGAAAAATGTGCTGATGTCAGTCAGTCCATCCCTTTACATGGAAAAGTAGATCTCCTTCTGGCTACTGGTGTCTCTCTTTCTTGCCTGCTCTGAAGATACTCTTCCTGTGCTCTGGCTTGTTGCTTCTATTCTTGTCCAGGGGAACTCCCATTCCCAGAATTCATCTTCTGATTATATAAAAGTTGTTGTTGTCCTCATTAACCACAGATATATTCAAATGGGATAAATTATTGATATTCATTATGTCAAGCCTATATAATCTTATTATTTAACCAGCTTATGGAAAAAAGAACTAAATTAATGGAAGTGACTCTACTAGGAAAACTTTGGGAATAGGATCTACACAAAACTTCTGTACAGAGTGCGCGGAAGACAGCAGAAGAGGAAAGAAGGAAGGATCAGTCATTACATTGCAAAATGAGAGGGAAATCTGACTTTAGATGAAAAAGCAGGCATGTAGACCATAAGATTTCTAAAATATTAAAAAACCCTTATGAAGCATCTTTCTTTTCCTGGAAAACAGAAAGATTTCATAATAGGTTTGTTGGGGGTGTTTTTTAATAACTCATAGAAATAATAGAAATGAAAGAAAACCCAAATACTTAAACATGCTGTGATTAATTAGTTAGGAATCCATCAGAAAAAAAATGTGTCCCAACCATGTAGTTCTGATACAAAAAGATTCCAATATCAGCGTGGAAGATGTTAACAGAAGCATTTCATCTAGTCCATAAGTATTGATCCAGCTTACTGAAAGGTGATGAAGTCTTTAAGGAAAACATAGATGAGCTGGATATAGTTGTGGAGTAGACAACAAGAATGAGAAAAGCTGATCTGTGTGAAAATTGTTATATAAACATAGAATTGTTTTAGTTGAAAAAGACCTTTTAAATCATTGAGTCCAACCATCATCTAACTCTGCCAAGTCCCGTGCTAAACCACATCCCTTAGCATCACATCTATAGGCCTTTTAAACACTTCAGGGATGGTGATTCAGCTACCTCCATGGGGGTCATATTCCAGCATTTGAAGACCCCTTCAGTGAAGAATTTCCTTTTGCTATGGAATCTAAAGCTCCCTTGGTGCAACTTGAGGCCATTTCCTCCTCCTGTCACTTGTCAGTAGAGAGAAGATACCAACATTAGGCTTGCTACAACCTCCATTCAGAGAGTGATAATGTCATCCCTCAGTCTCCTTTTCCCCAGGCTAAACAACCCCAGTTCTCTCAGTCACAGATCACAGGTTCAAATCACAGGATATTAGGGGCTGGAAGAGACCCAAGGAGATCATTGAGTCCCACCCTCTTGCCAGAGCAGGACCACACAAACTAGCACAGATCACAGAACGATGCATCCAGACAGGCCTTGAAAGTCTCCAGAGAAGAAGACTCCACAACCTCTCTGCGGAGCCTGTTCCAGTGCTCTGTGACTCATACAGTAAAGAAGTTCCCCTTATGTGTTGAGGTGGAACCTCCTGTGCTGCAACTTACATCCATTGCTCCTTGTCCTGTCACAGGGAGCAAGTGAGCAGAACCTATCCCTCTCCTCCTGACCAGCCCTCAGATGTTTATAAATATTTATTAAAACCCCTCTCAATCTTCTCTTCTCCAGACTAAAACGTCCCAGGTCCCTCAGCCTCTCCTCATAAGCCATGCCCTCCAGTCCCCTCATCATCCTCGTAGCATTCTGCTGGACCCTCTCCAGACAAGAGGGACCCTGTCCCTCTTAAACTGGGAAGCCCAAAACGGAACACAGTACTCAAGATGAGGTCTCACCACGGCAGAGTAGAGGGGCAGGAGAACCTCCCTTGATCTGCTGGACACACTAGTCACACCTCAGAAGACCCTTCGTAAGCTTTGCTGCTCTTCTCTGGACACACTCCAGCATTTCAATGTCTTTCTTGTAGTGAGGGCCCCAAAACTAATCAAGGTACTGAAGGTTTGGCCTCACTGCTGCTGAGTACAAGGGGACAATCACTTCCCTGGTCCTTCTGGTCACACTATTCCTGAAACAGGCCAGGATGCCAGGACATATCTATGGTGTAGCTGTACTTGATCCTTCTTCAGTGCAGGCTCCCTGCCAGCCTAGGATTTATTTAGTCACAATGAATACAAAAGAACTCTTCGCCTCTAACTAACATTTGCTAAGATCTGCTTTGCCAACAGCAGTTAGGAGAGTCTGCATAGCACAAGTAACTAATGTTAGTAACTCTTTCTTTGTGATATCCAACATTGTGCAAGATTTTACCTATTTCTTTCTCAAATGTAGTTGTCATCTTACTAAAGGGATGAGAAGCAGGGTCTGCTGCTTCTTTAATTTTCCCCAGCCCCTCGAAGTTTCTAGCACTGAACATGGTTGACCTTGCCTCCTGTCAGAGTAGTAAGGGGACTGTTATAATTCTAGATCAGCTTTTGTTGGCTTTTCAGACAGTAGTTGTAAAGACTGACAGCCAGAGCACAAGCTAGTGCACTCCTATTTTCCACTGAGCACACTCTCTACACTAAAACCATGGGACTGCTTATTCAAAATCATTTGCCTTTCAGACTGGAAGAATAATCAAGAAGTTATGGTGAAAGCCTGGGATGCTGGGGTATTGAATCTGCATTCCTTGCCACAGACTAGGCAGCATCTTACAAGACACTTAGTTTTCACAGTTTCTTAACTACAAACCAGACAACAACTCTGTTTCCCCAAAGAGGAGTTATTTTCCAATCCCTATTTTACTGAAAAGTAGAATTCACTGCAGTAATTCTGAGAAGACAAAGGTGTGTCAAAAAGACATAGATTTGCCCCTTTCTTTCCTTTGAAAAGCCTCATATTGACAATTCCAAATACATACTTCCTTGTTTTTCCACATTAAATCTTAACAAACAGGTACTTGTATTTATAATACAACAGACTTACTTTAAAATCAGATAATTCCATGCATTTTTCATACTGCTCCAGTTACTGAGCTACCTTGGTTCCATAACTCATGGCACTGGCCACAGGGAGAGGGAGAACGGTTGTGAAAATTTGTTTCCATCTTTGATTATATTGGTTTAAAAATAACTCACTCATTACTCACTATTAACAATTTCAGATTTGTTTGTGGCCAATAATACCAGTGCAGTCTTTAGAATAGAATAGAATCAATCAGGTTGGAAGAGACCTCCAAGGTCATCCAGCCCAACCCATCACCCAGCCCTATCCAGTCAACTAGACCATGGCACCAAGTGCCTCATCCAGGCTTTTCCTGAACACCCCCCGGGACGGTGACTCCACCACCTCCCTGGGCAGCCCATTCCAATGCCAATCACTCTCTCTGTGAAGAACTTCCTTCTAACATCCAGCCTATACTTCCCTCGGCACAACTTGAGGCTGTGTCCCCTTGTCCTGTTGTTGGTTGCCTGGGAGAAGAGACCAACCCCCACCTGGCTACAACCACCCTTCAGGTAGTTGTAGACAGCAATGAGGTCTGCCCTGAGCCTCCTCTTCTCCAGGCTAAACAATAGTTTTATAGCAATGCACCATTTTCTTATTTTAAGATGTTGGGTTGTCTGTGCGTGTGTGTGGGTTTCCCCTGTGCTGAGCAATGGACTAAAAAGGATGCTGTGCCCTAAATATGCTTGTCTTGGAAAAGCTACTTGGTATTGTTGTATTTGTATGTCAGAGGGAAGGCTGGAGTCTCAACAATTGTTAACCTCTCCCATGGTGTGCTAATAAAAGGTCAGAAGCTCACATGTGGCTTGCAGCATGGGGAATTTCTCTCAGTGTTCTGCCAGGGATGGGACTGCCCAAATGGTTTCTCTCATAAGTTTTATGCCATAAACTGTATCCTAGTCAGCTTGCTGTGCCAAAACTGGACCCAAGGGTATCCAGAGTCTTGGCTGATGGGAAAAAATGAGTGCTTCCTATGGAAGCCACAGCTGTTTTCCTGAGAGAGAGAAAGAAAGAGAGCACACATGCTTGAATATTTCTCTACTTTCCGTTTCTGACTACCTGTTCTGGCAGCAGTTCTGAGAAAGGGGGAGGACAGAGGCATGCATCCAGCTGCTTTCAATAAGCTTTGGCAGCACAGGTACTGATGGTGTGAACACTGACAGTGTTCTGAATGGAATTTTTTTCTTGATTTCAAACTATAAAAAAAAAGGTGAGAGCATGCACTAATGCTCCCCATCTTCCCATCTTCAGCAGAAATTTCATGATCAGGATAAAGCCCTTTATTACAAAAGCAAGGAGGACTATTCCAGGGGGAAAGTGATACTGCACACTATTGAAAAGACATTAGTCATAGAAGTGCATGTATCTATATACACATGGACACAGAAATTCAAGTGCAAATGCATACTCTATGCATTTTCTGGAAAGATTTGTTTCTTTCATCAGACTGCAGACTGAATGTCATAATATGGATTTAGTTTTGAGTTATGGGGCCATATTTATCCCTGGACTCTCTGAAGTCAAAGAAAATACATATGCAAAGCTGTATTATATGTTGATTTGGCTCAGAATTGTATATAGCATTAGTCACATCACATATTTCCTTGGAATTACATTAGGATATGTCTTATGATACTGTTTAGGAATTATTCATATGTGCCATTTTTTTTCCTATACATATTGATGTCCAATGAACTTTTCAGAGGTATTCTTGGTCAAAAGTCTGTGCTTCTGTTTTGGAAAGGTCACACAGCCAGATTGAAGCCCTTGTATTGGCACTACTCAACATTTTCCTCTAGATCTACAACTATTTCTTAAATGGACTTATTTGTACAACCGAAGAACCATTAATTAATGCAAGTGAAAAAAAAAGAATCAGATATATTTACTATCTGATTAGTAAACAGCAGACCAGCACATACACAAGAGTACAAAACCTCTGGATTTAACAGTTGTTCTTTGTTCAGTGAATCAACAGAAGCATTACCAGTTAACTTCACAGCTCACTGGTTCATTTGCTTATTTTAAGGACAGTTCTGACACTATTGCTTAAGGCTGTACCTGTTTTCTACCTGCTGTGCTCAATCAGTGCCTGCCCCCTCTGTCACAGCTTCTCTTCCTATGAAATAAAGAAACATCTGGCTATGGACAGAGGAAGCAAGCAGATGATCAATGTTGTCTGCAAAAGGCTTTGGGAAAGAGCAGCTCCACAGAAGTGGTAATTCTCCTCAATAAACAGTCCAAAAGGTGTTCTCTCACAAGACATCTGAATGATGCTTGCTTGAAGACTCGCAGCAGGCCACCTGAACAGCTCCTGACCAGTTTTCCTCAGGGCTCTCCCTCTTTGTTTCATTTTTTATCAAGACTTCATTTGCATTCAGTCCCAAAATTTTGTTGGTTTTTGTCTTGATTACTGCCTAGACACCAATTTCTGCTTCATTTTGATCAAAGTATGGGACCAATGCTGTTGCACTAAGAGCTAAGCTAGTACATTTCCCAGCTAGTACATTCCCCAGACACAGCAATAGCTTTGGCTTGACAACTTCCATAATGGTATTCTGTAATTGAGTGCTTGAGTGCTCCTTCAGACCAAACTCTGAGTAGTGATTTCATAGCTCAGCCATGCAGGCTGCTGCTCTCCTCTTAGAGGTAGAAACCACCAGTAAGATGGATCATGTAAAAATCCTTATAGGAATGGAACTAGAGGAAAAAAGTGGTTTTGTTTGACCAAACTATGAGAAGTCAGCAAGTCTGAGCTGGTAAGGAAGTTGCAAATTCAGAAAAAAGAACTTCTGTATTTAAGCCACATCTTGCCTAAAACTGTTCAAACAGGGGAAAGAGTTATGGGATATTTGCTGTCTGTATTACACAGCAGAGCTTGATTCTTCCCTGTCTGCTTCTCCTTTGCAACTCATTCATTGTGCTTCCAAAAGAACCACTGCCTGACCTTTCTGCTTTCTTGTCCCAGTATTTACAACAGAATCCACTACTCTAGGAGCTAAAATCTGAGCAATCCTCCATCTTTTTTTCTCCAAAATGAGTGTCAGAGGTCTTTTAAAATGTCAGATGGCTACCTAAGATAAAGAGTCCCCTTCTGACAATAAGAAATCCCGTTACCTTTGAAATAAGAATGTAATCATTTTTAATTGTTCCTTAGGGATAACAGAGACTTTGCTGATGGCTAGTAGCATAGGGAATAGTACATGTTTGTCTCTAGTTTATTTAGTTGTCTGAAATATTTTGGTGTGTCAGCTCTTAATTATTTTTCTACCCTCCAAGTGACTTGTAAGGAATGACTCTATTTTTATTAAGTGAAACTCCTATTTATAAGTCCTCCAAGCAATCTTAGAATAGAACCTTTTTGCATATACATCAGCCAAATCATACTTTCAGCAGTGCTACAAAAGCACAACATTATTTTTCTTTTTTGCTGAAAGCCTGCATAGTTGAATACTGAATCATACAGAAAATATGGAAAGTAAGTGTTATCATAAAAATCATTAGAACAGGAGAGTGAAGGAGGACAGGGTTAAAGAAGTGCAGACACGCTTCTGACAAATACATATATATGTGATATAAGACCTAATCTTGCAACCCTTACTCACAAAAGTGATCTTACTAAAGTCTGTATGTGCGTGTACATAAAAAATTCAGGATTAACCTTGAAAGGCTGAAAGAAATCCACTTATTTTTTCAGCTATGAGAATAAATATTGCATCATAAAACAAACGATGTCCAGATGAGTAAAATAACTTAGCAACAAGATAAAGTTATAGAAGACTTATAGGCACGTCTATAGTGATGACAGATAATAGAACCTGAGGAGAGGCTATTACAGACAATGTGGAGGATGGCATTGAGTCTCCTCATGATTGTTAAAGAAATTATTGTTAGATACTGCAGGAAGATTAGTCTCTGTCTAAAGCGATTTGCTACTGATATCGTAACAGCACCATCAGAGAGAACCAATTTTTGGAATAAAGGAGAAGCTGACTGCTTTAAGAAGTGACTTAAAAGCATCTCTAGCTGCCACTGGATAGGGAAAAAGAAATCAATGAGCTATCCACAGACTGAAATAAAGCACATCACAGCATAGAGAATTATGCAAATGCCTTCAGAAAACAAGGACAAAAATGAAGAAGAACCAAACAAGACTCAACACAGATGCTGTGTCTTTCAGTAAACAAACATGAGCTCTTCCTTAACTAAACCCACACAATGATTTCATTTAAATGCACTGGTTTCTTCTGGCTGCAGCTAGTAGCTTTCTCTAAGACTTTATTACAGGGCAGATTGTGATCCATGGAAAAGGCATTGGATCAACATGCTGCACTCACCAGGCGCTCAGCTATGCTAAAATACTGGGGAACTGCAGCATGGGTGGTGGCTCCCAGAGGATCATAGAATCAGTTAGGGTTGGAAGGGACCACAAGGATCATCTAGTTCCAAGCCCCCCACCCTAGATCAGGCTGGCCAGAGCCCCATCCAGCCTGGCCTTAAACACCTTTAGGGATGGGGCCTCAAACACCTCCCTGGGCAACCCATTCCAATGGCAAATCACTCTCTCTGTGAAGAACTTCCTCCTCACATCCAGTTTGAATCTCCCCATCTCCAGCTTTGCTCCATTTCCCCTGGTCCTGTCACTACCTGATAGCCTAAAAAGTCCCTCCCCAGCTTTTTTGTAGGCCCCCTTCAGATACTGAAAGGCCACAAGAAGGTCACCTGGGAGCCTCCTCTTTTCCAGACTGCACAGCCCCAACACTTTCAGTCTGACCTCATAGGACAGCTGCACCAGCCCTCTGATCATCCTTGTGGCCCTTTTTTGGACACACTCCAGCATGTCCACATTCCTCATGTAATAGGGGCTCCAGAACTGGATGCAGTACTCCAGGTGGGGTCTCACCAGAGTGGAGTAGAGAGGGAGAATCTGCATCCGCTGTGGGTAAGTTGGACCTGGCAGCTTCCACAGGCTGCTACAGAGCAATGGTTAAGGCCATTTCCAAAGGTGTCCCTATGTACAGCTTCCAAAACAGGCTTTGAATGGACCTATTGTAAAGCCCTTCTCCCACACACATCCAGAACAAGGGCAAGTAATAACTGTAAAGTGAAAAGTACATTGTTAATGTTTTTATACTTTTTCCCAGTGGTTTGCCAGTCTTATGAACTCAAAGTCTATTGATCCCTATGTAATTTTATATTCAGTATGAAAAGACAATTACCTAGAAAACATGAAAGAGAAAGGAGTATATACTCTTTTATATATCTTTAATAGAGCTAACCAACTTCAGAGTAAAAAAAAAAGGCAAAACAAAAAGAAAAAGCACAACCAATCAGACCAATACTAATGACTTTATCTCCATAAACCTGTTCTCTTTCTGAAGGGCTGGGTTGGGAGATATCCATTTAAAAACAAATAAAATGAGAATTGTGTTCTGATTGCATAAAATCCTAACATAGAATCAACCGGGTTGGAAGAGACCTCCAAGATCATCCAGTCCAACCTAGCACCCAGCCCTGTCCAATCAACTAGACCAAGGCACTAAGTGCCTCATCCCGGCTTTTCTTGAACACCTCCAGGGATGGCAACTCCACCACCTCCCTGGGCAGCCCATTCCAATGGCAAATCACTCTCTCTGTGAAGAACTTCCTCCTGACATTCAGCCTATGCCTCCCCCTGGCACAACTTGAGACTCTGTCCCCTTGTTCTACTGCTGGTTGTCTGGGAGAAGAGACCAACCCCACCTGGCTACAGCCTCCCCTCAGGTCCTAACACAGGTTGTGCAAAAGGTGTGGTTGATCAAAAATGAAATAAAATTAGTTGTGTGACTTGCATATCTGGAAGCAGAAAATAAAGGTAAACACACATACAACTATCTTTATTCTGTCAAAATGTACTAAAGCTTCTCTGTGGAATTGAAATGACTGAGCCATATCACAAAGATAAGGAGTAGGAAGAATTTATCACCTCAAAAAGGTATAACTGGAGTTAAGTTTTCTTTCTTGGTTTTAGCAGTAGAAAAATGCAGTTGAAAATTAGTTATCTCCATGAAAAGGTTTTCTGTGGTTCTTCAAGGTATGTTTCAATGTACTTTTAAAAGAATAATTGATTCAACCCTTCTGTTATACACAAATTTTATGGAAACAGAATGAATCACAATAGATTTATTAATCAAAGTTGTTTGGCTATTTCCTTCCAGATTCTGATTTTCCTAGAGATCATGCCTTATTGCAAATGCTTGATGTGTCTGCATCAAATTATTAACTCATTTTTTCTATTCTATCAATGCTAAACATATGTCTGACCTTGTATGAAGACATCCTATTGTATTCCAGACATCTGCCCTGTACAAACTTATAAGTTGCTTGACAGCTTTTGGAAAGGCAGTCCCTGAGAAGCCTCCAAGAACTGCTTGTCATCTCGAGTCCAGTTGAGCCTATCTGGTACATCAAGTCTAACACAAGAGTTTTTATAGCTACTGGTAACTAGGCAAAAGCATGCACAGGTTTAACAGCATCCAACAACCCTTATTTTTCAGTTGAAATACTCAGATAGAAATTTACAACTTTGTTGATTTGGAACAATTTGTGGCATAAATAGTGAATTCTCTGGGAGAAACTGGCTACTCATGGCCCAGTCAGGCATACTCTTTCCTGGTCAAAAAAAAATGTCTGGATGGCTGAGTCCAAAGAGTTGTGGTGAATGGAGTCAAATCCTGTTGGCAGGCAGTCACAAGTGGTGTTCCACAGGGCTCAGTACAGCACTGAGACCAGTTCTGCTTCCTAAGTTTATCAATGACCTCAGTGAGAGGATAGAGTGCACCCTAAGTACATTTGAAGAGCTCTCCAAGTTGGGCAGGACTGTTAATCTGCTGGAGGGTGGGAAGGCTCTACAGAGGGACCTGGACAGACTGGATCAACAGGCCAAGGCCAGCTGTATGAGGTTCAACAAGGGCAAATGTAAGGGCCTGTATTTGGATCACCACAACCCACGCAACAAAGGCAGAGTGGCTGGAAAGCTGCCTGGCAGAAAACAACCTGAGGGTATTGGTTGATAGTGATCTGAACATGAGCCAGGAGTGTGCTCAGATGGGCAGGGCAGCCAACAGCATATCTGAAATAGTGTGGCCAGCAGGACTAGCAAAATGATTGTCCCCCTGTACTCAGCACTGGTGAGTCAGACCTCTAGTATTGTGTTCAGTTTAGGGGCCCTCACCACAAGAAAGACATTGAGACACTAGAGCTAGTCCAAAGAAGGGCAGCAAATCTCATGAGAGGTTTGGAGAACAGATAATATGAGGAGCACCTGAGGGAAGTATCCTAGGGAACAAGAGGCTAAGGGGAGACTGTATCACACTGTACATCTATCTGAAAGGAGGGTAGAATGAGGTGGGTGTCAGGCTCTTCTTTTAAGTAGAGGAGCCCTGAGACAAGAGGAAATGGCCTCAAGTTCAGTGAGGGGAAGTTTAGATGGGATATTAGGAAAAAAATCTTCACTGAAAGGATTGCAAAGCATTGGTATAGGCTGTCCAGGGAAGCAGTGGAGTCACCACCCCTCTATTTATTTAAAAGAGGTGTAGATATGGCACTTAGGACATGGTTTATTGGTGGACCTGGCTGTGTTGGTGTTGTGGTAGGCTTGAATAGGCCAAAATAGGCTTATATGTGTACTGGCTTGCCCAGACATATTCTTCCACCATGGGGAGAAGCAACCACAGGAAAGACAACAAAGAATCTGGAGCTATTGAGTCTAAGGACCCTGGCCTGCCCAGACTTGTTTTGCTCCTGTTTACATCCTGTGGGAAACAAGGTACATACACTTGGCTTGTGCCTGCCTCATGCAAGGCCTACATTTTCCCAAATTTGGGCAAAGCAAGCCTGTGGCTTCACCTAATACAGTCAAGCTTGGTAAACTGGCATTCTGATTGGCTATTCTGTGCACAAAAGCCAATTAGTCTCGGGTTGTATTGATAAAAAGAGATGAGCAGGTAACACAATGTGCTCTGCCATCGTATACAAGCTTGCTTGCTGCCTGCTGACATTGCTCTCTGCTTCTGGCAGTGTTTTGCCTCACTGTCTTATTGCATTCTGAACTGCCTGGAAACTGCCTGCTTTGAGTTGACCAGGAACAGGCTCTAAATGCCTCCACGCAATCGGCCTGCATAGACAGCTAACATTGTGCTAAGACTGCACATCGCAAGACATCCTGCCTACACCTCAAAGTCTCCTGCCAAGATGGGAAGTCCTGGAGGAACACAGATCATCCAGGAGCCAGGACCAGGTCAGAGATCATCTGCCTCCTTTCCCCAGTATCCTGTGAAGCCTGGGAAGAATCAGAAGCCTCAATGGCTGACAAAACACCAACAGAACCCTCTGAAAGCACTTTGGGTACTGTCTGAAGCTGTGACTAGCTCCACAAGTCAGGAAAAAAATATCAGTCTCTGCAGGTACTCATGTCTAGCCTGGCTTCCCACCTGTTGTAGGAACTACACACATGTTTTTTTCATGTACAAATTCCTCATTCTTCACATGCTCCGCTCCCACCCTGAACAGCTCACTTTGGACCCTATTCAAGAATATGTAAACAGTGCATAACGTCAGAGTAAATTATGGGGCAAAAATGTCAGAAAGAATTGTAGCTAATGGAAACAGAATTAAGGATTTTTATACTCATATTAAACAGCTTCCTAAGAGATAAGTTCTCTTTGAAAGAGTGGAAAAGGAAGATGCTGTGAGTGGAAAAGGAAGATGCTGCTTCTGGGCCAAGCTTTCTGAAAGAAAGACAGAGAAGGAAGTGCAAATGAGGAGCTGACAGGTAATTTGCCTGGCTTATGGTACTGAAGGACAACTATGGATGTATTTTAAGTTATTTCTATTCAAAGTGGACATGATAGATAAAATTTGGAGTGTGGATTGTTATCACTGCTCAGATATTGTAGTGATGAGAACATTATAAACAAGTGCACACATGCATGCCCTAGAAATCATTACATATATCACTTCTACAATATGAAGCAACACGAAACACAACTCTAGAGGCATTACAGGGGATCTGGGTATTAGAAACATATGACTGGAAAACTTTCTGAATCAAGCTCAGTTCCCACAGTGATAAGAAACCACACAAACAAATATTTTGTCCAGAAAAAAAAAAAAAAAACAACCAAAACTACAGGACATAACACAAGCTAAAAATATTCCCCCAAACGCTTTGCTAAACTTTAGTCCACAAGAAAATCACAAAATCTACAAGTGCAATCTGCAACAAAAGAGCAGAGAAAGCCATAGTGGCCTTCTGAGTCACAGACACAGAATAGGATTACAGATCCTGAAATTCCTGGCTGTATAAGACAGCTCTTCTCTCATGCTCTGGCTAAAATCTAATAACATGCTACAGAATGGAAATGTATTTTCCACACCAGAGTATCTGAAGTGCCTAATGCAGCTTTGGAACTTTCTAGGAGGAACATGTTCTAAATCACATATCGATAGAGTAACCCAAATCATTCTTAAATTTATTAATTCACATCAATTAATTAACTGCTCCTTGGAGCATTTGTGTGGTTTCTGTAAGTGATGGTGTGGCCTGGTAACCCATCACAAAGGATTTATTGCGCACATTGATTTGTGGAATGCTTAGCTGAAGCAGCAGTCGATATCATAGTAATGAATGAAGAAAGAAAAGCCCAAACAAAATGCAGAAAACAAAGCATGTAAGTCAGGAATATTTCCTTTCAGAAGCTCCCTGTGCAGATAGAATAGCAGTGTGGCATGTAACTACAAATGAAATCAAATCAAACCAAACCAATTGAGACAAACATTTATCACATTTCAAGGAAATCAATAAACCCTAAATCTGCATTTCACCAGAATAAAAAACAACAACCACCAAGCCTCCAAACTGGAAAAGTTGTGTTTGTGTGTGGGGGGGGGTGTACTAGACATCTGAGTGGCCAGTGAGATATTTGTCACTCTGTGTGAGAAACGAATTGTCACTCAAATAGATGGTGGGTCAGGCTGAAAAGAAATTCTCAAAGAAATCAGCTATCCTTTCTGTAACTTCAGAATACTTTCTTGTCTGACAAAGGTTTACAGACGGCTTCAAATAGGTACATCTGGAATGTAATTCTCATTGAAGAGATTGCTCTCCTTGATAAAGCAAATTGGAGTATGTTCTCATTTCAGCATGTTTAAACTGGCACTCTGACCTGTTAGTTTGTCTGCATTGCCACCTGGAGGACCTCATAGCAAAATCAGGTTGAATTCCTTGAAAGAGATTAAGTGCTAAGGCTCCATGAGTTAAAGGAGCCTCTTATGCTGCAGGAAGAGATACATTGTGGCTTCCCACTGCCCCTTGCAAGAGCAAGCCCTGAGAAGTCTAGAGATAGCCTGCAAGATGTTAAGCTACCTAACCAGATATATAATCCAAGCAGATAGAGATAAAGCTTTCTTGCTTTCTCTCCCCTCCACAGCTGACTTTTCTCATGTATTTTCAGTATCTTAAAGGGACCTACAAGAAATCTGGGGAGGGACTTTTTAGGATGTCAGGTAGTGACAGGACTAGAGGAAATGGAACAAAGCTAGAAATGGATAGATTCAGACTGGATGTTAGGATGAAGTTCTTCACCAGGGTGGTGAGACTCTGGAATGGGTTTCCTAGGAAGGTGGTTGAAACCCCATGCCTGGAGGTGTTTAAGGCCAGGCTGGATGAGGCTCTAGACAGCCTGATCTAGTGTGAGGTGTCCTTGCCCATGGCAGGGGTGTTGGAACCAGATGATCCAAGTAGTCCCTTCCAACTCTGACTGATTCTATGATTCTAATTGTTACATTAGCACACATACTAAGAATTAGTTGTCTTAATCATAAAGGTCTGAGTCCAGCTGAAAGCTACCACATGTCAGAAGCTGAAAAGAAGAGCTCCTTGAAACCTGACAAATGAAAAAATGGAGAAGTGAAGTTCTCCACTCCAGCTGGACTACATAATGTTGTGGAAAGTAACTTCAAAGCATCCAGTGGAGAACTTAGTGCCTTTTAAAAAGACAAATCAAAAATTATTACTGATCAAATAATGAAAAATAGTAGCTTTTTGAAACTATTGCTTATTCTGAGACCTTAGATTGTATTAAAATTGAGAAACAGGTGAGGAGGAGCATGCTATCAGGTTGAGCCACAGAGATTTGAAGAATTTTGCATTCCCAGGAAAAATGAAGCTTCAGGAAAATATCAACCTGCAGAATATGCCCATAAAGCATCAGATTTGGGAAGGAAAATAAGATGATGCTATTTTGCATTATTATAAAGGCAAGCCCTTCACAAAATGTTTTTAATACAAAGCAAATACAATGACTCTAAAGAAAGTCAGAGAATAACATGTGATAACAAGAAACAAACTTAACTGTTTTCACCAAAATGTTCATATTTGCAAGATGTAGAAGCTTTTAGAAAAACATGGAAGCTTTTCCATATATCCCCCGAGGAGCACAATACTCCAGGCATATTTTGGTTGCAAGTCTAGCTGGTCAAACACACGTGGTTAATCTCTGCAGATCACAGTCTGCCCTGCCCCAGACCCAGCCATGGTGTACTGTGATTAGAGCAGTTCCTACCCGACACACAGAGTTGACACTGCTGCACCAGGAGAGAAAGACTGCATCAGCAGGAGGGGGATCAGTATGTGACAAATCCCCCATCAGGATTGTCCAGGACATAATGGCAGCTAGTGACAGGATTACTACTTTGAATATCATACGTTGGACACAGGTGCAAAGGGTTAATGTGACATTAGATGTCTGACTTCTAGGCTGGAAGGGAAAGTTTAGTCTTGGGGAAAAGAGAGTGTTAAACCTTATGTTCCTCATAGTGGGTAAGTGTGAACTAGATTAAAAAAAAAACCAGGAAAATCTTGGCAAGTCAGAGCAGTAGAGTTTAGCAGAAAGCAGCCTACCTGTTATAGGTGTGAAAATAATGCCCCAGCTACAGTTAGGTGTTACAAAAGAATAGCCCATGGGAAAGAACAGAAAAAGAGAGAAGAAACTACTGAAGTTATTTTAATGCAAGAAAACTGAATCTTCAGGGATGTGAAATTAGTGACAGCATTACTACGGCACTTAGTTCTACAAGAGGGCAGTGTTTTGGCTGCCTTGCACAGTATCTGGGCATGAAAAGCATTCCGGCAGCCAGGTGCAAGGTCTGTAAGGACACCTGTTACTCTTAACCAGCATGGAAGATCCTACCTCTTTCCCTAAACTAACTAGGGACTGCTACTGTGACTGCAGCTATGTCTTAGTGCCTGGATTGGAGGCTTATAAACTGCATCTACACCAGGAGTTACTCTTACAGTCAGTGAGGGCAAGCATTGCTGCTGAGCCTTTTGTGTTTCCACTGTGTTTAAGGAAGAGAGAGCCACTAATCTGCATGTAAACTTTTGCATCAGATACAAACACTAATGTAAGCATACTCCTTCATTATGCCAAAGCCTCATACTGATGGATGTAAAAATTCTAGAAGATTCTATAGTCTTAAAGGGCTATGACTACCATATAAAACATAAAGGTTATAAGATAAGAAAATCTCCATGCTCTGACAAAAATATAGAGGATGCTGACATGGACATAAGCAGAGAAGGCATAGCACAGCATAAAGAGCCTCCACAATGGTAAGAGACAAACTTACTTTAGTATGTTTTAACATGCCCAAACTACTAATCAGTTTTAGTGTTATTCTGGATACTCCTTGTATTTCTTCTGCAGATTTCTACACAGGAAATTAAAGTCTGTACTTATTGTACGGTTGTTACTTAACTGTAACTGTTAGGCTTCAGTTAAAATCTTTTTCTTTAGCAAAAGAGTGCTAAAAAAAATAACAAATCAATAAGCTGCTTGAGACACATGTGGTGAAGGATTGATGTGGAGGCCAAAGACTGTTTCCTACCAATGGGTACAGCTTTTCTGCAAACTAAGAGCTTTTTAAATATAAACAACAAACGTACAGAAAGGAAATGCTTTAAATGACACAATAAACAGTAAACAGAGTATGGACTATTACAGAGAAGCAGGAAAGGGATGATTCCTCAGAAAAGATTATATATTAGTGACTGACAGAAAACAACAGTGGGGAGAGCAGAAAAGAAAAGGGATGGAGCTAGGAGAAGTAGAGCGAAGAGTTGAAAAGAGGCTACAGGAGATGGAGTGAGATGAATGATGTATGAAAATACAAAAAGAGAAGAGGAAGGAAAATTAAGGAAAGCATCAATAACAGTGGAAAAGAAAAATAGAAGGTCATAAGAAATGGGTTAAAAAAAGACTTGTTGTAACAGTGTGCAACAATGGAAGAATGAATAGATTAAAAGGAAATAGTAAGTCTACAAATACTCTCTTCATATAGCGTGTATGACTTGCTGGTGTTTCATGGAGTCCAGGTGTATTAAGAGGCTACACCGGCCCCCAGTGGCAGACAGGTTAGTTCTGTCCTGCTGGATAGGACAAGGCTTATTGCAGGACCCTCTAACCTGGGCTTTACTGCAAGTGTAGCACACTGCTGGGCTGCCATTTCATAAAGCAAAATTCATTTGCCAGTAAAAGGGTTAAATTTAATACAGCTGGACAGCTGAGCAGCTGCTTTCATGATTTAAATAAAACCAAGCTGAAATCCTCACTGTCAGCTCAGTGATATACGACTTGTAATGGGATGTTTCCAACCTTTTCTTCCATATGGTCGCCTACGTTAGGTAATACACACAGCCTACAGCACAACCAGCTTCCCAGAAAACATCTGGGTCCCATTCCTGCTCTGTTAGCTGCAGTGTTGCCTCCCACAAACACAGATGATTCATAGGACAACATCCCTTTGGTTAAGGATCAAATTAGGATGTTTCATTGATAATTTTATCATGCACCACAACGGGAGTTATGGGAAAATGGAACTAATTCAAAAAATAATTTCTCCACACATATTTCCAGCCTCTTATCTGCAGTTGATAAAGTCGAGATTTCAGAAACAGATTTTAATGACTGCTTAGGATTTAAAAACAAAAAGGAAAAGTAGCCTATCTCCTGTGAAGAATGCATTTCCGCTTGATTTCATCCTTCTCTCTTGCCTAATTTTGGAGTATTTCCCCCTTTAAAAATGTGTTTGCTGACAGGGAAATCATAACAGTACTTATTTCTGGAAGCTGAAATCAAAACCAATTATTTCTTTGATTGATAAGAGATTAGGATCTGCTGTAAGAAAAGTATCTCATGTTTAAAACAAAATATTACAGAATAAAGAGGAAATGGAGTCTGCCTTGGACCTCACCCACTGACTGATACAGACTAGCTGCTAGAAGCCCTGTTAAGATCAAAGTTTGCAAATACCAGCCACTTGCCTCTCTAGAGCTACACATTAGGTCCCCCAAGTATTTTTTCAGCAGACCATTTAATTATCTGTTTCTGTGAATTAAGGCCTTTGCTGGTATCAATTACTTTGGGTTTTGTGCCCATACTTTTGGACATGAATGACCGACAATGCCAGAATTTATGCAGCATTTAATCAATGCTTATAAATAGCTAAAGGGAGGGTATAAAAAAGATGGAGATTGTGTGATCTGGCACAGGTGATCCTGATCTGGCAGGGAGTTGGACTAGATGATCTTGCGAGCTCCCTTCCAGCCCCTTAACCTTCTGTGATGGGGCCAAACTCCTATCATCAGTGCCCTGCAACAGACAAGGGACAACAGGAACAAGCAGTTTCCCCTCAATTTCATTATTTTGAAGGTGATGGAACAGGCTGCTCAGGGATGTGGAGTCTGCACCAGAGAGATTAAAAACCCACCTGGATGCAATCCTGTGCAACCTGCTCTAGGAAAACCTGCTCTATCAGGGAGTTGGACTAGACGATCTCCACGGGTCGCTTCCAGAGCCTGCCATTCTGTGATTGGCATGGTTGGTTGGCTGTCCACTCCAGCAGCAGCTTTGTGCAACTGCCTTTAAATAACCTTTTATAAAAGGGTTTAAATTCCACATGATGTGCTTGGGTGTGGTAACCATCCCATTAACATTAGTTAAAAAAATCAGCAACGACTGAGGTGCAGCACTTTTTGTCTACTCAGTTTTCAAAATGATATTTTTCTCCCCCCCTCACAACTTTAGTGAGACACAGGCAGTGGACTAGGCAGAGATCAACTACTGTTAAACAATTAGAGAGCAAGTCACAAATGAATCTCTAGCATCCTTTAGTATTCAAGCTTATTTCCCTTATTTAAGGTAAGTAAAAATAATATAAGCATGCTCAACAGAAGATTAAGGACCTTTGGCATGCAAATATTTTGCCTCTGCAGCAACATAAGATTTAAAATACTGAAAAGGATCAGACTCTCCTCCACTCTCCATCCCAGGTAGAAAAAAACATAAAGCACCAACCAGCAGTACTCTGCCAGGGGCAGATGCATAGAAGCACACTTCTAAGTTTGTTCTTGGGAATCACGCAGCTACCTCAGGATAGTATTGGGCCGCTGACGTATATCTATCAGGACAATTTGCTAGCACCACAGACATGCTGGGTCGTGATCCTGTCCAAAAGGAAACAGGAATTGACTACTATACAGGCAGAGTGGATGTAACTAGAGACAGGCCTCTGTAACCCCAACCTTTCAAGACTTTCTAAATCATGCCAGGGCTGCTGGTGATGGTCCCGGAGCAGAGCAGAGTCAGTGCTAACAAAGACTTACAGCTGCCCTGTTCCCAGCTGCCAGCTCTGTTATGTGCTAGAAGGATATGCAGCACACATTCTCACCCAGTGTGTTACAAGGACTTCCTGAAAGCAAAATCAAGGGCTGCCTTTGTTTCAGAAAGTCTGGTAACGCTTTTGTACAAAGATCTGCTGGTACTTTTGTTTTACTGACAATTAGAAATTGCTGAACAGCTCAAATTGTGATCAGTCGTGCTATAAAATTTGCCATCTGACACCATACAATGTTCTGGAGTGATGAAAAAAAAAACCCTCCATGAAAAAACAGACCCAAGGTTTGTTAGAAAGTTGTGGCTTTTACTAACAATTTACTTAGGTCACTTTTATCCCACTGAGTCACAATTCTCCTATCAACTTAGTGTGCTGTTGACTTGTTGGCAAACAAAGAAGCTCAAATTCAACAGCTTAGATTCAGCAACTCAGCAGAGTGATATCAAAGATATTGACTCAAAGGATATGGACTTCAGAATGCAGTTGAAGTACACAAGATTTTTCTGCTGTAAGTAGCAGTCCTTTACCTTTCACTTTTGCAGAAAGATATTCCACATTTTCTCTGAAAGGTCATTTGCTTAATATTTTCCTGGAAGTTATGTTAATTTGTAGCTATTTTGGATGCACTTCTCATTTTGATAACATGCAACACACTAAAAAAGAGCTATAAACATTAACACAAAAGTTAATTTGAGTATTCACTATCAAATTCTAGCACTGACACAATATAGAGATATGTATTACCTGCACCAGAAGTGACTTATGTGGATGTCTACATGTCATAACACACAGAGGAATTCGCCTCAGTGAATGTATCCTTCTGGGCATTAACTGTGAGTAAACTCCTGAACATGTTATCTGGGGAATGGAAGTGGTGGAATTGGAAAGCAGTGTGTTTGTACCATTAACAGTGCAAGTACCAAAAAGAAACTGGAATGTGAGACAATCCGTGGGTAGGGCACACATGCCCATTCCTGCATGGACAAAGACAATATATGCAAAATGCCAGCTACCTTCTGAAAGCCAGAGATGCTTACCCTAAACTACAATATATTTGCTACCAAAGTCTCAGTTTCCTTCACATGTGTTGCACTGACTGAAAAGCTTTATGGTGAACTCCATTTCGTTTCACCTCACTTCTACTTCAAGAGTCTGAGTAAAATAACACTAACCTAAACTTTAGATGATGTCTGAATTCAGAGTGAAATACTGTGACATCTAAAGGTATTGTATTAGTAGAGGAGTTTTACCTCCAAAGTTGAAAGTATAAAAGGGTTAGGGACTGCATTCAGCTCTAAATATGAAAACAATGCCATCATCAAATTTCACAGAAGTCTTTACAAGATGTTAAAATGTGATTAGTTCTAAGCAGGTGACATACTAGGGCTGTAGCTTTCCCTTCTCAAGACTGTCTCATTCTTTGATTTTGTCTCTCCCTTTGCATCTTTCTGCTGTCATTATTAAGAATCAGCCATCACAGACTCTTGGGGAAAAAATCAACAGACAACGATGAACAATGAAATGATAATCATGAACCTTTCTAGCAATGCCTAAAACCAGAGATTCAAGCCAAAAGAACAGTGTATAGACCATGAGAAGCAAAGGAATTCATTTTAAAGAAAGCAAATCCAAAAGACATTTTCTTTTCCACACGAGGGAGTATCCAAGATACCATACACACAGAATTTTTCTTAGCTAGTTTCTAAGACTATTTAAGTACTTTCAACACTACAATCATGATTAACTTGAATAAAGAAATATTCTGATGCAGCAGAATGAGCTCTTCTTTCCATGAAGAAAAATATGCATTTGAAGGATGATTGAAAGACCATTTAACTCAGATAGGCATGCCTTTCACAGAAATACACATCCATCTGCAGCTCTTTAAGATTCAGCTAGATGCACATAAGCACGTGCAAAACTGTAAGCAGATGACAGATTTAGAGGGAACCAGAAGGATCAGCAAACTAAAGAAAATCCCCTTTCTTCCTCCTGAAATATTGGCATGTTCCACCAGGCAAAATCCTGAACTGCTTCATGTCTCTAGTCCCATCCTCCTTCATGACACAACTCAAAGAGGTAACGTGGGACCAAGAGTGAACAGGGGACCAAAAGCTGCAGCTTCAAAACACTCTTCTCATTTTCTTGTTATTGTGCACTGAGGTAACCAATTAGAGTGGAGAAACTATAAAACAATTCTTCTAGAAAAAATGAGTTTCAGCAACTTATCATCTGTTTAACAGACACTCTGAAGCAAGTGACCTCTGCAGGAAAAGTTACCTAATCTGAAACATTAAATTCCTGCCTGAACTGATTATCAGGATATTCCCAGTCCATATTCCCTCATTTCAATTTCTTGAGGAAGTTTTATTCTTCACAAGAACTGTTTCATTTCTTTATTTGTTTGGTTGGTTGTTTTTTTAATGAGGGCAAAGAGCTATTTAGGGAGATTTTTCTTGTCTCCAACCAAGTTCTTAAGTGTGAAAAATAGCTACATTCAGCCTAAGAATTTCAGAAATAATGATAACTCACTCTTAACCTCTGGAATTCCCACTCAGCCCTGAATGGTAAAGCATGAACTGTCCAGGGCCACAATAACTTCACTATCCTATAAATCGCTCTGAAAGCTGTGTGGGCAACCAGTCAAGAACCACTAAAACTCAAGACTTGCACTAAAGCTCAAGACTTGCCAGCCTTATTCTCTTCTTTATGATTGCCATACCTCCAGTATGGCAATACCTCCAGTATGGCCTTCCAGTATTTGAAGGGAGCCTGCAGGAAAGCTGGGGAGGGACTCTTTACACAGTCTAGTAATGTTAGGACGAGGGGGAATGGGTTTAGGCTGGAAGAGGGGAGATTTAGACTGGATGTTAGGAGGAAGTTCTTTACAGTGAGGGTGGTAAGGCACTGGCACGGGTTGCCCAGGGAGGTTGTGGACCCTACCTCTCTGGAGATATTTCAGGCCAGCCTGGACGCGGCCTTGAGCCACCTGCTCCAGTGGGAGGCTTCCCTGCCTATGGCAGGGGGTTGGAGCTGGATGATCCTTGAGGTCCCTTCCAACCTAAACCATTCTATGATTCTATGATTAACAACCTGATGGCTTTAAAGACAGCATCCAGTCAGTTAATATCATTCTATGATTCAAAAAAATGTTTTTTACTCATACTTTATCTGGGTTGGTCAAGCACAAGTTTTGAAGGTCTCCTGACAAATCAGGCTAAAGTTAACTAACCTGTTGGATGGAAATCCATGACAAAACCCTAATTACATAGAAGGATCTTTGATTTCCCCATTTTTCCCTTTCTCTCTCTATACTGACATTTTCTTCCTGAACTCATCCAACACAACATTCATAGATTCATAGAATCAACCAGGTTGGAAGAGACCTCCAAGATCATCCAGGCCAACCTATCACCCAGCCCTATCCTGTCATCTAGACCACGGCACTAAATACCTCACCCAATCTTTTCTTGAACATCCCCAGGGATGGTGACTCCACCACCTCCCTGGGCAGCCCATTCCAATGGCAAATTACTCTCTCTGTGATGAACTTCCTCCTAATATCCAGCCTATAATTACTATTTCTTTTCTTAGTAGCAAGCTTCAGCATAGTGATGATTCTTTCTTCAAGGAAAATAAAACAAAAAAAATATTATCACACTGATCAGAAATGCTAAACTACCTACCTAGCATCCAAGTAAATGACACATGGAAAGAGAATGTGTCTTGATCTCACGAGTCCATGACACTGCTGGGTGGAGAGAGCAGGATGGTTATGGAAAGGAACAAAGCTTGGAGTGTAGGAGATAATGCATGTCCAGGGAGATGTGTAAAATGAACTGCAAGCTTTCTTGAGGGTGGATAAAGGCTTCAGCAACAGGAAGGTCAGAAAGGAAAGGGCTGGCAAATAGGTGTGGAACAATATTTCTTGAAAAGGCTTATGTGAGAGATCCAGGTTTGAACTCAGGCAGCTTGGGGAGTTTTATTAATCAAGCTAGAAGTCATCAGCATATTCCTGCCAGGAATATGATGCTTCAGTGATAGGAAGTGAACTTTTACAATGCATAAAGCCATGGGACAAAAAAAGTCCTTGGTGTTTCAGAGAACTTTAAAAATTGCATAAACAAACACACACAAAAATTATAAAGATTATTTTTACCTTTTAGGTAGTAGAGGTCTAATCCTTACAGACCACCAGGGGCACTGGGAGCTGAACAGGTGAAGGCAAATACACCTTTAGACACTCTGCCTAAAGTGTCTGGGCTCCACAACAAACACAGAGTTTTAAAAGTGTCAAAATCCAGTTGGTAAATACAGGCAAACAGCTGAGTGATTCACCCAGTCTGCTCAAGAGGCCTGCCTCTCAATGATGTAGAAGCAAAGAAGACTCTTTCCTACCCTGAACTCTGAATCCTAATCACCTTCAGATCTGAGCCTCTAAAAAAGTTATTCATTGTAAAGTAAAAATTGGAGGAGATTGTTGTACCTTCTGCATGCTCTGTATGCCTACTGCGCCAGAGAGGCAGAGCACAGGTTAGTGGTTTGATCACTCTGTTTAGCCCTCAGTCCTTTGGTTCAATTTCTTCACACAATATTGAAGATTTTGACACAAAATTGGAGAACCTCACCCAAAAAATGTTTAGGTGCAATCAACCCCAGAAGGTACCCTGGCTCTCTACTGACTGGCAGGAGTCCTAACTTTACAAGCATGGGCAAAATCAGACAGTAGAAAAGCATGGTGAAGCTGAATCTTACTTTCAACTCCTAGGCAGATTTAAAAAGGACATTACTACCACTGCTCTTTTGTTTTGTTTCATGAGTTTCTGCAGTGATGCAGAAGTCAATGAAGAGGTAGCTAAACTCATTTTTTTGGCACACATAAGAAATGGGCAGATATGATGTCGACAAAGTTAGGAGAGCTGTAAATCAATTCCCTTTACCTCTCTTCAGGTAAAGTCCTGGCCTTTATTTTCCATTTGCTTGCAACATACAGTTGTTATGCAGCCCTTTCACCTTGTGACACACAACACAGTTAATCCAAAGCTACAAAAGTCCCCATGATTTTTTAACACTGCAGTATTTCTGTCTGCTCAAACCTCTGAATTGGAAGAAAAGCTGTTTCCATATCGCAGTAAGAAATTGATCACAGAATCACAGAAACATGCAGGTTGGAAAAGCCCCTCAGGATCACCAAGTCCAACCCAGAACCCTACTCTACATGATTCACCTTAAACTATAGCCCTAAGCACCACATCCAAACCACCCTTAAATACATTCAGGGTTGGTGACTCAGCCACCTCCTTGGGCAGCTCATTCCAGTGCCTGATCACTCTCTCCCCGAAAATTTTTTTCCTAATCTCCAATCTAAACCTCCCCAGCCTCAACTTGAGGCCTTTCCCCCTTGTTCTGTCTCCACTGACCTGTGAGAAGAGCCCAGCAACAGCCTTTCCACAACTTCCCTTCAGGTAGTTGTAGACAGCTATGAGATTTCCCTTCAGCTTCCTCTTCCTCAAACTAACCACCTCCAGCTCCTTCAGTTGCTCCTCATAAGATTTATTCTCTAGGCCCTTTCCCAGCTTTGTTGCCCTCCTCTGGACCCACTGCAGCACCTCCACATCTCTCTTGTATTGTGGTGCCCAAAACTGAACACAATACTCAAGACGTGGCCTCACCAAAGCAAAGTTCAAGGGGACAATGACCTCCCTGCTCCTGCTGGCCACAGCATTTTTAATCCAAGCCAGGATGCCACTGGCTTTCTTGGCTGCCTGGGCACACTGCTGGCTCCTATTTAGCTGCCTTGGGAGCCACTCACCATAAAGGTCAGGAAAAGAAGACAAGAATACTTCTGAAAGAGCATAAAAATTAGGAAATCTTGAAGAATCTTTTTGGTCAATTAAATCTCATTCCTACAGAACCATTTTACAACAGGCATGCCCTGTGTGCACATGGTTTTTTTTCTTACTGATTTTGGGAGAGGAGGTACAACGAAGCAACTGATTACTTCTATTTTTCACCCAGGAGATGGAGCCAAGCTAGAAAGTAATTGTGACAGTTTACCATAGTTGCATACCACCCTAAACAATGCATGAAAAGGTTGTTTTGAATGCCATGCTAATAAAGTGAGTTAAGTGTTCTATCAATGCCTTTTGACATGATATCACTGTAACTGACTAGGGACAATGCTGGTGATTCTGAACAACCATTGATGTGGAACGAGCATGTACAGATATTCTGAGACTTGCACGGCAGACTATGTCTGAATGCATTAAAACACAGAAATCCTCGCCACAGAAGAGCTGAAAGGGGTTTCTGAGGGAAGTTAGTGTGTCTGCAGCTCACAAATTGAGAAAGAATATGCTTGTCTCACCTTCAGATTTATAGGCATATTTGTAAACCTGAATGAAAAAGGAAATTCAAAGGATTATATGAAGAAATTCCCCATCCCAGCAGAGGTATGGAACCTTCTGCTGCACTGCTAGAACTCTGGTCATTTGGAAATAGTTTGATAGACTGAATGATATATTAGAAAGAAACATGGATTCATTTCATGCTCCTGCAGTGCTAAAACAGAGAATGGTTTTGTTAAGTAGGTGATTTTTCTACTTTAAAAGCCCAGTTTCATACCAAAAAAGGACCCATTTATGAACTCAGTTATACAGCCACAGACTCATTTCCTGTCTTTATATTTTCAGTTTGCTTTCAAAGTTAGTCCTTTCTGCAATTTGCCTTTTAAAGGAACAAACTGCTATTGAAATTGTGGGGGCAGAAAAAAAAATACAACTCACATTTCCTCCAATGCACTTGTGAATTTCATTATATGTGAAAAGCAGTTTTTAGCTGCAGAAGCCAATATTGCTTAGAGGAAGTCTAGAGAAGGGGCAGCTGGAGGTGAAAGGCTAGTCTATACTTTCTGTGACCTGTCAAGCTGAAGCACACACGTGTGATGTAAGACATTTGTAAAAGGGTGAAGCAAAAAAAGGGGAGTTTTGCTGATGTCAAGGGAAAAGCCTTGGAGAACTAGCTGAAAACATTTGCAACAACTTGACAAAGTCATTTGAGTTCAATTTATTTCTTGTTGGGTTGCCAAGGAAGTCAAGAGTTCCCTACACACCGTACCTCTAATTTCCTTTCTCTTTCCCTGAAAACGATCATTGACAGGGGTGTGAAGGAAGAGGAACAAACCGGGGGAGGTCGGGGGGTGAGTGTTAAAGGTAGCAAAGTGTAGCTGTGTACGAAGAAAACATCTCCAAAACAGATCTATGTTGATAATTCCAAACAAGGAGGGAAAAAACCCAATCTCCATCATTTGAAAAACAGCATGTTCTTCTGTACAATGCTAAATCTCAAAAATACTACATTTCCACAATACTGTCATGGTAGATACTGCTAAAGTGTCATACTAAATCAGAATAAATCAACTTATATCAGAAAACAAAGCAATAGAGTCTTAATTTCTCACTAATTCTTTCACAGCATTGACTGAATGAACTTTATCCTTAGCAACATCACCTTTTTTTTTGTCCTATTGCACTTAGAATAGGAGAATTAGGGTAGCATCAGTTGGGAAAAAAAACGTTTTACAATGAATCTCTTCGGTTGTTGTTGTTCTTTTTCTGATTACCACAAGTGTTTCAAGGCCAATTATCAACTTTTTCCCTTTTCTTTCTCCCCTGTGTTTTTTTCTCTGCAGGAGAAAAGGAATGTCTAGATACCTTCAATTTACAAAGGTTGCATCTTTTCTTGAAGATGGATTTCAACCTAGTGAGAATTTTTGGTTGCAGTTAATTGAAAAGAAAAACTAAACATATGGCTGAAAGAGTAAAAAAGGATCCTTTGTCTCCCCCTTATTATAATGGCTCTACCTGAAAATAAACTGATACGGCTTCTTCTGTTGTTGTTTTCTGTATGAACTTACTGCCTTTCTGTGCCCTTCAAAGACACTTCTGAAATGATTCCTCACATATAGCATTAAGAAGAAATTAACAAAAAGTTGTCCAAATAGGAACTGATGTCTGCAAAGATTATTTCAGATGTAATATTCTGATAAATTAATTGAAATTCTGTTTGCAAAAGAAGTATAGAAACAGGTGGATAAGTGAATCCCCTTCACGTGTTTTAAAACATCTTAATAGTTTCAGCAGAGCTGCATTGTTACAAACTCAATACACAGATACTGATTCAATAAATTCAAATTTCTGGAATAATTGGACCATTCCTCCTAGTTTGACTGATTATAGCTGAGGTAGTAATGCTCAAGTGTACATCTGCATATTATAAGAAATGGATTTTCACTCAGAATCAATGTTCAGGTGCTGAGAAAAGTGACAGGGTGAAACAAAGGACACTCCCTTAAAGTATCAGCATTTTGCAAAAGTTCAGGCTTGGTTTATTAATTGAGATGAAATACTCCAGGAGATGGGAATGTCCACTGTGAAGCCAGCTCAACCACTTGTTTGTTGGCATAGTCCCAGAGTAGGAGAGATGGGCTTGGGGAATTGCTTCATAATGCACTTAGTGATGTGCAAAAGATGGTAAGTGAAAATTGTATCGGATTCCAGCCTCAGAGAAAAAGAAAATAAGAGCCCTATACACACATCAAAATATAAAGAGTGTAAAAAATCACCACAATAGGGCCAAAAGTGTCAGGTAATAGAACAGCAACACGCTTTCGCAGATCTCTGACTACCGGAGCCTTGGCCTAGCTCCCAGCTTCAGAAGTTGGATCAAACTAATTTCCATTTTGCCAAAGCTGATGGAAGCTCTAAAAGTGTAAATCTGAGCTAAAAGTGAAAGAATATTTCTTGCCTTATACAATTTTTCAAAGCACATAAATTTTTAAATTAAACACCAGGACTCTGCAAGATTTGGACTATGCAACAGCCAAAATAAGTCACCAAAATTAATGGAAATAGGGCAGCAAGCTTTTTCAGGATTATAATGTGATGCAAGTGTTAGGCAGAGTGATGACAAGCCTGCTGTTCCTCCAGATATCTGTATTTCATTTTTCCTGTGCTCAGAAGTCACACACAGTGGTTCCGCTTACAGAAATCACCAAATTCTTGCACCTAGATTTTCACTCGCCCAAACAACCTACTCCAGCATTAATGAGCATTCACAAATCTGCACAGATCATTCTGGTTTACAAAAACTTTGTATTAAAAACATTAGGAAGTGTGCTAGTTTGAAGCTAGCTAGAATGTTTTGGTGAGAAGGATTAGATCACAGGCTGTGAAAAAGGAACAGTGCTGATGTCTACCTCACTCATAGGCTTGCTGAGATGTATAAGAACAAGAATCCAAACATAGATAAGGTAGTTGGGGCATTGCCTGAGCTGCATTTCTCTCTCTAGCCTCTCTGCCATCTGTCTGATTAATCCACTTTGCTTCTTAACCCCTTGGCCAAACCCCTCCATTCTTCCTTGGGAGTGGGGTAAGGTTGAGAGGGGTGGGAGAAGATGGAAGGGTGGTTGGGAGCCCCTCCTGGGGACTCAGGTTTCTGGGAGGGCTGTTGTGTTTCTGTATTACCTTTTACCTTGTATAGTTCTGTCTATAACTGTATATACTGTAAATATCTGCTTGTATATTGAGCTAAGCTGTAAATAATAAGCTTCATTCAAATTTCCAGAGCTGGCTGAGTCAAGTCTGGGTGAATTCCAAAGTGTGTGGGGGGCAGGTAACACCTAAACCACCACAGGAAGGATGAGTTATGAAGCATTATGTCTTCAAAACTAGAGATAAATAATACATGTATGCACCCTGAAATCTTGTGGACTTAAAGATCATTAGAATATTTAGAGTAGAAGTACAAAGTTGATGGCTCACACTTACATGTGGCTTTAGGGTGCTGTATCAGGCTGAAAGAAAATAGCTGGGCAGATTTTTCTCCATTCTAACTTTCTGGGTCAAATGCTGACAATTCTGAGAAATAAAGGGAGTAGTTTTGTCAAGAAGCACACATGTGAAGTGAGTGTGCCACACTGTGGTGACACAAACTTCACGGTCAACTCATACAGGGTGCATCTACACACTTCTGTACAATGACAGAAGGGTTTACAAGAAAAAAATGATACTCAGCTTAAGCAACAGAACCCATTAAGCATGTCTGAATTGGTAGCCCCATTGAGATATCTTCAGCAAGACTACAAAAAGATCTCTAGACACACATTCTCTAGATGTGTAGTCTCTAGCAAGACTACAAAAAGATCTCTAGACACAGACACTCATACATGAAAATATTTACACTATTTCCCAACACATAAGACACATAATTTACTCTATTTGGTGGTTTGAAGTAAGAGAGCAGTTTTAAGAATGTGTTCATGCAAATAGTTCAAGATTCTGTTTGCTGGTTTTATTTACACCAACACCTAGCTTATTCCAACACCCTGACAATGAGTTATATTAGAACTCCTGCATCTTTTGCAAAATGAGTTGGGAACCTCAGTGCCAACCAGCTTGCTGTAGAGATCAGGGAAGAGATCCACCCTGAAGGACCTGGACAGGACGCAGAGGTGGGCCCAGGCCAACCTCAAGAAATTCAGCAAGGCCGAGTGTAAGGTCCTGCACCTGGGATGGTGCAATTCCAAGCACAAATTGAGGCTGGGTGGCAAATGGCTGAGAGCAGCCCTGAGGAAAAGAACTCTGGGATGTTTGGGTTGATGAAAAGCTCAACATGAACCAGCTGTGTGAACATGCAGCCCAGACAGCAACCGTGTGCTGGGCTGCAGCAAGAGCAGCGTGGCCAGCAGGGCAAGGGAGGGGATTCTGCCCCTTTGCTCTGCTTTCCCAAGACCCCACCAGGAGTGCTGTGTACAGTTCTGGAGCCCCCAGCACAAGGACATCAAACTGTCGGAGCAAGCCCAGAGGAGGGCCAAGAAGATGCTCAGAGGGCTGCAGTATCTCTGCTGTGAGGACACGTTACAGGAGTTGGGGCTCCTCAGCCTGGAGAAGAGAAGGCTTCGAGGAGACCTTAGAATGGCTTTCCAGTATCTGAAGGGGGCCTACAGGAGGGCTGGGGAGGGACCATTGACTAGGTCTTGTAATGACAGAACAAGGAGTAATGAGTTTAAACTGGCAGAGGGGAGATTTAAACTACATGTTAGGAAGAAGTTATTTCCAGTGAGGGTGGTGAGACACTGGCACAGGTTGCTGAGGGAAGTTGTGGATGCTCCCTCCTTGGAGGTGTTCATAGCCAGGTTGGATGAGGTCTTGAGTGACTTGTTCTAGTGGGAGGTGTCCCTGCCTATGGCAGGAGGTTGGAACTAGATGATCTTTAAAGTTCCTTCCAACTGAAACCATTCTATGATTCTGTGATCAGTTCTGTTGTGCTGCACTGCTTACCAGTGCAGACAGAGCTGTATGATGCAGGTGCTCAAGAGAGAACCCAAAGGGCTCATCAGTTGTGCTGATGCCTGACAACAAAGAGAAGTTGTTGCTTCCTGAATCAAGTGAGCACAACAGTGAGGAATGTCTGGTTTTACAGGAAAACCAATAAAACTGATTTGTTTTTTTTACAAAGTATAAGAAAGCATCTGACACGTTGAAACTTCTCAATACATGTTAGTTGTGGGTTAGATTGGTGTCCCTTTTCTCCCTACTGCTACTGTCATATTCCATCTTTTAGGAATAAAAAGGGTAAGCATGGAGTAAACAGAATAGAGAATGACATATCTTCTAGGAAATGTTTATGACAAAACTGCCTAGATGGGATGCTGCTAACACACGCTGGCAAAAAATGTAGTTGTGAATGGGAAGATTAGTAACAGAACTTCTTGCATGTTACCTCACTTGCCCATGAAAGAGGACGGTGGTGAAAACATAATTAATACCTTATTCTCCTTAGAATCAATCAGATACAAGAATAATATGAAATACTATCAACGGTGCTTTCCTAAAGACAAAGGGAAAATAAAAGACAAAAAGGATTATTTTTAATATTTTACTATAGATGAATTCTCACAAAAGATGCAAAAATTTAAACCTACACTAATTTCATCCAGATAGGACTTCACACAAATCTAGCAGAAAACAAACAAAACCAATACTTGTGATATTAAGTTATATATGGAAGTATAAAACCACATGCAACAGAAAAATATGTATCTCTCTGTGAAAGTCCAGGAATAAATACTTGGAACATTTCATAAACATTTGTTAAGAATACTGGAAATGCCTCAAAACGTAACAAAAAACAGGGAGTGAAGTTTTTATGTACATCTCAAGTGTATCTAAATACACTGTGCAGTTGCTTTGCTGTTGGAATACTGAGCATAGCTACTTGGGTAAGTTATGGGTGGTTCAGCCTTGTTGTTTTGGACGTTTACATGAAAGATGATGGTGTACCACGCAGAAGAAATGTGGAACAAGGAGTGGTGAACATCTGTGCTGTTTCCTCTCTAAGAAAAAGAAAAGTTCATATCCCACCCAGGGAGTAGAAATGACCCTGATAAAGAATGTAAGTGACCTCGGTTGACCTGTGACGCAAGACTAGTGCTGACCTCTGTCGCTTAACCACGATGCGTGCTTTTTGTTATAAGAGTGAGCGAGCGTGCACTGCTGAAAAGGAATGCAAGGAATATGAGTGATGCTGAACGTCAGGAGAATGAAATATTGATGGTGGAAGTGAAAGTGTGTTTGTTCAGGCAGGTAGGAAAGGCTAAAGAGAGGACGAAGAGACAGGAGAAGAAAATGAAAATAAACACACACGTAACTAAGCCACTTCTACCCTAGAAACAAATCAAAGCATATGCCACTTCTTTGTACCTCCTCAGCAAAATATTACTCTTAAAAACATACTAGAGCTGCTAATTACAGCGTTTAAAGCAATAAATAACCCAAATATTGCCCTATATAATCATGGAAGTGCCAAAATGTTGATGCAACACTATTTGGGGATTGTAGTAATCAGCATTCTATATTATTTATATAACTCTGCAAATTATAAATTAAGTACTTCTAACTCAGCACATGGATAGCATGATTAATTGCACTCATCCAGAAACCACCCATTTCACTCATCTCTTTCCTTAGGAAAAGCAAGAACTCTTATTTGCCAATAGCTGGATGCAGAAATATTTCTAATATTAGTATAAGTAAAACACACTGTTCCTGAAAAATGAGGACATGAGAGAGTTTAATTGTCGACCTTTCCACTTGGTAGGGTAAAAGTAAAATAAAATACAGTTGGCTGCTTACTGACAATCTCTGCTATCTACAGCACCACAGACAGCATGCTTACTAGCCAGTCCTTACAAACATATTGGCTGTGTAGGTCATTTGTTCAATGTGATTAATACAACAGATGAAAAAGTGAAGCCATATTTAATCCATGCAATCTCAAAGCACAAATCAATGCACTTCTTTCCACATTGAAGAAGAAGGATAATTTATTAAGGGAATTCTGGAAGGAAAGGAATTTATTAAAAGAATTCATGTCAGTTGAAATTTTGGCCTCCAATATTAAAAGTGACTAATAGAAAAATTTGGAGAGTGCAACAATAAATCTCCTTATATTGCAGCTATTCTTTTTTTTCTGGAACACTTTAACCCTGAAATGCATAGCAGAGGACTAGCATCAAGCACAACAGAAAAACACTGCCAGGTGTGATGTACAAATTTTGGTAATACGAGAAGCAATTGGACAAAAAAAAAGTCTAATCTGTCAGCAGTCAATATGCAATACATTTTTAGCAACAGTAAGAACATGTTTGGTGGAGCTGGATGACTCAAAACTCAGGAAAAACAACACAGAACTTTATGTCCCTGGGTCAAAGGTTCAGATTCAACAGTGGGATAACTCTGTGGTAAAAGGTTGGACTTGATGATCTGTGAGGTCTCTTCCAACCCTGATGATACTGTGATACTGTAACTGAACTTCAGGCATCTGACAAAAAATAGTAATACAGATACCACTCACTCTACATAGACACTCAAGACATCTACAGGCAAAATAAACATTCAAAAGGCAGACCAAGAGGGTTAGGACACCAAAAAGGGAACTGCCACTAGGAATCATAGAACAATACTTTTCCCCCCAAATTGAAGTACTAGAGAATAAGTACTTCAGTTTACTCAGAGGAGCAGGTGGAGACGACTGTACTAAGCTTTTATAATACCACTCTCTTTAAAAGAATAATCTATTATAAAATCACAAGATAAATTGTTTATGAAGATTACTTCAATTTTCTCCTTAGTCCAAAAGAATACTTTCATCTGGCCAGAAATGAGGCATGCTGGCCAACTTGACAATGTTGTTTAAGCCACATTTATTTCAGTATCATTATCCAGTAGGTAATATGACCATAAAAATGCACATGCTAAAGGGAAAGTGTGAAAATACCTCTTGTATTTGATGAAACAGGCTTGCTGTTTGAATGAATAACTACTGTGGTGCTTATGCTGTGTTAAAGTACAGAAGCATAACAAATTAACATCAGCTGTTACACAGCAGAAGTTCTAATCAGTAGACTGGTTTCAGAAACAAAAAGTGCAAGGAAAGTAATACACTTTTCTTTATCAAATTTTGCAGGTGCCAAAAAGAAAGGTATTAAAATTTCATCAGCAACTACAACTGAGCATTATTAAATATATGTGGATGGCTGATTTGTGAGCACATTTAAATCCTCAGATGCCCAACTGCTGTTAGTTGTTCCCTTGCTATACATATACCACTTTCTCTTTCAAGTAAAACAACACAGGGATAATTTTTCAGAAGTTAGCATCCCACAAATTTTTCTCCTTTTTGAAGTCACAGACTTTAGAAGTAGGCCAGAAACTACATTGACACGGCATTATCCCACAGCAGGTTCTAATAAACCCTTGAAAGTGTTGAACTTTTCTAATAAATGCTAAAAGAAATGCAAATAAAGCTACATTGCTATTATTATGTTTCCTATGGGTCTCATCTGATAGGAAGCAGAGCTTGTGAACATCATTTCTTCTCCTCTCTTTGAATATCAACAAAGTTTGGCTACTCATATTAACTATATCCTGTTAGTTTTCCAGCACAATTTTGTGAGTGGATTTCTTTCTCTAGCAAGTCTGGAAATGTTTCTTAAGTAATACTGCTTGGTAGCTCTATGTGTTAGCTCAGTAAGGTGTCTTCCATGGCCATTGTATCATTTTGTTGAATATGAAATAAAGAAAAGGCTTCCTAATACTTTGGCATGGTACCTTTCCCAACAAAGACCTATTTCCTATCTCACTCATAGCAGAAGCAATGGCCCAGCTCTGAAAATGAATCGTGGTGTTCTTAGGCTGCAAAAGAATGGATTACTATTAGCAACATGAGGAACTTGAAGGGTTTCTACTGGTGTTATCAATTTCATCATCACTCAAACTTCAAAATCATGCAAGGTAGGTTGTTTTAGATCTCATTTTATAGACCATTAACTCTTCTGCCCTGGGGACTTGCACAGACACCTCAGCCTGATCTCCAACAACTGCAGTCAAAACTCTTGACATGTCCTGAGGTTGAATCCATTAAAGTGTAAAGGCTCAGACATTTTGGAGCGTTCTCTTTATGTTACCTTGACAAACGGAAGGGTTTTGTGTTTCGCTGGTTAAGAGAGAGTCAGGTTTTAGTTATTTGAACGTGGGGTAACTTCATTCATGGATCAAAAAAGGACCTCTTGGGGCTTCCAAAGTCTTAATTATTTTAGAGCTACAAGGCATGATTTGGTAGAGATTTGAGTAATGGGAAACATACTCTTCTGGGATCATTTCACTTTGGGGAGCTTTCCAGCTGTGAAACAGGCTCTCAAACTTAAAAGCTCTCCAAAGCTCTACCTGGCCCCAGGCCCAAATTTCCCTGTAACAAAAGTTGACTCGTAGAAGAACTAGTGTAATATATGCAACCAAAAAGCAGCAACATTAAAAGAATTGGTAAGATTTATGATAACACTAAAAGTTGTTAAAGTGTTTTTAAAAGGTCAGCTTTTCACATTTAGAATCAGAAGAATGTTCATTTCTGTGTAATCACCACATACCAAATTCTACATGCAAAATGTGACAGCTATTTTATTACACAAGCCATACAAGGAGGTTGGCACATGACAGTGTTATGTTATTAAGATAAAGGGAAGCTTCCATTTGTTATAATTCAGAATGATAAATATCAGGACTCTTTCCTCTAGAATTGGCTTTTGGGAAAACTGCTTCTACGGTGATGGCTCATTAATTAGTTAATGCAAGCATAAATTATAAATCAATTGAAATCTCTGGGTGTCTGGCATTACACTGCAACACTTAAACAAAATGTCTCATTTCCAAGGCATATTTATCAACAAAACGTACAGGAGACAGGCAACTATTAAGCCTAGTAATAGTAATTTTACACTGTATGTACAGGCAAAAGTAGATAAAAGCTGACCCATGCTGTTTGAGATTTGAAAAGGGTCTGATTTTCATGCAGAATTGTTTACATTGAAAATGCTTCTACTGTGATCAGTATTAAGAACAGTAGCAAGCGGCATTTGAAAGACCTAAAGTCTGCAGTTTTATAGGACAAACTCTGTTTAAAAGCTCACAGAAAACATCAGAATCGTAGAATCATAGAATCTACCAGGTTGGAAGAGACCTCCAAGATCATCCAGTCCAACCTAGCACCCAGCACTAGCCAATCAACCAGACCATGGCACTAAGTGCCTCATCCAGGCTTTTCTTGAACACCCCCAGACATGGTGACTCCACCACCTCCTTGGGCAGCCCATTCCAATGCCAGTCACTCCCTCTGGGAGGAATTTCCTCCTAACATCTAGCCTATACTTCCCCTGGCACAACTTGAGACTGTGTCCCCTTGTTCTGTTGCTGGTTGCCTGGCAGAAGAGACCAACCCCCACCTGGCTACAGCCACCCTTCAGGTAGCTGTAGAGAGCAATGAGGTCACCCCTGAGCCTCCTTTTCTCCACCAGGCACCAGAATAGACTTTCAGCATGCATAAAGTTCAGTTTGTGCTCTACTATGATGGTTTCTTAAACAGGCTAAACTGAAAATGTCTTCTTAACATGAAGAGACTTGCAAACAACTGATGGAATGATGTATGCCATTAAAGAAAGCCATTGGGCTTGAGGAAATCACATATACACAGAAATCACACACAACAACCACTGAAATTCCCTATCATATCAAAATATCAGGAAAGCATCCATGAGGAAAAACCTTCTTCTGTTTAAGTGTATAGGGAAAACTCTTTCATGTTTCTGGGCTTTCTTTGAAGTCTGGAGCACACACAACTACTGTACTTAAGAACTTTAGATCAACAGTCTCAGTGTCTCTATAGTCTCTCCTCTAATCCTCACCTAGAAAAGCCTTGCACATCCTCTGTTCCACTTTGCAATCGTGATGCTGTTTCAAAAAGTTCCTTAGGACAATGATTAGTAAAGCTTCAATTCTATAGTATGAATGATTTGGAATAATATGCCTAAACATACCTTCTCCTTGGATTATGTACCAATACCTCTCTCTCCTTGATTAGGTCTCTTACAATAAACATTCTTCATGCCTCTGAGAAAGCACTCCAGTCGTCCACCCGAACACTAACATGCTAAGACAAATACTGTTACCACTCTGGTACATACAATAACGTTGGATGTCTCAGATTAGAAAAGTCCAGAGGAGCAGCAGCAGGTAGAGACAAGCTCATGCTAGGCCAGACCAGATAAAACTTGGTTTGTTATGAGCCAAACAGAAAAAGATTTTGTTTTGAGCTTCCTACAAAGAACAGCTTCCTACTTTTATACCAGGATTCACCAAGATCAGTGTTCAGAGAGGAAACAGGTTTGCTGGTGTAGGCACACATTGGGATGGGAGCTGTCACCCTGGGAAACAATAGGTCAACAGCCCAAATGACAAACATTCCTGGAGTGTTACAGCCAGGCATGGAACTGCTGCTCCCCCACAGCCTCAGCTTCACTGGCTTGGAGACAAGGGCAGGGAGACTGCAGGCTAAGATTAATAGGAAGAATTTGGTAAAATAATAATAATAATAATAATAATAATAAATGTTTTGTGCAGTATCTGAATTACAACAATGGCCAAAAGTTAATGCCTGGGGAAGAGCGTTAGCACAGGGCAAGCATGCACTGTTACCTTCCCAGAACACCCTCCCAGCCTCCAGTGATTTCCAGCTCACAAATTGAAGGCAAAAGTTTATCTGAAAGATCATTATACACAATATCTGCTGCTAGAAGAGATAGCTTTTAGCCAATAAATCAGCTAAATAGTCAAAATCCTACAAATTATGTTCATTCAATAAAAATTAACAGGTTACTAGAACTGTTGTTTCAGTAGCTGTAACTGCCCAGCTCTGAGCATGAAACATCAGCACTGCCTAAACCAGTCCATAGGGCTCTTTCTGTACTTACAGTCTCTTAAAAGGTTGGCTGCCTGCAGTGCAGGACAAAGGAGCCTCAAAGCTGCAGACAGATATCACAGATGCAGTCCCTGGGAACGTTCACATCAACAACCAAGTGTGCCTCTGAAGCTGCTCTTCATACAGGATGGACTTGCCTATCACATAGATAAAAGTCTTGCTAGGATGGGTTCAAGCCTCACCAGAATTTCTGTGCTCAAAAGCTTCAGGTGAGATTGAATATGCACAGGTTTTCTGCAGCCTACTACTGAGATGCTGCAGAGCTAAGGATGGGGAGGTCACAGAACATCTGATCTTCGATGGTTTTTCACAGACATAGACACTGCTGGGCTCCAGTCCCAACAATACATAGAGTTTTTCTGAGCCCTAGGGGTGCTCCTGCTCTATCTTTACTCATAAGAGTTTATTTCCCAGTGTCTTGCATTGAGTTGTTTTAAGTGTTCCCAAAAAATAAAGACAAATCCTCAAATACATTTCACCATGAACTAGACCTTCCAGAGCTGCTGGCAAGTCACAATAACTTGTCATGACTTGTGTAAGGGAAGAGTACAGCTTGTGTTGCTGCTGGGCAATGCTCCCAGCCTTCCAGCAACTCCAAAAAGCCCACCAAAAAGGTCTCAAGGAAAGAGAAAATGGATAAACTGTCTTTTTTGGACATAAATTTTAGACATGTAAAACTTTTTAGACAATGCTGATTACTATAACTACAACTATAGCTTCAGAGAGAGAAGGGGACTGCTGTCCTATCCAAAGATAACCTAGATTTGCCAAGACTGCCTTGATGTGACATTTTTAAAGATACTTATTTCAAACTATATGAAAATCACTCCTCAGTTGGAACCAAGCTCATTTCAGGTACTGCAACAACTTCATGCAGAAAAGCCTGAATTTAATATGCAGAGCTACCACTAGGACCTGACTGGTCAGGCACAGGACAGGACTGCTGACTGTATGTTTGCAATCAGAGAACAATACTTCCCCAACATTAAAGATGGTTGCTTTAAAATATTTCCCAGCATTTTGTTTCAGTAGTGAGTCCAGAGGAGGCCACAAAGATGCTCAGAAGGCTGGAGCAGCTCTGCTATGAGGACAGGCTACAAGAGTTGGGGCTCTTCAGCCTGGAGAAGAAAAGGCTTCAAGGAGACCTTGTAGTAGATTTCCAGTATGAATGGGGACTACAGGAGAGCTGGGGAGGGACTATTTACAAGATCCTGTAATGACAGAATGAGGGGTAATGGGTTCAAACTGGCAGAGGGGAGATTTAAACTAGATGTTAAGAAGAAGTTCTTTCCAGTGAGGGTGGTGAATCACTGGCACAGGTTGCCCAGGGAGGTTGTGGCTGTTCCCTCTCTGGAGGTGTTCAAGACCAGGTTGAATGAGGCCTTGTGTGACCTGTTCTAGTGGGAGGTGTCCCTGCATATGGAGGGGGGTTGGAACACGGTGATCTTTGAGGTCCCTTCCAACCTAAACCATTCTATGATCCCATAAGGTGGAAACACAAGAGTCAGGTTATGCCTTCTGAAAGACTTCCTCACACCACAAGCATCCCCAGCAGGAATCTTACAGAGTGTTTCTCCTTAACTCTCTGCCATGCTGTATGACTCCTTTCTTGCCCTCATTTGAAAGAATAACAAATAAATAATTTTACCTATTGGAAGGCAGTTCTGAGTAAGTTTTGTCCATAACTCAGGTATTTGAAATCAACTTTGTATTAAGAACACGCAGACAACAAATTATTCTAATGAAAACATTTTTCTGTGCTATTCATTATTCCCTACAGCTCTGTCTCTCAGAAGCACACACACAGGCTCATGGGGCCCCATCCTTCTCGCATGGGTAAGAACATTCTCATTTGAATCATGTTTATAGGTGTGGTTACACTGAACACTTGCATATCTTGGGCATGTGAATGCTGCCAGTATACATGACCGCATAGAAATAGAGTCAAAACTGCAAATCATCTGCACTGAAATAAGTCATCACTCACCAGTTATACACCACAGTAAAATCTAGCTCTGTTCTCTCTCTGGGTTGTTATTTAACAAGCATCTGTAGGAAAGAGCAGCTATGCATCTGAACAGCTTGGCTCATTTTTTTTGGTGGATCAGGTTTGGTTTTCATTTACTCCATAATTTTATCTAAATCAATATTAAAAGCTTTCAAAAATATTCAGTTGCAATATGTGATCAAAGCTGTGGTTACTTAGGCTCTTTTTTTACAGGGTGGTTACGACCACATTAGCAATGGCTTGCTTTATTTACCCCACTCCCTGCACTATAAATGGATAGGGCTGTTCCAGTCATCACTGCATGAGTGATGGCTCCATCATCAGTCACAGCAGAACAAGTCCATCTCTGCCCATTTATCACTTCAAGATATCATTTCAGTCACCATGATGTACTTGCTAAGGTCATACTGCACATAGCTTTCCCTTTTTCTTGCTTCTCCTATCTGCTCCTTCACAGCTTCCCTTTTCTCAACAAGATCATTATAACCACTTAACCTATTTTGATGACTTTATGAGACAACTGTAGGTCTGCTAACCCAAAGAATGATTAAATTTTCATTTAGTGCCTATTTTGGAATTTCAGCATTATGGAAAATAGGATACCAGTGCCAGCTATATCTACATCATGGGCTCCAATGTGTAAGTGTGCTGAGACAAAACTGTCAACTCAAGGAAACTGTTCTGTGGCATTACGAAAACAAATGCTTACAAAACCATTACAATAAACAAATGGCAATGTTATTGTTACAGACCTTTGGAAGTTACTGTGTTTTCATTCCTTCTGATAAGGAAGCTGTGGCTTGCAATCACAAACATGTTCAAATAATAGTGACTTGAATGAGGCTTGTAGGATATGATCCTTCAGGAAGTACTCACACACATAATGTTAATTACGTACGTGAACTTCAGCAGCACCAAAAGCCCAGCTTGTACATTACACCCATCACATTGTAAACTGTGTTATACAAGCACCGTGTCCACTGTTTTCACATCTTATTTTCTGCCAGCCTGCTATCACACGTCTTTGTTGGTATCTAAAACAGACACCATTACAGGCAAAAAGAAAGACAGGCAGCTATTCAACTGCTGGCCAGCACCAGAACAAGAGGACACAGCCTCAAGCTGCGCCAGGGGAAATTTAGGCTTGAGGTGAGGAGAAAGTTCTTCACTGAGAGAGTCATTGGACACTGGAATGGGCTGCCCAGGGAGGTGGTGGAGTCGCTGTCCCTGGAGCTGTTCAAGGCAGGATTGGACGTGGCACTTGGTGCCATGGTCTAGCCTTGAGCTCTGTGGTAACGGCTTGGACTTGATGATCTGTGAGGTCTCTTGGTGATACTGTGAAGTGTGTGCAAGGGTCCTAGGACTCTGCTGGGCTGAAATTTCCTTGGTTCAGTATGGAAAAATCTGCCTGGGTTTAAAAAAAAAATATAATAACTTGGATGTCAGCCTGAAAAGGTTTGGCAAAAATCCTGGTTTATAGAATTTCTACTGCCTGCTGCTTGTGTTCCAGGTAGTGCAATGCTTCAGAATCATAAAGACTTCTTCTGCTTTAGTAATTATTTTTACAGACTTCTTGATAATGCCAATTAATTGCTCCTCATGTGATTTATTTCTTACTGCTTGCAGCATGTCATTCAAAATTAAGTTCCACATCAGATGGTAATAGAGCTGGTCTAAATATTTAATTTAATTTGTTCTACATATTGAATGCATGCATAAAGTGGGGGGGGAAAAAAATCACCTGCAAAGGTTTGGAACACACTGAAATCTGCTGTCTTTGCTCAATGAGACCAGAAAAATATTCAATGTGATACCAAATATTCACGAGAAGTCTGCATTTCCACTTTGAGTCAGTTTTACTCATAAAACTTGACAAGACCAAGTTGATATTATTGAAAATCATATCCAACATCTTGGCTGCTTAATTTTATTGAGTATGAGCTTTTCTGTGAGCAACTGGAAAAATCTATAGTATGAGTCTTGATATTAATGCGAAATTGTAACCATCCTGACAATTTTTGGGGGAAAAAAATACAAGCAGTACCTAGCTTGTCCTTGGAGCTTTTTTACTACTGTATGATTTCTTAATACAGAAGTGTAAGAACAGTAACAAGGTATGCCAGTTTGGAGCTAGCTAGAATGTTTTGGTGAGAAGGATTACATCACAGCCTATGAAAGAAAAACAGGGTGATGTCTACTTCACTCACAGGCTTGCTGAGATGTATAAGAACAAGAATCCAAACATAGACAAAGCACTGCTTCTTCTGCTTGGGAGCTCTGAGCTGTGTGTCTCTCTAGCCTCTCTGCCATCTCTCTGATTAATCCACTTTGCTGCCTAACCTCCATTCTTCCTTGGGACTGGGGTAAGGTTGAGAGGGGTGGGAGAAGATGGAAGGGTGGTTGGGAGCCTCTCCTGGGGACTCAGGTTTCTGGGAGGGCTGTTGTGTTTCTGTATTACCTTTTACCTTGTATATTTCTGTCTATAACTGTATAGACTGTAAATATCTGTTTGTATATTGTGCTAAGCTGCAAATATAAGCATTCAAATTTCCAGAGCCAGCTGTCTAGTCTGGGTGATTTCCAAAGTGTAGGGGGGGTGGGGAACACCCAAACCATCACACAAGGAATGACTCTCTGTATATGTTTCTTTTGAGGATAACACGATGAGAATATCAAAACATCATCTGACAGCTGGGGTCACAGTGACCATGGAATCGTACCTCATGATCAGTGAGATAGGAAGAACTAAGAAATAAAACCAAACAAATTTACTTCAGCAATCCAGTTTTCAAAAAGCTTATAGAATTGGCTGTAATTCTAAAAGAAACCTTCTCTGGGATGAAAAGAAGTTAAGAAGAGTTTGCAACACAGGAATTAAATGTTAACAACCACCAATGCATCAACTGAGCAAACCAAAAACCTCCTCGTTATGAAGGAAGAAAATTAAGATATAAGCTGCCCTAAGTCATGAACTTTTCCTGATTCCCAACACAAGATGGAAAGCACAGGAAATATTTGAAACATACTGCAACAAAAGGACTTAGAAACATACGTATATATGCATTAAAATAGTCATCACAAACACATATGTAAAGTGTAACTACTAACAGTTGTGTGGAATGCCGACTGGATAAAATTATAGCTACATTAGATAGCAAGTATATGATTGAAGCTTAGTAATCTTTTGTAATTGCAACAACAATTAAATACTGACATATATTGCCTGGGAGAAGACCATCACAAGAAGTCTTTGCAATAGGTTAGAAATGCCTCTGTAAGAATGTTTTTTATGAAGTGTTATAGACCCTGCCCTGGGAAAGACAGGATAGGAAGCTGCTTCTGCGATATTTATAGCTCTACAGATCACCACTGACTTCTATTAATTCTGTCAGTTTTGCATGGCCCTTCAAAGCCCAACTCATCACCTCACTCAGCCTGTTTCTATGAACCTGTGGTTCTTCACTTATTATCATCCATAATACATTAAGGATGGACCTATGAGGAGAGGCTGAGGGAATTGCGGTTGTTTAGCCTGGAGAAGAGAAGGCTCAGGAGTGACCTCATTGCTATCTACAACTGCCTGAAGGGAGGTTGTAGCCAGGTGGGGGTTGGTCTCTTTTCCCAGGCAACCAGCAATAGAACAAGGGGACAGTCTCAAGTTGTGCTGGGGGAAGTATAGGCTGGATGTTAGGAGGAAGTTCTTCCCAGAGAGAATGATTGGCATTGGAATGGGCTGCCCAGGGAGGTGGTGGAGTCACCATCCCTGGAGATGTTTAAGAAAAGCCTGGATGAGGCACTTAGTGCCATGGTCTGGTTGACTGGATAGGGCTGGGTGCTAGGTTGGACTGGATGATCTTGGAGGTCTCTCCCAATCTGGTTGATTGTATGATTCTATGATCTGGTCTATCTCCTCAGTATCTGATTTTCCCAAGCCCAAGCTCAAGAACTGGTCTTGAGAAATGAGAAGGATCTAATTACGCTGCAGGCAGGGGCTGGAAAGAAATGCAAGTGAGAGGGAAAACAAGGAAGGAATTGAGTTTGTGTTGAGTACATATAAGGGTAATGAGGACACAAACACTTCTGAAATGCATTTACTGATGTTGTGCTACTGGTCATGGAAGGGTAGTGCATGATGTTCTATGAACAGAATTTTCCTTTTTAAATATCCCATCAAAAGGTTTTATCACAAGCTGGATTTCTGCTAGAACTATGCCACACTACTATGGAGTATGTGAGTGGTTCTTAAATTATGCTTTCCTTTAAGGAAATGCTTGTTTGCAGTCTCTAAGAAGGCAACAACAAATAAAGTGCTTGCCCCCAGGGACAAAGATCATAGAATCTTAGAATGTCAGGGGCTGGAAGGGACTTCAAAATCTCATCCAGTATGACCCCTCTGCCTGAGCAGGATCACCGTTAGCAGATCACACAGGAATGTGTTCAGGCGGGTTTTTAATATCTCCAGAGCAACCTGTTCCAGTGTTCTATCACCCTCACAGTGAAAAAAATCCTCCTCATGTTTAGTTGAAACTTCCTATGCCTCAGCTTCCACCCATTGCCCCTAGTCCCGTTATCAGGCATCACCAAGAAGAGCCTGGCTCCATCCTCCTGGCAAGATGATGTGTTGCCTGAGAATACTCCAATGTATTATCTTAGGCACCAAAGCAGTATAACGCTGACCACGCCATGCTAGCATTGCATTCCACTAAGACAGTAAGCCTTGCATTTTGTTGTTCACACACCTGAAGTTTTGCTTCGTTTTTAATGCCTTCCAAGGAAAAAAAAAAAACAATGGGTGATGGCCAAACAGTTTTGAACAGCTACAATACTTAGATGAGAGTTCTTGGTCTGTAAAAAGCAAATAATGAAGGGCCAAAAAAACCTCAATGATTTTTTGTAATGATTCTTATTTTGTTTGCTATTTGCAATGCATTTTAGGTATCCTAGAATCCCTAGGAGTGCAGTTTGCTAAAACAGCAATTCTTTTCTTGACTAATGCAGAAATCAGTGTGAAGCTAGAGGGCAATCTGAACGTTCTTTGCATATCCCTGATCCTACCTTTCATCTGCTGTGCACAGTGGTGGCCTTAATGCATTTTAGCCAAGGAAGACAGCCAAGGCTGAAATTGCCAAGTCTCCCTGTGATAAAGCTACTAAACAGCCTAGATTCTGTCTAGCCCTGAAGCAGCAGGGTCCTGGAAGCCAGCAGAATTTTTCATCTTGCCTTGTCTTTCCTTACTCTGAGCAACATATAAAGTGTCTCAAGAAATTCAGCCACATAAAGATCTTGGAAGGTAGTCACGGAATCATTACTGTCATTTCCTAAACCACTTGCAGCTTGACAACGCTCCTACAGTACCTGTAACTCAACTTAAGTATGTGCAAACTCATAAAGGTTTCTTTTATATGCTTGTCATTCTTGACTTTAGGAAAAGACTTTTGGGATCTAATAATCTGAAGACCCTTCAAAGAACAACATCACAGCTTCTTATTCTCTATGAGACCTTCTAATTCCTTGTGAAAGCCTCTTGCAATTAACATACACATTTGAAATATGAAGGACTTTAAATATTCATAGTCACCTGTGTGCCTACCATGGCTGGGTGATAGGTTGGACCAAATGATCTTGGAGGTCTCTTCCAATCTGGTTGATTCTATGATAAGCTTTACTCTGAATATGCTAGCAGATATTTCTGTTTGAAAAGGAGACTCTAAAGATGCAGATGGCAGAGATAGTAGCAAGTTTTCATACTTCTCTTCAAGTAACTTACTTCTCACTATTCTTGTGTGCTTCCAAGAGCTTTTGAGGTACAATTATATACAGTCCTTACCCAAAATCAGGGATGCATTTTGTACCACTTTCCCACAGCTACATCTGCTCATATTTGCCAGTTGTGCCGTGCTGCTGTGCAAATTCAAACTCATTTCCTAAAGAAATCAGGTCCTTTTGAAAATTATTCTGGCAGTCCTTTCTAGTTCATTATTTTGAAGTGATGGCTGGTCTGTATGGAATACCAGTACTTTAAATAGAACATGAATTACTGGAGATATCTACTAGGAATTAACTATAATACTCCAGACTGCAAACATATAAAATCAAACCAGAAAAGTTTCATAGGCAGCTGATAGTTACACTTAAAATGAAGCCTGCAAACTTCTAAATCCAGACAAGCAACTTCTGAGTCGTGTGTTGGTTAAAAAAAAAATACCAGATACTATGAACAAGAATTTGTACAAGATTTAAATCCACACACCTTAAACTGTCACATCCTTCCTCAAGGAATCCCTGCACCAGCCAGAGTTTCTGCAAATACCTTCTGTGATATTTTTGCTTCCCAAGGAACCCTCCCCAGCCTCTACTTAAAACTGTGAACTTTTTTGTTTTTACAGAACCTTGTGAGAAATTCCAAGGCCAAAAGTCACGTTTTGTCATCAACCACATCCTTTCCCCTTTTTTCCTTCTCCCTCCTTTTTGGTTTTGCAGTCACCACATGACATATTCGCTTCAGCTGATGATAAGCAATCCATACTTTTTGTCTTCCCATGCAACCAGTGCGTTACACCCTGCATCAAGGAAGCAGAGACCTATCGTGGAGCTTGGGAAGGCAAACATGTACAAACAACATAACCAGATACTTCTCAGGGCCAGATGAGCTGACACATGTTCCTCAGCTGTGGATTCAGTATAATGTGAGAGATTTGCAAAGCACCTATGTAAGCTGAAGGTTTTGATGGAAAAAAAAAAATCAAATGGACGATTCTTTAAAACACTTCCCATTTCCATCAAAGCCTTCAGCTTACATAGGTGCTGTAAAAAACCTTTCCATCAAATATTACTCCAGGGCTTTTTCTTTCCTAACTTACAATGACAAACACACAGATTTTGCATCTTGAAGACTAGAGAACATCTTCAGGATGCAAAATATGCTCTCTGTCACCATCTCAGGATGATTTATTCCAATTTCTTCTAGTTTTTATGTCCCATCACTAAACTCAAGCACATGTACATCTGTATCTCTATGCACCTGTCAGCAGAGTGGTTGAAGACGATTAAGAGTTCATTCAGAGGGTCACAGTGATTCAATAATCTGTTCAATAGGGTGTTTCTAATAACCAGCCTTAACAGATAAGAAACAAACATAACAGATAAGATAAAAATTGAACTTTTAAAATGTACTGTGCTAGTTTGAAGCTAGCTAGAATGTTTTGGTGAGAAGGATTAGATCACAGGCTGTGGAAGGGACACCTGTCTGAGGGGTGGTGTCTGCTGAAGGCCCTGGTCATACCTACTGGGTAAGGTAATGCAGGAGAACGGTGAAATCCAGTGTATTCCACAGAGAAATCTAACCTTAGCTGAGAGAGTTTAAATTCAGAGTGTATAATACAAGCTGTTAGGAGTTTTCTGTTCTAGGTGCCATCGGCATCCAATGAGAGTCTACAAGAGAATCTACAGTACGTGAGCATGAACCCAGCGTCACCTGGGAGTCCCTGTTCTCGTCTCATCTGTGAGGAGACAAACTGCTGTTTGCTGAGCTTCTGAATTACCTACATCTGAGATAGCCAGAATGAAGTGTGAACTGAACTTGTAATATTAATTAGTGTAAATATTGAAATAAAAGATGTGATGGTTTGGGTGTTACCTGTTCCTTCCACACACTTTGAAACTCACCCAGACTAGACTCAGCCAGCTCTGGAAATTTGAATGAAGCTTATATTTACAGCTTAGCTCAATATACAAGCAGATATTTATAGTATATACAGTTATATACAGAAATATACAAGGTAAAAGGTAATACAGAAACACAACAGCCCTCCCAGAAACCTGAGTCCCCAGGAGGGGCTCCCAACTGCCTTTCCACCTTCTCCCACCCCTCAACCTTACCCCAGATGTTGCCTTGTGCTCCAAGGAAGAATGAAGGGTCAGCCACGGGGGTTAGGAAGCAAGTGGATTAATCAGAGAGACGGAGGGTGAAGTTAGAGCGAAAAATGCAGCCCAGAGCTCAGGTACAGAGTGACTCCCTTATCTATGTATGGATTCTTGCTCTTATGCCCCTCAGCAAGCCTATGAGTGAAGTAGACATCACCGTCGCTTCCCTTTCACAGCCTGTGATCTCATCCTTCTCACCAAAACATTCTAGCTAGCTTAAAACTAGCACATGTACTAACTGTCATTGTTGAGCATGTTGTGGCTGACAGCACACAGCAGCTGTGCAAGACTAAGAGGTGAATTTATTTTTAGATTCATTTATTTCATTTTTTAAACAAAGAAATGACACTTGTGTAGGGCAATCCTTTTAAAAACATAGAAGTATGAATCAAAACAGCCCAAATCAAGAATTAAATACTCAAGAATGTTCCCTTTTAAACACCACAAGACAAGACCAATATATCTAGAAAAATAAGAATAATGCTGTTGGACAGATGAGAAAGCACTCTGAGTATTCAGTTAGAAGTGATGTCTAGCGCATTAAGGATCAGATAGGAGGAGTAGTAAGAAAAATCACAATGTATCAGGAGATAAAATAGCACAGGCAAACATTTTTAGTTCATTTGGAGATTAAAAAGACCCAACATTTTAGGATAGAACAGTTGGTGATTTCAGGTTCACCTCAACAAACAAAAAGTAAGAAAATTGCTGTATTTATTTTAACACAATCAAAATGTTTCTTTTGCGAGACCTTGAAAAAAATTTGCAATTCAATGAATATTTTTCAAAGACTTTGCTTTCTCAATCATGAAATTAGGAAAATTAACCTATAGTGCCAAACAATATATCAAAAAAACCATATATATCAAGAAATACAGATATCAATGCACCTGTAAGTGCTGGTAGTTTGTGACCCCACCACTATTTCTACCTATTCTCAATAGGCAAAACCAAACTCAAAAAACTTTGAAAGACAGTCCAGAGGCAAGGAAAAGGATGAGTGATGCTCTGGCTTATCATTATAAAGACAAAAACTAATTCATGTTTGAATGTCTTACAATTCATATTGTATACTGTATTCTTTGACATGCAGCATGTTTATGCCTGTGTGATAATTTACTACAGGCAAGAAATATAGGGGTATTTGATTTTTACTTGTAAAGGAACACACAGATTCCATTTCTAAGTTTATGTCTGTGTTCTATTTTCCCCATTTGCCTCAAAAAAAGGTGGAATTTCATGACAGATAACATCCTTTGGCATTCATTTCAGTAGGGAGTAAATAGCCATGAATGACCCGCTTGTCTTTACCTTTGATTTTGAAACTGTTTCCTGGCACTTTAACAAATGGTTCACCACACTTCAGCTGAAGGGGAAGAAGATGTCAGTGACTTGATGGATGCTTTTTACTATAACTAGGAGTAGAAAGAAGACTTTAAGCACCACATATTCTCATGGTTTGTTTTATAATTCTATTGAATATGCAGAATTGAACTGATAGAATATATTGCTTGGAATGCTGTAAAGTTTCTCTCTTTCAAACCTCTAGGATAAAATTTTATGAAAAGACTCCTAACATTTTCCCTTTAAAAGAAGTTTGTGATGAAGCAAATCTGAAAAGATTTTGCTCCTTAATTTTATTGGAAATTACTTTTGATCTTGGATAGCTTAAGGTTACGTGACAATGTTGAGATTTCACACTATATTGTGACACTCCAATAACTGCACAATGTTAACAACAGGAAAACTCTTATTGAATAAGAGAGCTCTCTACAAAGAGCTGTCACTAAAGTTGTATGTGCTAAACTACAAAATAAAAATCAAGCTTTCCATAATGACACAAGCCTGTGGCTGCAAAACACATTTTGGGAATGGGAAAGAGAGGATTTTATATGCTGTGGAGTAACTTCTGATAATTGGAAGCATTTTCTTTATGTTAGATGTAAAGTTAATTTCATTTTTAATCCACTGTTGGTTCCCCCGCCCTTCTGCAACTAACACATATTAATGAGAGACAACAGAATGAGAGACAACAGATAGACTTACATAAGTCAAATAAACGACTTCATTGCCTCAAATTAGATGCCATTACACCAAAACGTAATAAACAATCCCTCACAAAAGTGTCTATGCAATTTTCTTCCTCTGAGCTAAAACCACATCTGCTGTTACATCCTGTGGCATCAGTACATTTGAAATTTCTCTTCTTTCTATAAGGAGACTCAACAACAACAAGCAAGCAAACAACCAGGACCTCTGTGAAAGTGATGTATTACTAGATTAAATCATTGATCTTTACAGTCAAACCATTATCAGTATGCAAAGTACACAAAAAGGCCTACTAGAACAGTCAGACACCAGTGAAAATTGACCCATATTACTTTCCTGTATGAGGAGTGTTACATTCTTGGTTGAATCTCCTGCTCTTACAAACAAAGTCTTTCACAGGTGCGTTCTGCTCTCCTTCTAACTTGTTTAGTGAGTTCTGCCTATGTAAGTTAAGTGCAAACAGATAGGAAATCTACCAAACCACACAATGGATACACAGAATCACAGAAACATTCAGGTTGGAAAAGACCCTCAGGATCACCCAGTCCAACTGATACCCCTACTCTACAAGGTTCACTCTAAAGCATATCCCCAAGCACCACAAGCAAACGACTTCTATGCACACGTAGGGTTGGTGACTCAACCATTCCCCTGGGCAGCTCACTCCAATGCCTGACCACTCTTTCTGTGGGGTTTTTTTTTTCTTAATATCCAGACACAGTTCACAAAAAGAGACTATCAGGTATCATCATGTAAGTAGCACCTATGATGTTCTTTCACGTTTGCATTCGGTTCTCAGTTGACTGGAGCCACTACAGATCTCCAACCGAGTCCAAATGCACCATTTAAGCTATTCTAATAGAGACATGGGCAGTTTCACAGGTGAAACACCCAGACTTACTCATTTTTACTGCTATATTGCTAAGGTAAGATGGGCACACAACTACACACATCACAATTTTGCCCTCTACCCTTTCACATTCCTTCACCATGCTTCTTATTCCTCTGCTGGTGAGAAGTGAAGGCATTATCTTCTATCATGCCCTTCTGTGCTCTCTACTTTCTCCTTTCAACTCCTCTCACAAGCACTGTGATTTTATTGTTCATTTCCTGCTGGACTACAAACGCTTGTCTTTCTCTTGGAATTTTTTCCTTTTTTTGGTTTGGTTTCCCCCCCCAATTCTTGCTTCCTTTGCTGGCCTGTTCTACACCTCCCCACCCTTTTGTATTTGCCTCCTAATTGTGGCTAGCCTGAAAATCATTCTGAAGTGGCTCCATTTATCCAAAGGTGTATTTCTTTCTTCTTTGGATATCCACTCTCCAGTGACCTTCACAGCCAGCTTTACCAGCTTTCAGCCAACCCTTCCATTGCATTTACCAATCATTTCTTTTTAAATAACTACACTGTGGCAGCATTTTCATCTCAGTTCTCATACGAGTGGTCTAAGCGGAGGCAAGTTCTTTAATTCTTCCACTCCACCTTTTCAGCTTACCAATGTTTCGTTCTTTCCAGCGCAGACACAGACAGAGTATTTATAGGTTAGAGAAATATTTCTGAATTTTTCCCACATTAACACAGAGATCCAGACTTTCAGTGTTTAAGATGTCCTAACCATTGCAGTGGGAAAACCATTGTCATTCGGGTTTTTGTTTGCTAGATTCATCTGCTAAGCTGAAGTTGTGAATTTCCACTCTGCAACACAAAGGGTGGCACAGAGATTTAGAGATAAGTGGGGAAAAATACAAATTTTTGGAGAGCAAATGGTATTTTCCATTTTTATCAGGAAAGCTAAAAGCATAAGACCTTTGTCTCCATGGCCTCACTGTAACTTTAGTTCAATGGGATTCCAAGGAATATGGGAAGAGTTATTAATCCCCCAAGGCCTGTAAACTGCCTATTTTTCCCTTCTTCAGCCTCTCTTGTAGGCGGGGCTCTTCATTTTCTAAAATCCTCATAAGAGCTGAGGCAGTGGAATTTTAGGCTTCAGACTTAATAAAGGAATTCTTTTCCCTTGGGTATGCAGCACTAGGAAGAGGTATAAGAAAGTTCAAATCCAAACTGAATAGAATCACTTCACACGTTTTCTTATTATCACCCAGTTCAAGTGACTAGAGAACCCTGACAGTTAAGTCAGTAACAGAGCATCAATACAAAAATAAGTTCATTTCAGACATTGAGGTGTCTCCCAGCTCACTAATGAGATTTTAATTTACAGTGACAATTTACTTCCATACTGCCAAAGTGTATTGAAAAGAGTTATTTGTACACCTAATGAACCGTATCACAGAGAACTGAATAGGAGTTCATTATGCAGTGGAGCTCCTGTGAGTTCTGCACCCCTGTTTAATTTTTACTCTGCTCAATGGTAATTAATTGTGGTCATCTATTTTGACAGCTTCTGTCAGGCAGCCAGGTGTAATCCACAAAATACACCCCAATATTGAGATTCGTATCATTCTATGTGTAAAACATTAAAAACCTATCTGATTTATGACTGAAAAGACAACACCATCAAGTGGCTTTTTTTCCCCATGAATTTATGCCTCCATTAAACTGATACAGACACACCAGTGGCAGGGGCTCTCTTAGGCATGTCCAAGTAAATGCAATGCTTTGAGAGGCTCAAGCTCAGTGGCTGTCATTCTGTGCTTGAAGTTAATTGTACATGTAAAATTGCAAGCACAGTGAGTTACTAAAAGTATAAAAAAGTCTTATTTGGCTATCTGGTTAATGCTATTAACTAACAAACCTTTTTTCTTTTTAATATATGATTTCCCTTCCTTACTATGTCCAGTAGCTACATAAATTATACCTCAAAGGGACTTGCAAAGTGTTCATATACCTCATTGTGACATTTTGCTTCAAAGAAGACTCAGTAAATGTATGCAGTTGAATTATTTCATCTTCACAAAATCTAATCTAATTTATATCCTGATGGTCCAACTCCCTGCTCAAAACTTCCATCAGATGGCCTCATCAGAGCAGGAAGTTCGAATTTGTCTCAGTGGTGATGTGAAAGGTTTCAGACTGTGAGCACTGATTTAACATCTCTCCTTGAGGCTACAATTCTCAGTATGAAAGGTCTGTGCCCCTGGGCTGTTATCTCTGACTGTTTTCTGTCCTCCCAACATAAATTCAGCCATATGCTCCCCTTCCAGTTTCTGTTTCTAGTGTCATACAGAGATTTGAGGGTTTCATTACAACAGCACTCTCTAACATTATTTGAATGACCCTCCAGTGATTTCCAGGACAAAGCATACTGTGTATCTGCCTTTCAGGGCTTCTCTCAGCTACAGCAAAGCATCTGCTGCATGGCCCAGGACAGGGCCCTCACAAAGGTCATAGATTCCTCTGTGTACATTCTTAATATATCATTTTGGATAGCTGTGTCACTTTACTATTTTACCACAGTCAGCTTCTGTGGATGGAATAAAGATCCAAGTTCCAATAAATAAAGGATTGCAAGCAAGTCTTAAGCTGTATTTTCTTTTCTCATGAGCTTATAATGTGCAACAACAAACAAGAGCTAACAGATACGAGAGACAATTGTGAGGTATGCTTGTGGCATATGCCCAAGGCCAGCAGACATCTAGGTATTTCTTTTGGCTAGCCTTCTATCACACTGCTTCTTGTCTTTCAGAGGACTTGAAAGAATCAGATACTGAGAAAGGATTTCAGGTAGACATTAGTAAATGGTAACTTAAGAAATTAGTTCAATGGAAAGAAGTAACCAGATAGAATGACCACTTCAAATCATCAAGCACAGGATCAAGATCGACCTTCCTGATGAAATGGGAGACTTAATTCCACGGAGCCTGGAAAACGGAATAAGAATCTGAAGGAATACCTGAAGATGAAGACAGTAAATTTGAACTCGTTAGGACTGAAGTTGGTGGAAGCTCAATAAAAGAGTAGGATGATCACAAGATACCTGGCAGGCATTATTATATTGGAGTCTGTTCCCTTTGGGGAAAACAAAATTATCAGATTCAGATTGATTTTTTAACTACACTGTCACCTCTGGTTGTAGGCTCACAAGTATAATGGGCAGATTAAGCTAATGATAAGAATATTTCTTCTTCCTCTCACATTCTCTCTCCAATCTTCTAAAAATATTCTATTAACACCACAGGAAATTAATACCAATTTATATACACTTCCCAGCTGAAAGAATCTGCTGAGTGTGTGTGATTACAAACATCCTTGTTCTAACACATGACATTTGTTGGGGTAATTTTCATTATGACACACTGCAGTCCAGATTCACCACAACCAGTTAGACATATTCTGCCTGAAGAGAAAGCAGATAAATACCTTTCACAAGGGAGGAAAGGTCCCTGTTAGACTAAAGCAGAAATTAACTCAACTGTTAATGCAACTCCTAAAAATATCTCCTCAGATATTTACACTCCATTCCTCTGAAAGGACTGGGAGTTATCCAGTCAGAATCTGGATTCCCTTGACTTTAAGCACTACACAATCTCTGAATCTGGTTAAATGTAGTTTATCTTTAAATTTGAAAACAACAAAGGTTAGGAGAGTTTCACTCAGAGTTTTTGTCAGATTTGGCCCATTTAATCCTTTAATTGGATGTTGAACTTTGGAAGTATAAAATGAGAAATTGTGTATGTTTCTCATAAAAGAATATATGGGAAAAACATCATGGGTATAAAACTGATAAAAATCGCTGGAGTTAGCTTTAGAAAATACTTTTAAAGTACATTTTTAAAGTGTTCACAAAGAGTTTTGTTCATTTTTTTTTTTCAAGTAGAAAATAGAATCCAGAAATATTTAACTCTATTCCTTTCTGCTAACATAGATGATACAGCTGACAACATTTAATGAGTTTCCCAATATTTATTTCAAAGTATTCCTTTCCAGCTTGAAATGAATACCAGTGCCGGCAGGTGTCAAGACTCAATAGCAATTTACTTTCAGAGTAATGATGCAAATTACACACTTGAATTCTACAAAGAAAAGAGCAGCAGTAAAATATGTAGTGACAGCACTCTGAAGTTTGTGAGAAGTGTGACGGATTGGCTTCCTGATATATCTGCTTTACCCAGCACAACAAAAAATCTTTGTGACTAGCGCTCAATGTAGAGCGCACTTCAATTTAGCTGTGGGACTGAACAGTGCAATAGCTTAAAAGCTCACCACGTTTCTACCTACTTCCATTTTTGCACTGATCCAGAATTTCTCTATATTCTTTTTACTAAATTGAGGGCTGAATGGTACAAGTTCACTCACAGAATAATACAGCAGAAATCAGAAAGAAATCAAAAATCAGAAAGAAATCATAAATCATTAATAGATAATTACCTTACTTATTTTAAAGTCGTGTAGAGAGTAAGTTGAAGACTTGTTTAAGAGCCTGGTACAAATGTTAGAAGTCTTTGGTGTTATTAGCAGAGCTTTTAAATATAAGAGTAACTTGGACCTTTATTTAAAAATGAATTATACAAATAATTGCTCACAAAAAGTAGGAGCTTCATATAAATTACTTGAACTTTGCAAAAAAATTTGCTACTAACCCTAAACAAAAATAGAAAACACAGAGATAATAAAATTAAGGTTTCATGGCAACAAAGGGAGATCAATAAAGTGAATGCAGACATATAAAGTCTTCTCCATAGACAGAATTTTCAGCATTTCATACCAGTAAGGTAACTGCCTCGCCTAACGGCTCAGGTTAGTGGAAAGGAAAATATAGACCACAATCCAGCAAAGATTTAAAACACATGCTTAACTTCATGCACCTAAATAGTCCCATTAATGTGAAGTTAAGCATGTGTGCATGTCTTTGTAGGATCATACTCAAGTGATATGCCTTTGATGAATGTTTCTTCCTGTGTTAGCAGGGACTGGTGTTTGATCAGGCCAGCATGGGGTTAAATGCCCTTTATCTTTCACCTCTCCACTTAAGAGGACCCTACTATGTTGGTGGGGGTGAGGATACCAATGAGAGAAGCAGCACCCAGCCCTAAAGGCACACAGTTGAAATTCTGCTTACTTTTAAAAAGATCCTCTAACAGAGCTGAAAGTGAAGGTTTAATTGCAGGATTTGTAGTCTGTGGGTTCCTGAGGTGCTTTGGACTGCAGACAGATTCCTGATCAACATAATATTATTATCTTTTCATAAATCATATCCAGTGATTAATATGGAAGTAGTTGTGCCAATTTCCAGATTCACCTTCTTTTGCCAATTGTTTTATTTTGCATTCCCTTCCCACAACAATAGGAGGTCTATTTGGTATATACCCATACAAATAATTTTATTTTTTCCCAGTTTGGGCCTTAATTGCAAGGGCAGAGACTACAAAACAGTTCCATAATATACCGTATTGAAAAACTGCAAGCCTAGCTTAGAATTTCTTCAGGCACACTCCCTATAGTAAGACTAGGACAGCTGTCTCCAGGAGAGAATTGTGCAATGAAGTTTTGTGTAGAATGAGCACAAGAACACAGGGCACTGTGCTTCCTTCAACGGTTTAACTTCCAGTTGCTTAAGGTCTTTCATGGTGTAATTCTAGATGCTCTCTACAAACACAGTAATCATATCAGAAGCATTCTAATGTGGGCATTCTTGGATGCATTTAACATTCAATTAAACCAACAGAAAGAAAGGTTCTGCCATCTGCCTAAGTGGTCACTAAGTTAGCAATAGACAGACATGGATCTTCCAAGTTCCTATTCTCACTTTAGAAGTTAAGAGGTCAGATTTTCCCACCATTTTTACTGCAAATATATTTTCCCTACCATTTTTACCACAAATATATTTTCTTGCAATTCTTCTAAACAGATGCTTATAACTACACGTAACTACTGCATTATGGACTGCCCTAGAAAGACACATCACAGAGTGATTTGCCATTGGAATGAGCTGCCCAGGGAGGTGGTGGAGTCACCGTGTCTGGGGGTGTTCAAGAAAAGCCTGGATGAGGCACTTAGTGCCATGGTCTGTTTGACTGGATAGGGCTGGGTGACAGGTTGGAGTGGACGATTTTGGAGGTCTCTTCCAACCTGGTTGATTCTATGATTCTGTGACACCTAATTTGACTGTATATGCCACCAGGATGTAACCACACAAGCCTCCTAAAATGAAACACAATTTGAAACATATGGTGCATATCAGGAGAGAATATAAAAGAAAATTTAACAAAAGGAATCCCCCCTGGATCTTCTGGTGAAGAAAATCAACTAAGCGTTGTTAATGGCTGCAAATATTCAGTGGCTGTGAAAAATGCTGTCAAAAGTTAAATTGATCCAGAATAGAAACAGGATAGGAAGCTGAGAAGTTGTGTGTGGAGAAAAAAATATTTCTTTTACTTAAATGCTGCTTTAGTAGTCCATATATTGTCCTAACAAAAAGTGGAATGGATGTATTTAAACAGGTAATTGTAGTAAAACTAACAACCGGTTCATTATACATCACTTAAGTTGTAGCATCACCGAGTTACAATTTGTGATGGCTTTGGATATTCTTAACTTTACAGCTAACACCCCTTCCAGTTTTTATTATCACCTCATTATTCCTGTCCTTCCTTCATAATGTTATAGCAGCTAAAAAATACGTGACTACAAAATAGTAGCCTTTCATACTTCAATCCCCCAAGTTCCCCCAGGGGAGTGGATTACTGCATCATAATGCTGGTATCTGTTAGTTAATGCTGTGGGCTTCACTCAACTTCAAAGCAAAGATATTAAAGGCTCGTTTTCCACTACAAGGCAGGTGTATTTTTATTAGCTCCTTTTCAAAATTGCTATGACTTCACTTGTGGATAACCTGCCAACAGCCATTATTGAAAGCTGGACTATAATTGCTAAGGAACATGCAACGTCTGAAGCACTAAACCGGTGTTACTGCAATCCTCCAACAATTGACTGAAACCAAGTGTTACATCATTAAAGCTGAATTACAACACACCCATGGCGTGTTTTCCATGTGTGCTATTTTAAACAATAGTAGAGAAAAACCTGGCTATAAATTCACAGATCCCCAATTTGTTCAGAATTCATGAACAATGAGGGCTGTCTGACAGGCTCTCTTGGCTCTATTTTAGTCAGAAATGTCACGCACCATAATTAAATGTCTGTTTGGCTTTTATTGGAGATGGAAATGCTAGCCTTAGTTATAAATTTAAACAACCTGTCACAAGGAGAGACTCCACATTCGTATAGTTTAGGAAAGTTTAGCAATTGTAATTGCTCCAGGAAAGACAAATAAACTAATGGAAACTGTTCTGTTTCTTAATTGGCTTTGCATCGGAAAAAAATAAGCTAACGTGGTTATGGTATAGCTTTCATCTGGTTTGGACTGAGCTCTTTGCTCTGGTAGAGTTAGGACACCAGCACTTTCCACTATTGTTGCTTTACTTTCATGCAGAAATTGAGCAAAGACTCTGGTGATTACAGTTCCTGAGTTAAGAGAGGATGCCAATGACAAGTGGCAACAAAACCCCTTCAATCTTCCAGAAAAACATTTAACTCACTTCAGTGCAGTTTGCCCTCACATCATCTATGTGGAAATATTTTGCTGCCACACTGGTATGCAGAGGCTATTATAGTTTAAGCAAATCCTGCAATTTTTCTACTCTGCTTCAGAAATTTTACAGTGCCCAGATTCCAGTGGAAAATATTTGATCACTCACACGCTTGGACAGAACTTTGTCACCTGGAATAGAAATCAGGGTAAACCTGCCAGCATCCTTATGCAGACAGGCTCTGCAAATATACACTAGGCAGGATCTCCTGCCAAGGAGCTTGTGTCTGGCCAATACCACCTTTCAAATAGCCCATGAATACCAGTTGCCAATAAAGATTCATTATACCATGTATAGGTAAATATTATTTTAGCTTTTGCATCTACAGTTTTAAGCTTACACAGTAGCAATTCATTTGCTCTCCACACATTACCTGTCTGCAAGTTTCTGTGCAGTAGCCAATCACAATATTCACACTTCTCTCTAGCACCTAAACAATATTCTTCTTTTACTTAAAATAGATCACTGTCAGATGCAAACATTTCCAAGTTAACGTTTTTCACTAACACACAAAGTATCTACTATGGCTATTTTAAACAGTAGTATCACATGCAAAACTTTGCAGTAGATGTTATGATCGTCTAAGGCTTTTTTTTCTGCTCTACTGCTTTTCAAGAAGTTGATCATTTCAGCTGGGTTATATAACCTGTTTAAATGTAAGTCAGTATATAATGCCTCCTACTTCTGAAGAAGTACAGGTATATTAAATTAATCCAGAAGATAGTAGTATCTGTATATTTCTCATAGTGAAACCTTAGTGCCATTCCTTCAGACAGGGTAGATTCTCCAAGTCAGTCCCAAATCATGCACTGGGTTATAGCCATTAAAAAAAATAAAGACATTTCAGAAGGGTGTGTGGATCACTTTCACCATCCATTCTTTCTTGCTTAGAGAAATTAAAGACTATTTTTTTTTTACTCAAAAGTTCTGCTGTGCAGACCTCGTATAAATGAACTTCATTTTGTGTCATTATGCAGAGCTCAGTAGATACATCAGGTTCTTATGCCATCACATCGAGCTCAGACACAAAGCTTTCATGCAAACTGTGCCCTTGCTCTGGTTTTGCATTCTTCTAGATATTATTATCCTTCACAACATTTCTATCATCTCTCCGCAGACCTCACTTCCTTCTCCAAGTGTTGTCCCTTGCCTTCACCAAGGCCTAAATTGCACCAATATTACTGTGTGCCAGCCTGTCAGCTTAGGTTAAACATAGTTTGGATCATTTATCTTCATTTCCAACTGATTTTGCCTCTTTTTTTCCTTATGATTATAGATATCATTATCACAGTTTGTAAAACACCTTCAATTCCCATCTCTCTCAAGAGCCCCCACACCCACATGCACAGATTCTTTCCTAGCAACACATCTGAGTCTTAATCCTTCAAGCATCTAGGATTCTTCTCATATCTTCAATACAGCAAATTTTGCTTCCAAAACCTTTACACTTCACTGGTTTCCACCTAAAATGCTACTGAAATAATAGCTGTCTTATACTGTCTCTTTGGCTATGTCATTCCTCTCTACGTACACTTCCTTTGGCTCCCTTCTTAAAAGTAAGCTAATTTTTAATGTTTTAAGGACCCCTTGAGCATGTATCTCTTCCCTGAGCTAATTCTCTTAGTTCCCATTATCAGTATGTTCAATTTTCATAGAGATACTGTGTGGATTTTCCTTCAGTCATCCAAATGCTTGTTCACATTTACCTGCTGCCTTGCTTACACTGTGTGTGCCTAGAAACAGGATGATTGTTTTATCCTGGGACTTGATGGTACCTTGAACAACTGTTAGAATGCCTCTATGCCAAATAATTTGACTTCAGAGCTAATAAAAGAAATATTTACTCTTAAGCAGGACGTTGTGAACAGTGATTGTAGTGATTAAATATTTTGCTGCTTGCAGTCCAGCCTCTCATTAATGCATTAAAATACTGATTTGCTACTGTAGAATGAATGGACAGCAAGGAGGATCTCCTTACTACCACAAAGTTCAAACCCAGTTCCTCTCTACACGTTTTGATTCAGAAATAAGAACAAATGTTTGTATTTGGAAAGTTTGTGTTTTTTTTAACCAAATTGAGCAGAAGAAGAATTTGGAGCTGCTTTTCTTAGCACATAGTAACACTGGTAAGGTGACTAGAATTGTTTGTGCTAATGGGAGAATTTACTCATGTTAATAACTACACAGTTTTTACTCAATCATTTTAACAGTGAAGGCAAAATAAACAGGAAAGCAAGGCACTAAACTACCAAAGTTCATCCAATAAGGCAGCAATCTATTCTTCTGTTCAGCAACATACTTCAAAGCACATATTCAACAGAGTTTTTCAATTTTTTAGCCCCCATTAAAATAAAACAATGAGGTGTTTCATGCTTTTCATGTAATGCTAAGTGCTATTTCTAAGCTAAGCAGTATGAAAATGCTAGAGGAGAATAAGCCCCAGAGAGCTGGCATTCCTTAAAAATTACTGTACATGAATAGTTGCACATGCATAATTATATAATTACACTTGATGGCAGCAATAGTACATAGAGAAGGCTATTAATAGCATGTAAAATCTGCAGAAATCTTATGAAGATTAATATCCTCCCCAAGTATGAAAAGGTGGAACTTGGTGCAGAATATATTTTAGTTTTACATTTCAGCATGACAATTACCATGAAAGAAAGGATCAAAGTCAAATGGCACAGCTGGCAGCTTGAGAATAATTTAAGAGGTGTACTGGCAATAGCTTTTTGGTTTCAGTAAGATGGACTGCATTAACCATAATAGGGAAACTATGGTGGGGAAAAGTCATACAGCAGTCTTGCCTGGCACTGGTACAACATGAGCTGAATCTGTAGCCTTGATGACTTCATACAAACTTTAAGGGAGAAAAAACTCTGCTAATGAATAATAGAAATGGCTCCTCTGCAGTTTGGGATAAAACCAGCTAGAAATGGATTTTAGTTTAAATCCCTGATTCAGGGACTCATGAGCACCAGGCAAATAAAATTATCATGTCCCCAAACTACAAAGAGATAAACTGTCTCAAGGACATGACCGAATACTTCAGAAATCAGGAGAGCTGGGATGGAAGGATGCAATATAAGCTATGCAGATAATGCTGAATAAACCCAAAGCTTTTCACTCATTTCCCACTCACATAAAGACTGAATTTTACAATATCGCACGGGTGGGTTCACAGAAACAACTTCTTATCATTCAGTTAATTTATAAAGACAGCAATAACTAGAGTTTGGGAGAAGGTACAGATCCTCCCCGCTTTCCATCCTTACCCTAATTCTCTCTTGGACAATTATAGTACCCTTTGGACTAGCTGTTCCCTGAACGAGGTGGAGAGCATTGTGTCTGCCTTGCCTTGCTTTCCCTTCCCCAACCATTTCATTCCACTCTGCTTTTAACATGGGTAATATTTGCATTTGCATACACTGTCCGCCAAAGAATAATGCTGCGTTTGACAACGCATTAGACAATCACCAATTTCCAAGTCCCTCCCCCAAACAGAAGCGCACCGAAGGCAAAAGTGTGACACACCTTAGCTGAATTTTCTTCAAACAGATAATCAACAAATTTGATTTGCAAGGCATAAAGCACAGCTTCCATTTCTTTGAAATTAATCTAAGAACACAATACCCTTTCAAACACAATACTCCACAGAAAATTTATGTTCTAAAGACAGCATAACACAAGAGGCAAACATTTGTCCATGCACAAACAATTCTAAATATGAGAATTCTGCTGTCAAACATATCATGAGTTCTTTGAAATTACTGGCATGTATGCCCAAATATGTACAGCTTCACACACACAGCTGCAATATGGGTTGGGGTTTTTTTGGTAGAGTTTAACAGTATGAATTACTGCACATTACAAAGCAAAATAACATCATGAAGACCACGTAATTTGATCTCCACAAAGATCAAAACAAAACATTGGAGGATGTAAAGTAGTTGGTTGGGCAGACTTCATGTGAATTGTTCAGGGAAAATGGACCAGTTTTGCTTGCATGCTGCTTTCTCTGCTATTATTTTTGTTAGTTTTGCAATCTGATCCTTTTGATTTTTATTTGATGCTAACAAGTTTTGAAAGCCACAGAGTTTATCAAGTCAAAAAAATAAACCTGGATCCACTAAAGATCCTGTTTTCCTCCATCTTAACTCTCCACTAGCCAGGAGCAGAACTGTCAGTTTTACATTGTTGCAAGGATTAGATTTGATGCATCTAACCAATTGAGGCTTTTCCAAGAACTTGTCAGAACTCAGTAAATACTCAGAAGGCAATAAATAGTCCAACAAGATACTCAAAACCATCAAGCTAAGGTATTTTCAATGTATTAAAAAAAACCCAAAGTATCAAGTTATCCTTGTTATATCGTTATTCTTAATGAGGGTAACACTACAGAATTACATTATAGCAGGAAAAACTACATCAGGATATGCCACGCTACATTTGTTACATTTGTTTCTTGTTCCTTGATAGAATTTATTGATATCTACACACTACATACACATGGAAAACGTGCATATTTCTTTTTTTCCCCACATAGATCAACCTGGGTATCCTTCAGGCTATGAAAGGATTTTCTATGATCCTCATGAGGATTTCTTCCTTTGGGATTATATATCTGGGATAGCTCACTTGAATCAGAGTAATATATAATGACAGAAAACTATCAGTGTGAAACAGCTGATCTGAATTTCAGGGGCTAATATTCTTCAGATACTAAGGCCTGTGTTAAGACTTGATAGTTTGCTTATTTTAAGTATTCAGTTTCCCACTGCTAATGGAAAGCTGCTTATTTCCAGCAGCAGCCACTCATGAGAAATCCACTAATCTCTCTCTGCTCTTGGAAATAGAGATAGGACAATTTTATCAACTTACTTCTTGCATTGTGAGATTTCAAGGTTAATGAACTTAGAGCACGCTGAAGACTTCTGATTTTCAGGGGAGAAGTTTGGATTAGATATTTGTTTTTGTTTCAGGCCTTCGACAGTTCTTATTCTATAATAGTGGATGGGTTAAAAAAAAAAAAAACAACCATAAAGTGAAATAAAAATCTAACAGCCCAAGTGGAAAGAAAAATTCCAATTATCTGCCTCCGACCTCTAACTTCTTTATTTGTCTTCCATTCTTCAAAAGCTTTCACAGACCTCAAAAATGATTTTGTAGATTTTATTTTATTTTGATTTGGTTAGCACACCAGGGGAAAAAAAAAAGAAAAAAGAATAAGAAGTTTTCCTATAGCTCTCTATTACTTGAGTCAGCAGAGCAGAGCACATTGCAATGACAGTTGGACACCATGAGTCTTTCGTGACCTATTTGAATATTCCCTAGAGAAGACAAGACTCCAGAATGGCTTACAGCTGCCTTCCAGAACCTGAGGGGATCCTATAAGAAGGCTAGAGAGGGACTTTTCATAAGAGTGTCTAGCAACAGGACTAGGAATAATGGTTTAATAATGACAGAGAGTAGATTTAGACCTACTGTCAGTAAGTTCTTCAGTATAATGGTGATGGGACTCTGGAACAGGCTGCCCAGGGGTTGTGGATGCCTCCTTCCTGGTTCAAGTCCAGGTTGGAGGACAGCTTTAGCAGCTGAGTCCAGTGGAAAGGTGTCCCTGTCCATGGCAAGGAGGTTGGAGTAGATGATCTCTGAGGTCCCTTCCAACCTGAGCCCTTCTATGTAATGATGCTGTGGTATGATTCAGCACAATGATAGAACAAAATATCCCTGCTACTGTATAGCTACTGACACTGCCACAAAATGGTATGAACAATTCTGTCTAAAGCAAATAGATTTAATCAGAAACTCTAGCTTAGGATGCAAATGCACAATTGCTAAAACTGGTTTAAAATGTTCTTTCTAGAAATGTACTCAGGTGAAGACAACAGAAAACTTAAAAAAAACCATGAATACATAAATCCCCCAAGTTTTCTAAACAAGACAACTATTTGACAGGCTTCACTTGAAAGTCAGGAATTAAGTGACCAGAAATTTAACTAGGATGATGGCACTGAGGTGGAGCAAACCCTTTTATGCATGCACAAAAGCCAATATCTGCCATAAGAGGTCAAAATGTAACTAGAGCATGTGCAGACAAAAGAAAGTGGAAATATATATGGAGACATACAGATATAGGACAATGGAGTTAATGGCCAGATTAATGTTCTGCTTAAACATCACTTTTAACTATTTCCTAATACCTGATCATTCTTTGTAGCAAATTTACCCGAAGCAAACAAGATAAGAAATAATTCTATCTAGGGGTTTATAGTCAAGTGCAGATGTACATAATACAGGTAACAGCCGATAGGTAACAGCTAAGGACCAAATACTTCCTTCTCTCATTACAATCTGAAATGGGCAAACTATAACCTGGCCTTTCCAACTGCATATTAGCTTCCAAACAGCAAAATAAACAGCCTAGTCTAAAAACTTCATGGGCTCCACATAAAGATAAACCAAACAAATTCTGTCATGACAGATGTGATCACTCCCAGACTCCACAGGGGGTTGCTGCATTATTTTGCCTTAGTTTCAAGTGATAACTAGAGATTTACATGGACTTTTCTCCCATAACACCTATTTCCAACTTCTAAATATACAAAGTGTTTTGCATGTCCTGCATTTGGGAATCAGTTGTTAAACACAGCATTTGCTAATCTTCTTTCATCAGGCAATTTTTATTTGGCATTGGCAGGAGAAGGAAACTTTAAAACATTCTCTTTGCCTTGCGTAATATCCAAATAGAAAAATAAATACATCGTTGTTGCCTTCTCTATACTCTCTGACTCTAAACATCATAGGAAACAGAACTTGTGCAAAGGAAAGATATAACAAGGCAGTAATAAAGTTAATCACAGCACAGATAATGGCTTGATTTTATATTACTGATCCATTGCCCATTTTAAACAAGAGGCACTGGCTGGTTAGAATTTAGCATGCAATCGCCCAGATGCCATTAACTAGTTTCAGTCTCTGTGGTTATTTCAGGTGCTGCTAGTAGGAAAACAGAGGGTCGACTTTTACCGTGCTTGTCTTTATTTGTAGTTCATGAGGAGCTTCTGAAAAAATAGAGGGAGCAGAAGATTTAAATTTGGATTTGTTCAGTCATAAATTCTAATAAAATAAGCTGTAGAATATTCTAAGTTAATTTCTGCTTTCCTCAATGTGGGTACTGATTTGGCCTTCCAATGGCCTATATTAAAGCTGGGTTCTCTGGGTCCTACACAGACTTTCTGTTTCAGAAAAGCTAAGTTTTTAAAGTTGCCATGTCCTGCTTACTGTTACAGCAATAAGAAAGAACTTTTTAATCTCCAATTCTCTTGCAAGGTGTATGAACTGAGTAACCCAAGCCTGCATGGCTTTTTCACATTTAGGGGTTCTCTTTTTAAATCTTGCAAGACAAAAATAACCCAAATACTTTCAATACTAGGCTGGTTCTTTGTGGTCACCTTGTATTTGCCAAACTCAGATTTATCCCACATCACAAATAGCTAGCTTAATTAAAGCTGTCATCTCTTAAAAACTAATTCAATCCCTCTGCCTGTCATATGGAGGCTAAAATTCAAATTAAGCCATCTGCCTTCACAGCCTTGGGAACACAGCTACACCTCTCCTCTCTTTAAGATTAGGACAATTCCCACCTGCCAGTTGCAATAGTTTTGGTGGCAGACTGTCTGATTTTGGAAAGTCTACTGATGTTGCATTCCAGGTTGTCCTAAAAAACAGACACTCAGGTGAACTTGACAGGCTAAAGACAGGCCACAGAGAGGCTGGAAGGCTTCCTGCTCTGGAGTGCTCAGCACAGCTAGCGGACGCAGTCTGATGGATGCAGAAAGTATCTTCTGCTTCACCCCACACCGTGTGTGTAGATGGGAAATCTCAGCAAGCAAGCAAGCCAGCCAGCGTCTTTCATTCTGGACGCAGCAATCACTCATCTTACCCTTGCCTTGGACTCTTAGCAATGTGCTTTATGCTATACCTTTAAATCAACTTTGAACATAAAATTTATGAGTGTAAACTGCTCAGCAAGCACTGGCTCTGTCACGCATAGGAAACAGAAGTCTGCTCCAACTGCCTTTGCACCTCTCCAACAGAATCCAGGCAGCACGGGCTTGTCTGCACGCCCGCCTCCCACTCCAGCGTACACCAGGGCTGTGATGCAGAGGAGCCTCTGTGCTTACACAGATGACTAATACTGCAAACAAGGCAGACTCTGAACACTCCTTCACTGAATGTACCTTTTGAAAGTCTTTAAAGATAGAAAATAAAAAAAAATTACTTTGCCGGTTTCCTAACAGTACTACGTGTGCAGGAGATGAAACAAATACATGCATGTGTGCATTAACAAGGAAAGAGACAGTTCATACTATGGTAGTGGAACTGCAATTAAACAGAGAAATATCTACCCATGTGGAGTACCTCAGCTGTCACCAGAGATTAATATCAGTAAAGTAATTCAGTGGTATGGAGATGTCTATTATCCATGTGTTATTATGATGAAGAAAAGAATGTAGCATTACTAGATACTAGAAAAGAAATTGTGCTTTGGCTTATGAGTCAAACTGGTCTGCAATGCAAATCAGTAACAATGTGTGTGAAATGGCACAGTTTCGTTTTTACAAAGACACCCTCAAATGTGTAACTAAACATCAATAATTGCACTTGGCATGGCTGTTCTCTTTAACAAAAAGGCAAGCATTGCATACAGACACAAGCCAATCCCTGCTTTAGGGTCAGAAAAGCAACTGTACAGCTGTCAATGTGAGTGTTGACAGAACAAAACACAAATTTCAGACAGCATACATGAGCATGTATTTTCTACCTTCAGGGTATCATCTTTGCTTCATCTCTGACTGTATGCTTCTGATTTCTATTATTTCTATTTAGTATGACTACCTTCCTTGTCTTGTCAAGCAATTAAAGTGACAAAAGTAATAGCAGATGCCTCTTTTTGTAGTTAAAACTATAGCAAGCAGACCATGGCTTGCATTTTATTACAGCTGCCCTATACAGCCTAATCATTGCAAGGTAATTGAAAAGATCCTGATAATAAAACACAAGTTTACTTTTTTTTTTTTTAGACAAAATAAATCTATAACTTAATTCAGTCTTCATTTTAATACCACATTAGATGGTTTCCAACTTGTCTTGATTTTTTTTTTGTTTTATTTTATGATTGTAAATAAACCCTGGAAAATTCTTTCCCCCATTTTACCACCTGAAACTGCAGCTGTTGGCTGACACTATCAAAGCCTCGCAATTCCGAACTCACGTGCAAATCTCATCAAGTGCAGACACTTCTAATTGATTCCAGAGGTTTTTCTTTTGCTAAGATCAGCAGGCAGAGGAAGAATAACGAGCAGCTTTTAAGCAGAAGGGGGAGGGTGTTGAGCTCAGTGAGTGGAGATTTTAAAAGCTCCAGTTGGCTGCTCTGCCAGAAATGCAGAGTAATTTTACGGTCAATTGGCCAGAGCATCTGGAACCATACATCATAGTCTTTAGTTGATGGTGGTGAAGCCGACTCTCAAACTGGCTAAGTCTAAAATCGGTAATGACTCTGCTGTCACACTTAAGTGGAAACTAACTTAATCTACTGCCAGATTTTACTGTGACTTTTTCTAAGGGACATTATTCCCCTTAGGGCAGTCGTCAAGAATATTAAAAGTCCAGTCTCCAAGATACAGCAAGTGCTATAGTGGACTTTTCTCAATGAAGGTAACACAGAAAATACAGATTACAACTGGTGTTTGTTTAATTCCATGTGTGTTGACAAGGCTTTTTATCATAAGGCAGTAGAGTTTCCTTCCATCTTCAGCCCCACTTCTAAAATACATTTTGAATACTCCAGGCGATCTAGCTGCAGCACAGAGACTGCATAAATGCTGAGGCTGTAAATCACAGCATAGGGCATAGAGCTTTCACCTTAATGGAAACCAAACAGGGGCTATACTCCTCTTTGAAATGTGGCATAGATGATCTTAATGGGGGATCAAGTAAAATGCTACAGAGCAGAAAACTATCATTGATGTGGAAATAAGTTCTTATGAGTAACTGTTTGTTTTAACTCAGTACTCATAAGTCAGTATTCCAATGCTGGTAAATTACAGAAACAAGTGAAGTAACAGCGAGTCTTTGTATGATGAAAGGAGAAATAAGTAGTGTGGCAATTAAGAAGGACTGCTGTGGAATGCAGAATACAGTGCAAATCAGCTCTTTAATAAAGGGATATTCTATATTTTATACAGACAAATTAGCTGGCACACCTGTAAGAAATAGAAGAAGCGCATCAAAGCTCAGAGAAGCAGTTTATTTGATAGAGAACACTGTCTCCAAGTGTTTGGAACAGCTGCATCTACCAGGTTTAGACACTCTGGAGGAGAAAATAAGCAATTTGACCATATTGAAGTTCAGTTCTGCCCTCACTACTTAAGGACAGAATCATATCCTACACCACAAGATTGTATATATCTTCCAAAGGTGGTTATATTTCTAATGCACCATGTGCCCACACAGAAAACAAACTATAAACATATAAAATATCATAGAACGGTTTAGGTTGAAAGGGACCTCAGAGATCATCTAGTTCCAACCCCCTGCCATAGGAATCACGTGTATACAATCTCTCTTCTTTTTTCTTTTCTCCAGTAAAGTGGCCCTAGATTTTTGCTCTTCCCAAGAGTAAACTAACACATGCCCGCCAATGCTTTCACAATCAGGCAGCCCAGGGAACTGCAGGGTAGGAGGAACCTAAGTGAACTGATTTACTCCCAGTTGTGATGCCTTAGCTGAAGCAAAGGCAAAAGATAAGCACATCAAGATAGACATCTCTATTTCCTCCTTCAGGTTGCTCACTTCTAGTCGCTTTCCTTTAAGAATCTTTCTCAGTACTGAGTTGCAGCCATGATCAGAGTTGGTGAAATTATTTAAGACAAGAGTTCCAATAACATGTCACTGACTCTCATTTCTACTTGCTCCTCATTAGTGCTACTTTCAAATAACAGCCAATGCTCGACCAAAATCAGCTCATGGAATTTGCTGGCCCATGCCAAACCAGAGCAATTGGATGGAAACACTTTGAAGGGGTGCACCATCATCACAGATTTATTTTTACATATCGTGCCTGCTGAACTGTCACATAACTGAATGCTCAAGCAATGTTTTCTGCTACCTGCAGGTGGTTAGGAGACTCCCAGCCCAGTCTGACAGATTTGGCTTTAGCAATAAATGTGATCGTCACATTTCACAGGCATGAAGTAATCAGCCTAAAGAAAGCTAACTAGTATAGGATGTGGCAGCAGAGATCCTCAATTAAAAACACATTAGCTCCTCAATTTACATATCTACCCCTATCACCAACAGGTGATTAAAGAAAAAAAAAAATCATAAGATCTAAAAATTTCCTCAAATATCACCACCTTTTTCTTAAAAAAAAGAAACAAAAAAAAACAACAACAAAAACCAAAAAATCCTCAGCTCCTTCCTGCTTCTTTCACCTGAGCATCTATATGAAGTACACACAGAACAATGAACAGGAACTTAGAAACATGCACTGTCTAGAAGGGAGGGAAAAAGTCACTTTTCTAATTCTGATAACTTCAAATTATTGACTTGTTGGAAAAAGGAAAGGATACCAGAAGAGATCACTCAGGAGCGTATTATGGGAGGACTTTAAATACAACAGAGAGAATTTTAAACACCTTAAACGATCAGAAGAATAGAATAATTTCCATATAGAATCAAGGACACAACTTCCAAGTATCAATAGTTGCACTGCAGTAGTTATTTGAGTGTCAACACACTCAACAGCCTGAAACTGCAGTTTCAGGAAAACCAGAAGTCTTTCTTTCTTACACATCTCCAGTCACATTTTACTTCCACCTTCCCTGATGCTCATATTAGGAATCTTTCTAGTTCCACAACATCACTTATCTTAAGAAGGATCTTTGGCTGCTAACCAGCTGGCTAACCCAGTTAGCTAGGCAGTAAGACGCTGGAGCCAGAGGGCAGGATTGCTTTTCCTGCTGGCATTGCAGTCCTTAACTGCTTTTTTCACATCCACCTGAGATAATTCAATGGAAAAACGAGAGAGGTTTGCTCTTTATTTCCTCTTCTTTCTCACTGCTCCCCCATTTTTTTTCTTTTCTTCTGTATTTCCCTTCTCCTCTTCACCCAGAAGGCCTTCCTCCCATGCAGTAGTTTCAGGTAATTTTCATACTTTCTCATCAGCCAAATGTAAGCATGTGCAATTTAATTCACCTATTTTTGCTAGCTAGAGACCCTAGCAATAGTGCTGCAAGGATATTTATCTGAACTCTTAATCACTGGATTGAAAATGAAAAATATGGACATATGAAACACAACCACACAGAAACCCAAGAGAAAAATCTTTAAATGTCATGTTGTGCAACCATTCCTATTAAGCATGAATTTTGGAGTACTAAAGAAATGATAATTTGGAAACAGATAAAGATGATGATGTAAGGAGTGCATTTCAGTATAAGACACATTATGAGTACTGGAAATACAACACTAAAACCACCAAAGTCACCTAAATCTAGATATATGTTAAAGATGGAGTATTTAAATGAGGCAACCCAAAAATACTAAATAAATGTTTTAATCTGTACCTCTCAAAAGAATGTAAGGGGGTTTGAAAGTCAAAGAGAGCAAAGGAAGTTAAAAAGCAAGCAGAATAAAATTACTAGGACACACGTGGCAGAAATTTAAATAAACCAACAAAACTTGCTTGTGAGATCATAGAATAGTCCGGGTCAGGAGGGAGCTCCAAAGGTTATCTAGTCCAACCACCTCTGCAGTAAGCCGGGTCAACCTCAACTAGATCAAGTTGCCCAGAGCCCTGTTGAGCCTCACCTCAAATATCTCCAGATTGAAGTCATCTACACCATTAAAATATGAAGGATAAATAACCTACCTGAATGTTGAATAGAAACTATTTTTGGACAAATGTTAGACCTATTTTCTGACAAAATCTTTTCTTATTTATTTTGTATTGCTGGTTCAAAATAATCAGGTTAATATTGAGCTCAAACATTAAAATTTGAAGACTTTTCAACATGAAGTGACAAACCTGTGGCAGTTTCCTTTTGCTTAGAATTTTATAATAAATCTCATTACAACTATTATTACCCACAGGAATATTCCTGCCATGAATCCAGAAACTGTAGAATGCACTGAGATAGTCACCAAGACCAAGTGCAAGGTCCTGCATCTGGGTCAGGGAAATCCCAAGCACCAATATCGGCTGGACAGCAACTGGCTTGAGAGCAGCCCTGGGGAGAGGGACTTGGGGGTGCTGGTGGATGAGAAGCTCAGCATGAGCCAGCAGTGTGCACTTGCAGCCCAGAAAGCCAACCAGACCTGGGCTGCATCAGAAGTGTGGCCAGCAGGTCAAGGGAGGTGATTCTCCCCCTCTACTCCACTCTGGCCAGATCCTACCTGGAGTACTGCATCCAATTCTGGAACCACTATTACAAAAAAGATCTGGACATGCTGGAATGTGTCCAGAGAAGGGCCACAAGGATAATCAGAGATTATTGACATATATCTAGCTTTAACTATTGTCCAGTAGTCATTGTTTCCTATCCCAGGTAAAAAGAGAAAATAAAAAAAAATTATCCACACAGAAGCTTAAGATATTTTCATTCTCCTATTGCCAGATCTCTTTGAAAAACAGAAGGATCAGCACCACTGCCAGAAATCTCCAATTAGGAAACCTGCAATAAATTTTGCAGACCTTTCAAGTCAAAGGAATCATTTTGGTCTCAGTTTCAGTTTCTATCCTTACAGGTTTATTTAACTTTCTCTGGTTTTAAGACAAAAGATAATTTCTTGGTAACAGTTCTTTTAGCCTTAGTAATCTGTTTGTAACCTTGTTGAGAACTGTCCTTGCTGGTAACCAATATTAGGTAGCTTGGGAATGTTATTCATATCAGAATGACATTCATCATTCAGTGTTAATCAAGGTAATAGGAAGAGTTATTATGAAACACCAGCTGCACTGGAAGAAGGTAGATTAAAAGGCAAGTCACAAACAGGATAAAAATAAGTTCTAAGAATACAAACCTAACCATTCTTAATCAGATCAAAGGTCTGTTTAGTCCAGTATCCTATCGTTCTCAGTGGGTAAAGGTCTGTTTCTGAGGTACAGCGTAAGTACAGAGCAAAATGTTTGATACATAAGATTCTTACAGCTTTCAAGCAATTTCATATTTGTCCAAACAAAAGATGGGTAAATTCAAATTCAGCAACATGATTCTATTATTCACTTCAAAGCATACAGCCAGCAACATATTATTTTGGAAGAAATGGAAATTGACATCTCTGTAGTAAAACTTCAATAATTTTCTTACAAGTTACTCATGAAAGGTGAGAAATAACAAGAAAAAATACCAACATTCCACTCAAATAGTATAATAAAAACAAGGAAGCAAACTATGTATTTATCGTTCCTGGTTTTTTTTTCTAAAATGATAAAAAAATCTATAGAGTTATCAGCACAGGCATCTCAAAATCCAAGTCTTACCTCATATGCATAGCCCAAGGAAGAAAACTGACTCCTTAGATAGCCAAGTTTGTACCCAGCTACGAAGATTAAGCAGCGAATGAACTCCAAAATTCCTGCTTTGGGCCTAGAAATGGGATGTAGTCCAGATTAATATTCAGTCTTTTCTGCTCAGTTAACTTCACTGAAGAAGAGAATGCAGAAAATCTGTGATGTCCTGCCCTTAACACCAGATCATTGCTTTTAAACTTCTAGTTAAGTCTTTCTAGAAGACACACAGGCTTCTAACACTGAATTTGCTGAGGGTGAGAATATGCACTAACTGTGTGTGAACTTACAGAAATGTAGCTGTCCATAGGTTTTGATCTCAGAAATGACAACAGTAAAATTCTGAAAACTACTACATAAGTAGTTCAGGATCTTTTTACCAGTCTCTTCTCTGTAATTTTTTAGAATTTCAGATTATTACCTCCCCAAACTATTCACACCTCTGGCATATTGACAAATGTTTACCTGCCTTGAAATAAACTGCTCAGTCCATACACATGGAAGTTACTCCCTTCTGAAAACATAATGAATAGCAGGTGCAAAGTGGAACTGGCACTTCAATCTCAAATGTGCTTGTACACCACATCTCTGCTCTGGCAGGACAAATGGTTTCTTTGTCAGAAACTGAAGCTATCATTTACTCCTCTATAGGGTCAAGGTACCTGTAAAAGACTGCTTCTCCAGTATACTATCTCACGCATTGGATCATTCAAGATCCAGTTTGATTTGAAATCATACTGATTACGTTTAATCTTAAGTCTACATCATCATTCACATGATTGATTCTAAGTCAGCTCTGTGCTTTTCATATACCATAACTGTTTCTGACACCTACAGCATGGTACACGGGACTGACAGAATATGGTTGCAATTGGAGCTTGAACCATCTTGGGACAGCCTGCAGGTCTCATTGGGCTGACAGTGTCCCAGACTCAGATACAAGGACCCAATGAGCACAAGAGGGTGACTTGGCCCATCCTGTAACTTTTCTGCAAGGGACATATAGCCAGTAGTTGCTACAGGATCACTCCTGGGTTTAGGGCCTAGCTTGTTAGGTGTTATTTTCCAGTCAACAGACAGCCATATATGTGTCTGACTACATCTATATGTCCTATAATGTCTGACACAGTTTCAAACTTCTGTATAATGCATGAGAGACAAAAAAACCCCAAAACCAACCAAAACCAGTAGAGCAGCATGTTTTTTGTATCTTACTTGTTCTCCATAAGCAGTCCAAAAGAAGTCAGGGACAGAATGATAAAGGCAATTCTCAGGAGAATAGTTCCCTGCGACAACATCTGTTAAAAAGAAAACAAAGAACTAATTTAGAGTAGTTTCCTGCAGAGAAACTGAGTTTTAATAGGACAGTAGCTTAAGTATCCTCAGTGAATGTTGTTAATGTCTCCTTTTAAAGTAATTTGTTATTTCAAATTTTACAACAAACACATGCCCTTTGGCTAGCACATTTACCTGGAGTAACCATCTTTATAATTGTTTTCTCAAGGCTGTATTTCCGAAACGCTTCATATACTCCCTTCTGCACTACCTCTTTTTCCCAAGGTTACTTTGTTCCCTATTGCCTTTATCCAAGAGGGAATAAAGTCAGTTCTAGATAACAGTGCCTGCAGTCCTGTCCTTTCTTTTACATTACAAGGTCTTTACAGTGGTCCTCTATGAATCCTGATGGATATCAAACCCAGTGCATTAGTGAGGACAAGAATACAGATGACATATATGGCAATATGACCATGCTTTGCTCCCTAGCCTTTATCCAAGAGGGAACAAAGTTAGTTCTAGGTAACAATGCTTGCAGTCCTGTCCTTTCTTTTACATTACAAAGTCTTTACAGTGGTCCTCTATGAATCCTGATGGATATCAAACCCAATGCATTAGTGAGGATAAGAATACAGATGATATGGCGATATGACCATATTTAAGAAGAAACAAAGCTGATGTTGTCTCTTCATGACAATTCAACAATTCATTCCCAATTTAAAAAAAACTATTTAATTAGTCCCATGAATTCTAAGTAGACTTTAAAAGGTTTTAAACATTAACATGTGTGTCAGTACTTGAATGACTAGTAGCATAATGGAATGGGCTGCCCAGGGAGGTGGTGGAGTCACCGTCCCTGGAGGTGTTCAGGAAAAGACTGGATGAGGCACTTAGTGCCATGGTCTAGTTGACTGGATAGGGCTGGGTGCTAGGTTGGACTGGATGATCTTGGAGGTCTCTTCCAATCTGGTTGATTCTATTCTATTCTGTAAGAATTGATGTCCTTAAAATCTACCTTGAAATGATATTAAAAAAAAAAAAATCAGGAACCCAAACATTATTTTCCTTGTGAAGTCTGCATTTTTTCTTTTCATTTATCACATACTTTTTGTATTCTACATAGCTGCCTTTGAAAATCAAATATTTAATCATTTTTCTTGTTCCCTCGCTGACATCCCTTCATATATTAGTTTTCAAAAGCCTTTGTTTTTTCATTCAAAACAAAACAAAACACAACAAAACCCTGAACAAAAGCAGTGTCTCTGGCTGAATTACAGAAAACCTTTCTGGCTTTAATTGCCAGGTCATAAGGTTTATGAACAGCATCTTGCACTTTAAGATTGCTGGCAATGGAAAAAAAAAATCCATTAATTTCTGCCCTGATTTTAATAAATCCCACCCAGTGACATGCCCACCTTCCTTTGGTGGTGGCCAATGCCCCTCCACGAGATCTAAGATAAATATCTAGGAGCATAGAAGGCCACAGGAGGATACTCTCAAGTTTTACAGCTGTGTGAACTTACAGCGCCCATGTTTGCAAAGCACATCAAACCACACACTCAGGCTAAGTTTGTCTTGCTTTACTAAAGCATCACAAGCATCCACTTAGATATCCTTAACAGTTATTGAACAAAGAAAACACAATTCCAGCAACGAACAAGCTGAGCAGCAGCCTCACCAGTTTACAAACCAGAACACACTTCTCACGAACGACACCTGTCAAGCTACTCTGTTGCACAGATTTATATCAGAGGAGATTCAACTCATTACTGCATTGCTATGTTTCCAATCTGTTCCATCCCTCCTTATGACAAACACAAAACCTCAGGCTGTTGATGACCACCATTATTTACTTACATGCAGACCTTGGGAAAGTATATTCTTTACTTTTCTCTTACAGTCCTACGGTAGGCATCTGCTATCAGGCATCAGGAGACAGGATATTGAGGTACATATTAAACCTTTGAGTGGCTCAGCATAGCAATTCTGTACCGAGACTCTCAATTAAGTTAAGAAGGCAAAAAATGTTCTCTCTGGTTTATAAGCCTCTATCAAAGCTTGTATCAGGTGGAATATATTTGTAAATTCCAGATACATGTTTTAAAACCTGTCAGCAACAGATTAAACTGAGGGTGGTCTTTTGGAAAATTCCAGTTTCTAGAATCAGAGAAGCTCACAGTTATCCTAAGTTAGGATTTTCCATTGTTAGCATGAAGCAGTTTGAAGTGACTTTTTTTGCTATAAAGTCAGGCACAGACTGTATTTAATGTTAATAAAAGAAGTAAGTTGTTCTTAAGCTACTCATCTAGCCACAGTAACTGCCACTTCAGTTTCCTGTAGAAACTGGGTCATACCAAAAAAAATAATAATAAATGAGCAAAGAACATGATTTGGCACAGCCATAGGGGAACTTACCCATAAATTTCTTAGAAATGCTTCAATATGTTTATCAATTATCTTTTCTTGTCACATAAAGGAGTGTGCCAAGGAATTAGGACTGGAATTCAAGACTTTTCTCTTTAGAGATTGTCCTGATTTTTAAATTAGAGAATGAAATCTTTTTTGAAAACTTAGCCCTTCTGGCTATGTGGGTCTGATTTTACTGCCTTTAAAATATTCCTACAGTGGTAGGGCACTATTCTGAGAAAAGGAAGATAAGCTTTTGTACCCCCACCCCTCCCTTAGGCAGGAAAAAGAACTGAACATCACATCCAAGCTTCAGGCAAGTTATGCAATCACTACTTTACAATATATGGTTAAAATCACACTTAATGGAAAACAATTTAACCCACAACAGGTTTAGGACAACAAATTTTAATCTTTGTCTTAAGGATGGATCTGTCAGTACCTGCCGTGAAGGGACGAAGATGTCTCCAATTTGCACTTTAAGAGCTGCATGACTTCACACTTTTCAGCCCTAGTAGTGTTTCTCAGCTGGCTAGCATTAGCCAACCATTCACTAAGTTTTAGGCATCTGTGTTTCTTTGTGATTCCAGCTTCCAAAACCTGAGGTGCTGATTCATTCTACCTCCTTTTAAGTACCTTTACTGAAGTGCCAGAAAACCTGCTATTCATGTAAGTGTCTTCTTGTATTCAGTGGAGATAAAGCACTTTCTGAGTGATTCCATTTCTTGCCATTAGCTAGGCTGCAAGTAGAGAGGCTAAATTTGGTCCCTGCGCTTAGGACTTGGATTTGAGTGGATGGTGGAAACACTTCTCCAAAGCAGACATTTTGAGGTCCTATTTCAGTGGTGATTTTTCTCATAACTTGTAGCTTTTTTCCCTCTTTGCTTAACATCGCCAGAGTAATGGCTTTTAGAAAATCAGCCACTTCTAGAGGAGTAGAAAAAAACTCTAAAGATTAAACACTTTCAGGAAACAATAACAATTGTTGTTATTGTTATTCTATTATAATGGTGTTCATGGACCTTGAAATAATTATAAGCTTGATATTACAGATACTGTAACAACCTAATTCAGACTGCAGCTTTCTCTCCACAAACAAAAGATTGAATACAAGAATTTGGAAAACCTCTCAAAAATTTTTTTAAGATGTGCACAACTGGAGCCTGGGGTTATCACTTGACTCTCCATTTTTTTTTCTAACTATAGAAGGAAAAAAACCATAGATTAGAACTTGAAAGGAAATTAATAAATTTCAGTTTGGTGATAAATGTGGATTTTCAAGATAAAAAAATGGGCATAGCAATTTAATGTAAGTAAGGCAGAACTGAAATGACCTTATAATTTAGGAAAATTAAACTCAAGCATAAACAAACCCTTCTCTTTAAACAGCTAAAATGCAACACAGCCTACAGAATCACAATTGCCTGAGACAGGTATGATCATATTTTACAGATTCTATTTTTTTCAGGTCAAATTCTATTTGTCTTTAGACATTCTACAACTTGAACCACAACATTTTCAACACCTTGTCTGTAAAACTTCTTTTGGTGCAATGCCATCTGCAGCCCAGTACGTGAAGGACTGGAAAAGTCTGAAGTGCAATCTGCAGATCACAGTTAATTGCTAAGTGGCAATCAGATTCACAGAAATAGAGAGCACTGTCATGCCCTACTGTAGTGTTTCAGCTTTTCACATCCCAAGTCTTGAGTTTTCTAGAGTGATGACGGGTGAGGAGTAAAGTCTTCCTGGGAACCATGAAGGCAGAAGGTGCAAATTAGCCCTCACTGTAGATACAATCACTACATTCACACGTAGGAAAGAAAAGCAATAAAATAAAATATGTATTCCCTCACTTGGGCTCCTAGTCAAGGACTATCAAGAAATTTGTGGTGAAATACACCACAATGACATTTAGGAATAACAGATTTTAGAAAACCAGACATGTAACATACATTTTAGCATTAGTAGTTTGCTTCCTTCTCTTTACAGTTCTGTGGTACAGTTACATGCTGCCTTGATTCTTTTATTTACTTTCAAACATGTATTACTCTCTGAAGTGGATGCTGGCAACCCAGACATCCATTTTCTAGGCATTACTCTACCAAAATGAACAGTCAGTGAGTCATATCTAAACATAATACATTAAATCTACCAATGCAAGTTACACTGTGAAAATAATGTGTGTTTTACACCTCTGTTAGCGCTAGTATCCTCATTCCACTTAAAGATAATATGCATGGATGCATATATATAATAAATAACTATTTCTGTACTGGAGTATTTGTATAAACAGAGAAGCCTGTGGGACCACAGCAGGCCACCCAATTACAATTCAGCCACAACTCTGCAATGTGGTTATTGGCTGAAATCAAACTGAAAAAAAAAAATATTTCTGTTGGATTTTGATTTTATTGAAAGTTTGAAAAATATCTTAGAGCCTAGAAAAAAAAAAAAAGAGTAGTATAGAATTTTGGAATAGATTTACTTTGTAATCAACAGAATGAATGCTCCCAAATTATGATTTAGTAATGAATGAACACAACAAACATTCAAAATGAAGGAAATATGTTATTGCAAATTCTGAACTCTGAAGTATTCCAAATTGACTTTGTATTTCAAAGGACTCAGACTGTCATACTGTTTGTGAGGAACAACTTGGATGCATTTTCTCATACTGATGTTTTCAGCATTGCAAAAGAAATAGGAATGATGTCAATACATTTCATAAGTCATAACTCAATACTGGTCAGGCCACACCTTGAGTACTGTGTCCAGTTCTGGGTCCCTAAATTCAAGAGAGATGTTGAGGTGCTGGAAGGTGTCCAGAGAAGGGCGACAAAGCTGGTGAAAGGCCTGGAACACAAACCCTATGAGGAGAGGCTGAGGGAGCTGGGGGTGTTTAGCCCGGAGAAGAGGAGGCTCAGGAGTGACCTCATTGCTGTCTACAACTACCTGAAGAGAGGCTGCAGCCACGTGGCGTTTGGTCTCTTTTCCCAGGCAAGCAGTAATAGGACAAGGGGACACAATCTCAAGTTGTGCTGGGGGAAGTATAGTCTGGATGTTAGGAGGAAGTTCTTCACAGAGAGAGTGATTGGCATTGGAATGGGCTGCCCAGGGAGGTGGTGGAGTCGCTGTCCCTGGGGGTGTTCAAGAAAAGACTGGATGAGGCACTTAGTGCCATGGTCTCGTTGACTGGATAGGGCTGGGTGCTAGGTTGGACTGGATGATCTTGGAGGTCTCTTCCAACCTGGTTGATTCTATGATTCTATATTCCAAATAGTTTTGACATTATCATGAGGAATGCTAATAGAATGCTATGAAATGGGTAGTGTTGGTTGTCTTTACCTGCATGAACTTATTTTGATATACAAAGAAAAAAAAATGATAAATTCTGGGCAATATTCCGTATACAGTACCCGATGATATCCTGCTGAATGGATATATTAATTGGTTCTCAGCTTTCAAGAGATCTATTTATGTCCAACTACTTTTACAGCTAATTCAAATTCTTTGCATATTCAGGGCATTATAAGCACAGTGAATGTTAAAGCATCTATCAACAACAACAAAAAGAAAGACACTGCAAAATGTGTTTAGAGTACACTTCATTTTGATTTATGTGATACATTCAGTTTTGGAGCTATGAGACTTGCTTTGAATGCACTGCAGTTTTGCACTCCTAACACTCTCTCTGGGACAGATCCAAATCCCATTTCGTCAATGAGCTTTGGATCACATCTAGATGTGCAGAGCTCAGAAGCAATTCCTATTCTCTAGATGTAGTGCAGATCACTGCATAGAAAATAAACACCTCATGCTTTCTCCTGTGGAAAATATGTATTTGTTCTTTCTTGTTTTGCTCTTTTTGTAAGTTAAATGTAGGTCATTCAGACTGAAGGTATATGATTGCTCTTTATGGATAGAGAAATTTAACACTTCTACAGGGCATGAGACCAAACACTGAGCAACTGTAATCACTTGAGAAATGTAATAGCTGTGTGCTGTGTCTTATGGCTATTATGAAATGGAACTTATACCTAAAAATGAGGAAAACAGTTAGCTTTCTCCATTTATGGAGCTATGCCACAGTTATGATATAATTCATAGCCAGACAGAAAGTTCCAGTTGTATCCATAGACATTTCATAACTCAGTGTAGTGGAAAACTGATATTGAAGAAAGAATTTTGCCAAGTAAAGTTATTCATACACAAGCTTCCTTCTCATGACAGCTTCTCCACTGTACTGCAGAGCAATGCTGGAACTTTGCCTTGGGACCAGCACTTTCTACACCCACACTGCAGGTTTATGTCCTGAAATGAAGTGCTTCTAGTCCCCTGTGCCCTCCTTATCCTTACCACCTTATTACCCTGCAGTTTAGCACAGAGAATTTTCTAGTTGTTTATCAACAATAAGTTCATAAGTGGTGAATCTTCAGGATGTTTCCTTCATAACTACATGAATTTAATGATCATCTGGGGTTTGGGTGCATTTTTCAACTTCCCTTATTCTTAAACAGCTGCAGTAATCAGCAAAGAAAATAATCTGGACCATCCATTTTTCTTTCCAGAACCAGAAAAAAAGCAAAAAGAGGAAGAATAAAACAGGAAAAAAAACCTATTAAGCATACTCCAAGCTGCTAAAAGCAACAACAACAAAGTAAAAAAGAAAAACCACCAACCCTGACCAGATGAAAACTCCACTGTTTGATCCCTACCCAAAGAAATTACAACCAAAAAATCTTGCAGAGGCTTTTCTCTGTATAAGAACATTGGCTATCACACAGATCTTCTATGCTACATAGGTATTTCTCCTTACCTTTGCTCAGTTTCCTGTCATCAGAAATTACTTAGCCTCAGATATCTTAGCAAGTACAGAGTGACCCTTTATAGAGGTGAACACAATGTTCAGGATAACTTAATATTAATCAGAATAGTATGCTTCAGGTAGCTTTTATAAGTCTGGAATGCTACATAAAACACTCTTTAAACTTTTCCCCCAAATTGCATCATTCTACTGGTCTGATGTGCTACTCAGAACACATTACACCAAAAATGGTGGGGGGGTGGAGAAAGGGTTTTAGCAGCTGGTATATACAGAGCCACCTGAGTTTGTATAAGCCTGCTGCTATGTATCCCAAGAAATTATCTCAGGTAAAGTCCCTCTTCCTGCCCTTCTTACCCAGGGACACAAAAGCAAAGTTTGAGTCAGAAGACCAAAACTTCAATATTTGGGTAAGATTTTGGAGAGCACTGAAATGGCTTTGCAATCCTCTGGACTCCTTCATGGATGACCATGGGCAGATATGCAAAAGAGAGCAGTTTCTAGAAATCTCCCTCTGGGCTGGATTCAGCTGTGTTGCTCATGAGCAAAAGCATCAGGGCACAGCGATTTCTGAGAATACTACATGAATTACATTTCGTAACTGGAAGATTTTAGCTTGAGTAAAACAGAAAGATTTTTTTCAAGGAAGAAGGAATGAAAAGAAGGCAGGAAGGACATGAAGCCATGGAAGCAATTATGTCTTGCTTCCTGTAGACAGAGATGGCCTCCTACCTCACCTTCAGAGACCACTAGATATCCGTAACACTGTGTTACTGGGGACCCCAAACAGGAGGTGGTCAAGATATATCTCTCGTAGATGTATTTCTATCAATGCTGTTGTCTGCTTGAAACTGGAAGAAGATTTGACTCGATTTTGTGTTCATCCAGCCCCACTCATGCTGATGTCATGCACTGCCAGACCTTGGCAATATTCCTTCTATAGCTTGGGCATTATTGGTAGCTATCAATACAACCAACCTTGACATCTGAAAACCTTCATAGCTTCAAGCCTAAGATATGTTTTTCCTCTCACGAGATCCTAAAAACTAAAGCAGTCTCATAGGTCTTCTATGGAACATTCAGCATTTTTTGATTGCTTCACTTAAGCATATTGATATGTGATTAATATAGTGACTAAATATTGTTTAATAATCAATATAACACCTGATGCATTCAATACATATTTAGCCATTTATGTTAATTAATTTTACAGATTCTACATTTCTACATACAATTATTTTACAGATTCTCATTGTTGTAATAGTTTAAATGAGAGATGAGTCAGGCTGTAGAGCTGAGTGTGCTTTATAATTTAAGTATGTTGTATGTCATATGACATTCTTTGATTCTATGGTTCTATATTACTGCTAGCATGAGATGCTATTTCATAAAAACAGGAATTACTTACAGTCACTGTACCAAGAAGTTCAGTGTACAAATCCAATATTACAGCAAAATGTACAACTGCATAGCAATTAAGATAACCTGGCACACTTGGATTGAAGGGGACTTCTTTTCCAGTGACCTGTATGAGGGAAAAGAAATAATGGCCTTAAACAGTGGCCTGCTTCAGCCTCTTTCTTAGTATTCCTTAAACTTAAAAACACACAACAAATATGAAGGGACATACATAACAGCACAATCTACTAACTGCATAATCTACTATCAAGCTTATGTACTACCTAGAATGATACAGAGTTTAACTCTGTGTGTATGTTCACAGCTAAGGGTAAAAGAGAAACTCTCATACTCCATAGACCAATTTTTGAAATCTCTTTAGGAAATGAATAATGAAAAGATAAACAATCCCCTTTTTCTTCCCCCCTTCAAATAAAAAGGGGAAAAAAACACAGCAAAGACATTCATTTCCTTCAGTTTCTCTTCCCCTATGCTTTATGACTGCTAATTTGCTAATTTAAAATAGCATGTGTAGAGTTTTTAACATTGATCCAACAGCATTAAGAGGTCCAAGTAAATTACACAAGACTGAAAGCCTGTGCATGTTCTATTTACCACTGGGATTTCCTCAGGAAGGCCAAGTCTAGGTTTGCCTGGTCCCCAGCCGGGCCCTTTGAATATGACAGAAAGCTTATTGCAGAATCCAGGTGTGGCCCAAAACGTATTCCAAATATGAGCCAAGGGACGTAACTTTAAAAGGAAAAAAAAAAGAGAGAGAGCAGGTAATTTTTCATTGTTAGTAAAATAACATTTAATAAAACACTGCATTTTATTCATTTGTAGATCTCAGGTCAAGGATGTTTTAAAGTGTGTAAAGAGAACACATTTGGAATATTTGAAGACAGTCAGAGGTTGGTAAAACCTGGTTGTAATAGGCAAGAGGCGTATCAACCTCTTGGTTTATAGTGAGGACTAGAAAGACTCCTGCCCAGAGGAACATTTGGCTGTCCTGTAATCAATCCAGAGTATTTAATGGTATATTGTGCAGGTACATTCATGGCAGTTTTAAACTATATTTTGTTACTGAGATCTTGACATGACATCTAGTCAATAACTAAATCACTTAGTATCTGACTGAAATCAATATAATTGCACAGGCTGTGGCCACTCATGAAAAGCAAATGAGGGCTTCAATACTCCTTAGTCCCTGAGGTTGTCAGAGAGAACCTTTACCCAGCTTCAGCGAAGCCTGGAGCAATAAATCATAGAAGCAGCACATAAGTATCTTGCCTTTTTTTTTCATTTTCTTGTCTTTTTTGTTTGTTTGTTTGCTTGTTTTAATAAATAAACAAAACTATCCATATTCAGCCTATTCTGCTGGTTTTGTTGAGGCTGCTATATAATACTGTCAACACAGATCATCCTGGAGTACCCTCAATAGCAAATATGAAGAAGAGATAAAAACATAAAGACAATAATTATATCACGAGATTATTTATGAAACAGAAATATTTAGAGAAGACAAACAACAGATCTTACATGTGTGTGAATATATATTCTCTGTTTTGCAGCATATTGCTTTGCATATGTCAGAATGAACAATTCAGTTCTAGGCCTTGCTACCTCTCCATTGTAGTTAGTTGTTAATATTATTGTACTCTATTTTTATGATCACTGCAAGCTCTGTATATGCTCAGAATAGTGAGCAGAAGTAATTGTTTTGTAATGAAATACTGAAGAAGCTGCAGATAATATAACTGACTGCAGGAAAGCTATCTGTGCTAGTTTGAAGTTAGCTATAATGTTTTGGTGAGAAGGATTAGATCACAGGCTGTGAAACAGAACACAATGGTGATGTGTACTGCACTCATTGGCTTGCTGAGATGTAGAAGAACAAGAGTATAAACATAGATAAGATATTCACACTTGGGGCACTGCCTGAGCTCTGGGCATTTCTCTTTCTAACCTCAGCTGCCGTCTCTCTGATTAATCCACTTGCTTCCTAACCCCCCTGGCCAAACCTCTGTTCTTCCTTGGGGCACAAGGCAAGGTCTGGGGTAAGGTAGAGGGGTGGGAGAAGGTGGACGGGCAGTTGGGAGCCCCTCCTGTAGACTCAGGTTTCTGGGAGGGCTGTTGTGTTTCTGTATTACCTTTTACCTTATATATTTCTGTATATAACTGTACATACTGTAAATATCTGCTTGTAAATTGTGCTAAGCTGTAAATACAAGCTTCATTCAAATTTCCAGAGCCAGATGAGTCTAGTCTGTGTGAGTTCCAAAGTGTGGGGAGGGCGGGTAACACGCAAACCATCACACTGTCCCCTAAGAGAGGAGTTTCTCTTAAACATGAGTGCATAATGACGATACCAGAGTTGATGATACAAACTATAGCACCTGGAGCATGATGGGATCAAATGAGTTTACTGGATGTGTTAAGCCATATACAACTTTTGCATCTTCTGCCTCAAATGTTCCTGAGGAAAGAAGACAAGATGAAAGAAAAAAAAAAAGTCATTAAATTCAAAAGTATATTTTTATCATACTAAATATAAGATGGAGCAACTTTTCTTTTGACTTACCAAATATCCTGTCCCAGATGATGAGTGTGCCACCATAATTTTTGTCAATACAGTAAGGATTTCTACCTATAATAAAAATCATTTATGAGATCAGTAATTGCATTTGTAGGAATAGATGCAAATGAATTATGCATGAATCATTAGCATCAATTTATAATCTAATAACAATTTTTAAAGGCAGCTAATCTACTACTCCTCATATGTCTATAAAATATCTTCTTACTAGGCTTATCACTTTCTTTTTACTCAGACTCAAACATACAAATAAAACAAAAAATTGTGTCAGAATTTCTGTGAAATAAGAGTCATCAGAATAATAAATTCAAGTTCATAAACTATTTATAAAGACAAGTTTAAAAGCAAACAAATAAAAATCATTTCACCAGTTCCTATTTAAAAATACATGCTAAAGACATTTATATACAATCATATCATTAATGTCTTTCAACTGTCTCTATCTTCTATGCTATATTAACTTCAGTGTGACAAAAACTGATCCTTTAACTGTTTTCTAGGGATATTTGTACCTAAACTCAAAAGTATGAGCAGAGAAACATTGCTTACACATCCCTGTGTTTGTAGAGATTGGAGCAACTCTACAGCACTGGATCAGCCCCAGAATGATTCTCTCAGACTGTGATCAGAGGATTAGTTTGGATTTACAGCAGAACAAGTAAGAGCAGAGTATCTCCCTCCAGGATTATCAGTACTTGTGCAAATTTTAAGGATTAGGCACTTATAGCACCATAGCCTTTTAAAAAGTCTACACAGTGCCATAAACTCTTTACATATGGATATAATAAACATTAATAACATCCTCTGTATATATTGCATTTGAGTCTGTTTCAACTTATTTTGTTTTTCCATTCCTCTATTATTTTTAGTTGATACCTCTGCACATTTAATAAGCCAAGAGCATCTACGAGGTCGGATCCTAGTCCACAGATACATTCCTGACAGTGTTTGGTACGCAGTGGAGTTATTAATCCAATTTACATATGCCACATGGTCCCAAATGCATCTGAATATTGAAGAATCACTTGTGTGAAGTGAAACTTTTCACTAATCCAGACAGCTGAAAACAAATTCCACCACAAAATTAATCAGTTCTAAAAGCTAATTGTGCATTTTCACACATTCAGTGTGTGATTTTGAGTGCCATAGTATCTGCTAGTGACTGACAAGTTGATGATGTTTTAATGGTCAAGGAAGGATGAGATTTGTCTACCACTCTTCCTACCGTTAAAAATGTAATATTTTTACTCAAGAGTCTTCAAATTATGTCACATTATCCAGACTTAATTTCTACTCAGTTATCAACCTGAAATGTAAATGTTTAAATTTTTCATTTGTTATTAAAAAGCTTTCAAAAAAATACTGTTACACTTCTAAATGAACAAGTATGATTTCTTAATTATTATTACTGTAAAACTAATTTTACAGTAGCATTTAGTACTTTATTCTTGTACAAATAACAACCATCAGAGAAAAAACATGTTGAGGAATGTAAGGTTACACTGTCAATTTACCATGATGAACTCTGTGGTGACTGGGAGTATTAAGAATCCACTCCAGAGGTCCAAGGTTGGTGATAACCTTGAAAAAAAAAATAATGCTTCAATGAATATGAAAATTCTGTATAAAATCTAAAAAAAAGGAGAGCAAAGAGGGGAAGATGAAGATATGCATTAAAAGGATATTTATCACAAGGAGAATTACATGGAAAGACAAGAATGCCAATTTTTTTTCTACCTGAACCATTTCATCATATAAGTGTTACAAGAACTTTAATGGAAAAAGTGAAATTTATTAAAATGAAAGTTAAAAATTAACTGTCTCTGATCCAGTAGGACATTCTCTTCTTATTTTTATCGTCAGCTGATGCTTAGATAATTTCATTCACATATTGTACCCATACCCATTGGCATTGCTTGGCATTCCACATAACTCTTAAGATCCTTATGTGATCACTTTACATCAGCAAATGGCTGGCACAGACCCAGAAACTTCCTTCATCCTTCAGTATCTTCCACTTTTGAACAAGAAGCTCAATATGAGCCAGCAGTGTGCACTTGCAGCCCAGAGGGCCAACCAGATCTTGGGCTGCATCAGAAGTGTGGCCAGCAGGTCAAGGGAGGTGATTCTCCCCCTCTACTCCACTCTGGTGAGACCCCACCTGGAGTACTGCATCCAGTTCTGGAGCCTCTATTACAAGAGCGACGTGGACATGCTGGAGTGTGTCCAGAGAAGGGCCAGGAGGATGCTCAGAGGGCTGGAGTGCCTCTCCTATGAGGACAGACTGAAAGAGTTGGGGCTGTTCAATCTGGAGAAGAGGAGGCTCCCAGGTGACCTTCTTGTGACCTTCCAGTATCTGAAGGGGGCCTACAAAAAAACTGGGGAGGGGCTTTTCAGGCTATCAGGTAGTGACAAGACTAGGGGGAATGAAGCAAAGCTGGAGGTGGGGAGGTTCAGACTGGATGTGAGGAGGAAGTTCTTCAGCATCAGAGTGGTGAGAGCCTGGAATGGGTTGCCCAGGGAGGTGGTTGAGGCCCCATCCCTGGAGGTGTTCAAGGCCAGGCTGGATGGCAGGTGGCTTGGAACTAGATGATCTTTGTGGTCCCTTCCAACCCTGACTGATTTTTTGTTCCTTCTGTTAGTAGCTTTCTTTTAGCCTGGCACAAATGCAGTAACACATTAAACTTGATTAGAATTAAAACTAATTTTTTGTTTTCTAAATCAGTTTGACTGGATCAGTTCCTGGCTCTGACCCAACACATGGCCACAAATTCACCATCATGAGTAAGAGGTATGAGAAGAAAGCAGACCAGCATAAATTCCTAGCAGAGCTGCAATCTAAGGCAACGGTTCAACAGCACAGAAAACCTACTCTGGACTTTTAGTACCAGACCAAAAATGACAGAAAGTAATGGCTGCCATAAACTCACTCAAGACTTGTCATAAAATGCTGAGGAATTAAGTTTGTATGGGTGGGGATTATGCTAAACTAGGTATGCTCCTGTAATACAGAGCCAGAGGAAATGCTGCATTAAATTCACATTTTGTGCTTTGGTTTAGGCAGCAGAAGTGTGTCGATACCCAAACATAGCAACCATTGCTCAGTGCCAAACACAACACCATCAGTCACAAATAGATGCAATCACTGCGTGACCAGAAAAAGCATTTCTGCTCAAAATATTAATCTAAAATACATCCTACAATGGTAACTAGTCACCATTTCTGATCATGACCATAACATCTTGCAATTAAAAAGAGAGGGTTGAAGTAGCTAACCAAAATGCTAAGAAATAAAATCCAGAATGATACTTATACTGCAGGAAGAAGTGATTTGTAATGTAATAGAGATGATATTGACAAACAACAGATTAAGTAGAGAGGTAGACAGTCATTATTCATGAGAGCAGGCCCATCCATCTAGAGAATAAAACAGGGATTTCTGTTAGTTTATGGAACAAAGTCCAAAACTATGCCATTTCTGCTTAATTCATGCTTATGCAAGTTAAAATACATCTAGACCAGAAGCAGACACAGAACATTCTTCAGCTGTATTTACATGTTTACGAATCAGGAAATTACCACAATAAAATGAATAAAGATATTTTGTTCTTTTTTTTTGCCTTTAATAGCAGCTAAAAGAACTTCCACTTACTAGGTTAAATAGAACATTTTTGCAATTAAAGGAGTATAGAAATGAGCAGCTTCTTTGGATAGACAGAACTGTAACATTTCAAGCATGTTTCAGAATTCTGCACACACTTCACTGGAAGAACAGAACAGTAGAAGTTTGTTTTGTTTTGTTTAACTTGGAAGCCAAGCACAACATAAATAGGACCATTTGTATTTCTCAGTTCTCCCTCAAAGTAAGTTCAAGCTTGGAAAGACCACCTAAAGGTGAGAAACAATTAATCATTCATTCTAGCTCTAGAAGAGAAGGCTTCGAGGAGACCTTATAGTGGCTTTCCAGTATCTGAAGGGAGCCTACAGAAAAGCTGGGGAGGGACTATTTACATGGTCTAGTAATGTCAGGACGACGGGGAATGGGTTTAAGCTGGAAGAGGGGAGATTTAGACTGGATATTAGGAGGAAGTTCTTTACAGTGAGGGTGGTAAGACACTGGAACAGGTTGCCCAGGGAGGTTGTGGATGCTTCCTCCCTGGAGGCACTTAAGGCCAGGCTGGATGAGGCCTTGAGCAGCCTGCTCTAGTGGGAGGTGTCCCTGCCTATGGCAGGGGGTTGGAGCTGGATGATCCTTGAGGTCCCTTCCAACCTAAACCATTCTATCATTCTATGATTCCTGTCTTTCTCAGGTAGAAAATCCCACTGCTTTAAACTATGTGAGATGTGACCATTAAATTACTTTAAGCTAAATTTCTGAGAGTGAACTGCAGTCCAGCACCTGAGAGAGCAATGATTTATCTATCAGCTCACACCTAAATGACTCAATTTAATTTAATGTATTTTTAGGGTTTTTTTCTTTGTTGGTTTGAGGTTTTTTTTGGTGAAAATAAACCAAATCTGTGCTGGTAGAGAAGAGAATCACTATGGAATAGCAGTCTTATGCTTTAGCTTACAGATGGATCATAATAAAAAGTTCCCAAAATGGATGCCTTCTAGTTTTCAATACCCATCTGACTAAATTCATAGGATCACAGGATGTTACGGGTGGAAGGCATTTTCAGACCATCAAGTCATAGAAGCAACCAGGTTGGAAAAGACTTCCAAGATCATCCAGTCCAACCTATCACCCAGCCCTGTCCAATCAACTAGACCATGGCACTAAGTGTCTCATCCAGGCTTTTTTGAACACCTCCAGGGACGACAACCATAATCTAGCGCTAAGGAACACATCCCGATGGGTCTTGAAAGTCACCAGAGAAGGAGAATCCACAACCTCTCTGGGGAGCCTATTCTAGTGCTTACCCTAACAGTAAAGTCCTTCCTCATGTTGAGGTAGAACTTCCTGTGCTGTAGATTATATATGAATATCTTAAAATGAAAATTCATCCTTCTGAAAGTCCATATAACATATCAGCACGCTAAAATAGAACTTTGTGTCCTGGGAATCCCTAAGGACCTCAGGAACTCAATGTAAAGTTTTAAATAAATACTTGGACTAATTAATCCTCAAGAAAGTATTTTCCTCAGAAAATGAAACCTCTCTCACCCTTCAAAACAGTCTTACCTTGGGTGATGACATTTACAAACCTACTGAAATATCTTTTGTGAGGCATCATTAGTGACTGATGCCTGAGACCGCTTCAATTCATTATTCAGCCAAGGTTCCTTCCACTGCAAAGACACACTAGGCACAAGCAGATAGAAATATCATCTGAGATAGCAATTACAACCCCATGACTTTAAAACTCAGAGATGACACACAACTCCATGCCTGACCAAGCAAAAATCCAGCATGCCAAAATCAGCAATCCACAAATCAACACTGAAACACATTAAAAATAGCACAAGGTATTATTTCTAGAAACTTCCTTTGGTATCAATAAGTTTATTTCTATGCATCCAGTGCATTTCTAAACCAGAAAATAAAAATGTTGTAGAAAATTCAGGATGGCAAAAAAAAATAATAGATGAATTTATACTTTGTCAAGATATCCATATAGCACTGCAACAAAAAGAAACATACCACCTCTGGAAAGTGGAATTTTGATGGCTCCTTCATCATTGCACAGTAACGAACAGAAATCTTTTGTTGAATGCTGTTGAATATTATTTCACATTCTACCGTCTTACCAAGGGCAAAACTCCCACAAGATCTTTCACCAAAGCAAATAGTCAAGTCCAACAGTGCAAGAGGATTTTTACCAGGCAAGATTCTGACTCCCTCAGACTGTAGGAACTGGCTCATGACAAATTGAATGTGGTATAACAACAGCCTGAGTTCAAAAGAACATTTAACAGGCAATGGAGAGTAGAAAAGCAGTTGCAGAACCCCACCTACCCATCCACCTTTCAGCTGTCAGTCTGCCTTTCATTCCATGCTTTCATTGTGTCTAGACGTTTTCCTTGGAGAATGGCAACTGTAAAGGGCTTGTAAAGCATTCATGGTAGCAGTATCCAGTCTTATGTTCCAGATGCAACCAGCAACCAAAGCATATATACTACCAGGTCTTAGTCCTCCAAGGCAGCAAAACATTTCCATCTTAAAATAGCTTTGGATTCAAAATAACTTTTTAGAATAAGATCTTTCATAATCTTCATATTTCAGGGAAAAAAAATCAGTTTTTTAATAATTAACAAAATGAATGTGGTAAGAATATCAGGACAGCTGAGGGTTTGTGGCTTATAAAAGGATTTTCATTTGAAATAAAAGAAAAATCTGCTACTATGATTTTTGTATGCAGTAGGAAATTTTATTTCAGACCTTTTTTACTGCAAAGTAATTTTTAAATTCAAAACCCACCAACAAACTGGTGGAAATGTCATTATTCAATATTCTCCTTGACTGTACCCTGTCTCATACTATTAGGAGGCAAAAGATTCTGCTTGTGAATAGAAAATATTTTTGATTTTATATCAACATATTGCAGTGATTTTAGGAACACAGAAAAAAAGCCTACCAATCCCTTAAATGGTGAAATACTTAACTGTTTTCCAATCATCACTTTATCTGTATGTTGACCAATGTGGCTGAGGGGTTCATGCTTGGGTCTGTTTCCCTGATAGACACCTACTGCTCTAAATCAATTCCCATCTCCAATTGTTCCTCTCTCGACACTGCCCAGGGAGGTGGTGGAGTCGCTGTCCCTGGAGCTGTTCAAGGCAGGATTGGACGTGGCACTTGGTGCCATGGTCTAGCCTTGAGCTCTGTGGTAAAAGGTTGGACTTGGTGATCTGTGAGGTCTCTTCCAACCCTGATGATACTGTGATACTGTGATTATATGGGTCCTCAACTCCCACACCAATGAATTGCAGATTCAGATCAATTGCAGTGTTCCAGTAAAAAAAAAAATCTTTCCCTGTTTGCTTTGTTTTTTAACATCTCATAGCCACAGAAATAATTTTTCACCTGCCAAAATCTGTTTATATACACTCTTAATAAACTACTTACACATCAGACAGGTATCTTATGCATACCTTATAAAATCTGGCCCTCCAGTATCTGAAAGGGGTCTACAAAAGATCTGGGGAGGCACTTTTTAGGCTATCAGGTAGTGACAGGACTAGGGGGAATGGAGCAAAGCTGGAGGTGGGTACATTCAGACTGGATGTGAGGAGGAAGTTGTTGAGCATGGGAGTGGTGAGAGCCTGGAATGGGTTGCTCAGGGAGGTGGTTGAGGCCCCATCTCTGGAGATGTTTAAGGCCAGGCTGGATGAGGCTCTGGCCAGCCTGCTCTAGGGTAGGGTGTCCCTGCCCATGGCAGGTGGGATTACAACTAGATGATCCTTGTGATCCCTTCCAATGCTGACTGATTCTATGATCTTTGTTAGAACTCTCCAACAAACATTTAAAACACATAAAATTAAAACAAAACAAAACAACATATTCCCTTCAATGTACTTAAGCATCATGAAATAATAAAACAGAATTAATGGCAAACATTTAAGCAATTCCAAGATCAAGCAGATTAAAAGCTGCATGCTTACAAATGCTTTCCAGGCATTACGGACATACAGGAAGAGAAATCTTCATATATATTAGGAACTAAGTGGGGGTTTTGTGTGTAATAGTAGTTCTTCTATAAAGATGTTTCCTTTGTGACAGCAATCCCTAGCCTAGAGGAAAAGAACATTATGCAATATCTCTTGTGGCATGTAAGCACCTCCGCTTGCGGTCTCAGAGTTTGTCAGCACCAAGGGAAATCTTTATTGCCTGGTACCTCCACCACTTCAATGCAGTTCTTGTTTAAATAATGAGAAAAAATCGTGACATGAAATCCAAGGGAAACTTTACATCTTGTGTAACAACTCCTCCTGTCACCACTACAACATGAATCTTTACTTAACTCTGTTTCAACATGAAGGTTTGGAAGGTATGTTGATTGAGTAGAGCAGGCAATGTTACAGTAAAACCATTTGTATGTAAAACCTCTGGGTTGTTGGGGTTCTGTTGGTTGGGGGTTTTTTTGTTGTTGTTTTTTCTTTCTTTGAGTATAAGAAAAGCTGTTTGCAGCACAGCATTACTTTCAATGTAATAGTGTTATCCTGCAGGACAGGAGAGGCTAAATTCATCCCTGGAGCATCAGCAAGGAGCAGTCCAAATTCAATTTCAGGATTCTGTTAAGACTTGTTGGTAGTAAACCACATTTCACTACTGATTTCCTCATGGAAATCAAGATAAGATTTTTATTCCTGGTATATAAATCTATATATTCAGGCAGTGTGCTGGGGAAATTTAAAAATAAGACCTTAATTACATTCCCCAGCAGAGCTGCTGTGTTAATTCAGGACAACACACCCGTGTATTTGTACAGATGGCCCTTGTGATCAGGTTTGCCATGTGAAATCTCTGCAGGGAAGCTGGGGAAAGGCAGAACTCCTAGGATCTGTCCTCATCTGCCAGTTTCACACTTTGAAATCCTCGGCAAACCGTGATTTATACGCCGCCAACTGTTTTCCTATCCGATTAGGCAGTTTTCTACTCCAGTAAGCATGTAAAATGGATGTAGCCAAATTTCCACACTGAGGAGCGAAAAAACAATATTTATAGTTTAGAAATAAAACAGGAGAGAGGAATCAAGCCTGTTGGGATCATAAAGAGTTTCATAGGGGGTGAATTTCTGACAAATCTGGATTGTAGGAATTGGAGGTGAAAGCCTAGTTTTAATGGATGGTCCAGTTTAGGGTATATTTATATAAGAGACACACAGACTTAAGAAATATGTTTATAACAAATTATCTTGAGGGAAGGCTGCTGTCAACTTCCCATTGTTTTGCACCTCAGCCAGGAGGTAAGATTTGAATCAAATTGGCATTTTGCATTTCAGTTAACATTTTCACTAAGTGGATGTAACTTCGGTCGTTTTTCCTTGTGGGAAAAGATGAGCACACATAGGAAAGTTCCAATCAATTTGTCTATCGAAAATGAGAGAAATCCCACACCAACTGGTTGTTTTAATTGCAGCATTACAAATAGCAGAGCATGGAAAAAGTCAGTCCTTTAGTCATATATCAAGCTAAAACGTTTTAAACAAACTCCAGGAGAAAAATTGCTACACAATTTCTGTATTTTTCAGCAGCTTGACAAATACATGCTGGCAATTGCAGGGAAAAAAAACAACCCAGAAAGTAATAAATCAGTTCTGAAATAAATTGAAATACAGCCAAGTGTAGCTCTTCACCTTCCTCTCTAAATAGATCAAAAATTAGTCAGCAACCTATACTTTTTGCTTGTAGCAAATAAGAGTCTTTCCATTTTTCTGTTCTCTTTGCCACAACTAATTCACAGAGATTCTCAAAGATTACAAGCCATGAGAGAAAACTCCAACCTTGAATGTATCATGTTCAGATGAATCATAGAATCATAGAATGGTTTAGGTTGGAAGGGACCTCAAGGATCATCCAGCTCCACCCCCCTGCCATAGGCAGGGACACCTCCCACTAGAGCAGGTTGCTCAAGGCCTCATCCAGCCTGACCTTAAACACTTCCAGGGAGGAAGCATCCACAACCTCCCTGGGCAACCCATTCCAGTGCCTTACCACCCTCACTGTAAAGAACTTCCTCCTAACATCCAGTCTAAATCTCCCCTCTGCCAGCTTAAACCCATTCCCCCTCATCCTAACATCACTGAGGTCCTACGTGCCAAGGAAGGAATGAACTTCAAGCTTCATCCTACTGCTTTTTCTGATTAAACTATGTTCAAGTGCAGTCTACATGTAGCAGGTTGGGACCAGCATGCTCTCTTATGATGCTCTGTTTTCACTCTCTTTTGTTACTCTTTTTACTTGAAACAAACAGATGAAAAAAACAAACAAAAATAAATATAAACCAAACAAACAAGCAAAAAGAAAAACCCCAAACCTAAACAGTTATGTATTTTATGTATGTAGAAAAATAAGTTATATGCTTTATACGTGTAGAAAAATATACTTTTCTTCCCCTGGGTGGGGGCAAAACCTGAAAAAGTGTAAAATATTTTGCAGGTATTACTGATATTTCTGCTTAGTGATAGTGCTGTTACCTTGCTTTTCTCTGTGCCCTGGCAAGTGTGATGATAAATCTTTCATCTTGCAGATGGGCTGGATCGAAGCAGTGAGATCTCCGTTTCTTGAAATCGTGTTTGAGTTTCACTGTCTATATTGTCTATATGCCTCATCTGGACCTAGAAAGGCACTGTTTGCATTGGAGTAAGTATTTTTATGTCCCTAGTAGGTATTGATTTATTTGTTCTCCTTCTCCCAGCAGGAAATGCTTGAGTTGAGTGTTTTGTGGCAGGTGAACAATGCACTTCTGAATTACAAAAGCATCAGCTCTCAAGAATGGCACCAGCACTTTCTTTTGGAAACCAAAATGGTGTTCTTTATGCAAAGGGGCAATTAGTTCATTTCCCATTTGTTTTTGAATAATTTTTGGACCTTTCTAACAATGAGTAAAATCCAGCTCCTACAAGCCAGGAGGCTCTCAGGAAATGTGGCCTGTTTCTAGGAATTCCATTTACATCATCTGCATCACTGTGAGTTGTCAGACATAGTCCTTAATATCAGACTAGAAGGATGGCTGTAATCACCTCTAATTATAGTCATCCTTTTGAGGACTTTTGGCAAAAGTCTCACGAATGGCTAAGTTTTTGACCCCTTGTAATCTGACTAGGACAGATGTGTGTGTTTCTAATTTGAAAGGGCACATCAGGGTAGATCTATGTCTATTTTTGGCTACAGTGACTGAAATTAAAGAAAGTAAGTTTATTCTTCCATTAAAAGAGCCAAAATACATCAGAACACAGAGTATGAAAGCTTCAGTTGGTATATGCTATTTGAATTAGAAGTTAGTTTCCATCACTGAATTCAAGAGAGACTACAATTTCACAGTTATATTCAATATATTGGATTATTACTGATGTTAAACTTCTGCTCTTTATCAAAAAAACCACACAAAATCAAAGCCAAAAACAAATAACAAAACCCCTATCAAAAAACAAAAACAAGCAAACAAAACCACACACACAAAAAAATCTCAAACAAGCAAAAAACCCAAAGAAAGAAACAAAACAAAAACCACAACCCAAAAATCCAACCCCAAAAAAATGACATTTTCCTCATCTCTGTCCGGAAATCAGGTCAGATCCCCATGCTCTGTTTCTACTGTGATCCATTCAATACCATTTGTGAACCATCACTTTGCAAAACCTTCCACATCTTAAATTTGACTCTTTACTTCCTGACCTTAGAGGATATTCATAGGACATAAAATCAAGCATAAATACATAACTTTGCAAACCAGATTTTTTTTAACCTATCCGGAGTGCATCTCCATTCTTCGTTTGCAAACTGTTAAAGATTTGAGCTCATTACCAAAACTCCTTCCCCAACTCCACAAAGCAACCACAAAATCAATTATTTCCTCTACTCCATTACAGTCATTTAATAAGTTTTGCTAAAGGGCTTAATAAATTTCGGGTCTCATTTCCTGATAAAATTTACCTTTCCATTTTAAGAAACAGATAACCAAACTGATTCTAACTTACTAAACCACTGGAAGTACTTTAAATAAACCTTATTATGTTCACTAACTCCTGCATTCCTTTCTTGGCTATTTAAATGAGACTGCAACACACCATGTAAAAAAGGCAGGCCCAAGAAAACAGGAAAATGGAATTTGCAAAGAAACAGAAGACCAATCTTGTAAAGGCCTAGGAATCAATAAATTAATATCATAGAATGGTCTGGATTGGAAGGGATATCATCTAGTCTAACCAGCTCTGCAATAAGCAGAGACAGCCTCAACTAGATCAGGCTGCTCTGTCAAGCCTCACCTTGAATATCGCCAGGGATGGGGACCTGACCACCTCCCTGGGCCTGATCCCGTTCCTGGGTTCCACCACCCTCATAGTAAAGAGCTTGCTCCTAACTTCCAATCCAAATCTGCTCTTCTCTAGTTTGAAGCCATTGCCCCCCACCCTATCACTACCACCCTTTGTAAACAGTCTCTCCATTCTCCTTGTAAGCCCCCTTCAGGCACTGGAGAGTTGCTATTAGGTCTCCCCAGAGCCTCCTATTTTTCAGGCTGAGCAACCCCAGCTCCCTTAGCCTGTCCTTGAGCAGAGGTCTCCAAGCCCACGATCATTTTCGTAGCTCTCTTCCGGACATGCTCCATCAAGTCCATGTCCTTCCTACAGAGAGGGCTCCAGTGCTGGACACAGTACTCCAGGTGAGGTCTCACCAGAGCCAAGTGGCAGAATCTCCTCTCTAGATCTGCCAGCAATGCATCTTTTGATGCAGACCAGGACATGATTGGCCTTTTGGGCTAAAAGCACACACTGCCGTGTTCATAGTTTGTCTATTGCCTTCTGCTAACACTTATTTGTCAGATTGTCCTAAAGATTTCATGATTCTTTTAACCATCACCCAAAAAACCTGTGTTTCCTCTGTTTAAAAAAGACACACATGTCCTCTAGAGTTTCAAATGTGGCTCTCACTATTCATACAGCAAGCACATCTGAAATCATAAAAGAACTACATGCATTTTGACATATTGTACTTAATTCTAGTTGGTTCTCCAGTTTCCTTTAATTGCATTACTATTCCTTATGCTCATATTTTGAAAAAAAACAAACACCAAAACATAAAAGATCTTTTTTCTGAATCTGCTCATCTTTTTAGGTAAGAACTGACTGATGTAAGGACTTCAGGGTTGGGCCACACCAGCTCACCTTTACTCAGGGAGCCCAGATGGGCTATGCATGGCTTCCTGCCACAAAATTAATTCCTTTTCATGAAATTGTGAAGCCTCCACATTGCCCTTTCAAAGTTATTCACTAAAAAATCTGAGCAGAAGTAAAAGCTAAAGTCACAGACAGAAACTTAGACAGTATACACTGCACACAAGGTGCAAAACAATTTTTGACAAAACCTCTACTTCCACAGCAAGCTTCATTTGTACTGAATTGGCGTTTTCTGACAAAGGCAAATACATGTTGGCTTATATCTGTAGCACTTTCCTTTCTCTTTTCCTAGCCTGCCTTTTTTTTTTTGCCATTCCTTGCCTGTTACTGCCAGTTAAAAGTAGTGGCTCACTAATTTTTTTGCTGCCAGAGTTTGATGAGGTAGAAAGATTTCAATAAGGCAAAAAAAAGATGCCTTAAGAAACCTACTTGCACGAGTATGGTAAAGGGCAGATTACATCTTTCCTTAAATTAGAAAATTAAACACAAACTAATGCATGTCAAAGATCAAACAGGCAAGGAATAATCTGCTGCTGCAATTACTACCATCAGGGATTGATTCAGCCAATCCTTTCCAAATACAATTTGACATCTAATAAAAATTACAGCTAAACCAACAGAAACTAATTTCTGTTTTTCACAGGTGTCTATCAGGTTATAAACACACCTAACTTATTGGCTGTAATAAATGCATAACGGAAGGATATAGCTTAATACAAGCCATAGGCCTTCCGAATCACCTGTGAAAATAAACTGAAATGGAGTATTTCTGTCAGTCAGTAACTGTCCTGAAACATTTTGTGGCTTTTGAAAAATCAGATTTTTACTGCTTTTTGACCAAACTACTTTTGTTTTCACTCTCCTTATGATCTAGATGAGAATAGCCCAGTTATAGAAACGTTTCTCCCAGACCATTTAAGAGCAGACCTACTGATGCGTTTCGTTAACCTAAATAGTAGTGGATAGGGCCAGAAATTGTTTTCTTGTGATTTATTGAGGTTCTCTCTTTATGCACCATTACAGAAAAGTTTTTTCTTCAGTTGTCTTGGGGTGATATCGAATTGCACGTACACAATGCACTAATGCACAGAAGCAGAGGGGGAAAAAAGGAGGACTTCAGTCAGCAAGAATTCTAATGAGAGAATATAGTTAAATGCAAATGTATAACTTAAGTCATAAAGTTGTGTTTTCACTGTGGCACACCCAAACTTACTTTATTCATTACAGAAATGCCTTTCCTGTATCAGTAGCCTGTTCTGATTTTAGTAATAATAAAATAACTTTAGCACCAAAAAAAATGTGTAGTATATTAACTTTATAGGATTTGCAGTGTTTAAAATGCTGTACTATTTTATATAAAAGGCCACAATTTAAAGCATATCAATTATGGAAGAAATGAAGTCCAACTGGGATAGAATGAGTAGCTACTTTTGATCTTTATGATTTGGTATACAGCCTTGACAGGAATATATGAGACACAATTTAAGATAAAACAGGCCATCTCTGATCTGCTAGTAGGAAAGATGGACAAAAACTGATGTAATAAACATTGAACAACATAAAAATTGTAACACAAGAAACTTCTCTTAGCATTGTCTGAAACAACACTGGACACATTCAGAATTAAAGTCCAAGTATTGGGGATCCTATTTTGTCTATAAACCTGTGCTCTATGACAAAATATCACAGGATCAGAGGATGTTAGGGGTTGGAAGGGGCCTAAAGAGATCAGTGAGTCCAACTCTCCTGCCTGAGCAGGACCACACAATATAGTTCAGGTCACAGAGGAACACATCCAGACAGGCCTTGAAAGACTCCAAAGAAGGCTACTCCACAGCCTCTCTGAGGAGCCTGTTCCAGTGCTCTGTGACCCTTACAGTAAAGTTCCCCCTTGTGTTGAGGTGGAACCTCCTGTGCTGCAGCTCATAACCATTGCTCCTTGTCCTATCACAGGAAGCAAGTGAAAAGAGCCTGTCCCTCCACTCCTGACATCCAGCCCTCAGGTATTTCAGCACAGTGTGATTACTGAATTCAGTTGAAGTTATTCCCCAAATAAAACTCCTTCCCCTTGGACACTTCCAAGAGAAGTGTCTAAAATATCATGTATGCTTTTCTTTTATGAAACAACAAATCGTGCATTATTATGACTTTTAGTGTCATGAAAAAAAAAATGCCTCTTAAGAGATTTTTTCTTTTCTTATATCCTAGTAGGCTGTCTTTTTCTGAAAGAGAAAGGTATGTAATAAAAAGTTGCAAAGCTACAATTTCCAAATATATTCCACTAATCAATATGGGGCCAAATCTTGTCTAAGGAACTGCTGATACTGATTAAAAGCAACAGAAATCTGAGAACAAACTTAACACTTCTTATCTAATGCTCCTGCATTTTAGATGCAAACTACTACATCTTGCACTGGCAGAAATAAGAAACTGTATCTCCATAAGACTGCAATGATACACACTACCATCCTGTAACAGCACCCACCATGGGCTCCCACAGGGTAGCAGAGCTGTTGCAGCATGACAAATCTCAGCCCTCAGAGGGCTAGCAGCAGCCACCAATATCGGATGCTGTTTTCAACATAGGCTAAGGTCTGCAGCCCCAAACCTCAGTATTGGGAAATTGCTGGTAATTTACAGAAAAGATTTTCATTTTACTGTAATTGGTATAAGATAATTAGCACTGTTAGAATTCAGATGGATAACATTAAAAAAAGAGAGAGATGTCACAGATTTAAATGGCTAAACTGTAATAGTTGTTGAAAACAAAACAAAAATCAGTATAATGGTGAAGCATGACATCAATTTCACCAAAAATACTGGCTAATATAAAGCTGTGTGGCTGCTATAGCTGCTATTTCCCTTCTCTCTTCTGTCATGCCCATGAGAGCAGGAAATCTGCTAATACATGATGTAACCCTATTTCTATTTTGACAGAGTTTTTGACCTTAAGGCACAACTGCAACGTATTTCAACTGATTTCAGCTGCGCTACAAAAATCAATAACATCAACATTAACTCCTCTTGTAAACAGAGATCTCGGATTGGATCAATTGGATCAGTACAAAAGATCCATTCTTTTCTGTAAGCACGATGATTTAATAATAAGGAGTGCTTATCTTTTAATTGAGACTGAAATTCATTCTTGTTTAGACTAGTGTCTAAACTTGGCACATTGCACATACGCTATGGAAATTCCCTTTAAGCCCTATGAAGGATTTAGCGCTTTAGAGGGACAGAGGTGATTCATAAGCCTCTGAAATTCACTTTGGAAACTTTAGACACACACTGTAGCCCCACTGCTGAGACTCATTGTGTTACTGCTACACAGCAGAGCATTAGAAACCTCTCAGCTGAAGAAGAAAGGGCTTTGCATAGAGAAAACCTAGATGAAGCACATTATATATTTCTTAGCATGAAAAGAAGAAAAAACAAACAGAAAATACAGTTTGGGGAATCTAAGGCATGGTTAAAGAAACTTTGCTACCACCTGATTTAGAGTATTGAATCATTAAGGTTGGAAAAGACCATCGAGTCCAACCGTAACACAAATACCATGATCACAAAACCATACCCTGAAGTGCCCTATCCACATGCTTCTTTAACACCTCCAGGGGTGGCAACCTCCTTGGACAGCCTGTTTCAACCCCTCACTACTCTTTCAGTAAAGATGTTTTTCCTAATGTCACATCTAAACCACCCCTAGCACAGCTTAAAACCATTTCCTCTCATCCTATCATTAATTACTTGGGAGAAGAGACCAACATCACTATGACCTCCTTTCAGATAGTTGTAGGGAGCAGTAAGATCTTCCCATACCCCTCTCCTCTCCAGACTAAACAACCCCAGCTCCCTCATCTGCTTCTCATATGTATGACATGGCCTCCAAACCCCTCACCAGATTGGTGCTTCTTCAAATTTGTTCAAAACATTTTGACATTGTTGTATTGCTTGAGTTTAGCCCAGTTCTGGCTAAGTATTTGATATTTTCTTGTAAGCATTTCCTGCTCACATGGTGTTGCAGAGTGCCAGACATCTATCAATGATTTTAGAAATGAGCCCAACAGAAGCAAAATTCCAACAACAGAAGTTTGCTGTTGGGTCACTGTAAGTAGTTTTGATGTCCTTTCTTTCTTTCATTCTGTCATTCTTTCTTTCTTAAAAAAAAAAGGCATTAGAAGAGAAGACACAGGAGAGGGAAAATGAAAACTGTAATTTCAGCAACACAATCACCTAAAATATCAGGTAAAGAAAATAAAATTGCTTCCAAAAGAAGTGTCCTCCAGATCACATAATGAAACTACAGAGGGAAGAAGGCATCTATAGAGCCTGAGTAATCAAATGAATATGTGCTGTAAGATAATTAGCCCGCAGCCCACTGTGGGGAACCGAGAACTATGCTACTGACATACAATATGAGATACCTTTAAACACCTCTACTACCACTTGCACATGCAATGGAGACAGCAGAAGGCTGTTCAACTACCTGAGAAGTGTGGGAAATGACTTCCTAATTACAGTGGGTTATTAACTACATATGTATGTAAAAGAATATTGCCTATGCTCTCCCAAACCACAAATAAATTGGAAGAGTCATAAACAAATAGTCATCAGAAAATGAAAGAATATTTTTCATCTGAGAAGTACTTGCACTAGGAAGGAAACAATATCTGACTTCAGTTGCAATTCTATATGATCTTTAAGGAGCACTGGGTTCTGAATATCTTCCCAAAAATATTTATCTTAGAAATGAAATCAACTTTAGTATCTGCCAGAAATGCTTAATATTCTGCAAGACAGGGAAATACAGTATTAAAATGGGGGAAAAAATGATTCCTCACAGTTTGGGGTTTTGATTGTTTGGGGTTTTTTTTTTTAATCTAATTGGGACCAACTGGCCTCATTGCTTCTTATAAATTTAGCAATATATATTCAGAGGAAAAAAAGGATAAAAATGAACAGATGTTTCTCCTTAAAGAAGTCAGACAAAGATTTTTCTTACACAATAAATCAACTGCTAGTGCATTTCCAGGACACTGCTGCAGGCTAACTCTTTAGGTATTGCTTAAAACCCTGGTTTACCTCTGTATGAATCCAAAACTGGTAAAGTAGATTGAACTGTAGATGAACAGCAAACACGGAAGGAGGAATGAAAAGAGCCATGGGCAAATTGAAAATCTGAAAAATGAGAAAGAGAATACACATTAGAGAGAGAATTCTAAACTTGTGATGGGTTAGCAAAGTACTGTTTCATGAGCTCAAAACACTGCACAAGACCACTACCTCCATAATCAGACACCCTGATCTGTGGTAGGGTGTCCCTGCCTGTGGCAGGAGGGTTGGAATTAGATTATTTTTGTGGTCCCTTCCAAACCTGACTGATTCTATGATTCTATGCAATGTAGACATTACATAGAATAGATACTGAACATTGTGTTCCTACTAGATGTGCTTAAGCAAATGAGACATAAATCGATGCAAAAGTGACTTCCCAAATATCATACTGAACAAGCTGAAAAATCAAGCTAGGAGCTCAATAAACCTGAAATTAGATGTTTGCTCTGTGTACTATACAGAGCAGACAGTAATATTTCCTTGCCACAAAGGGCTCACTTATAGGATAGTCTTATCACAGAGTAAGCAAGGTGTGAATTTACAATACCATAGCTTTTCCATCTAAACTCCCTGTGTGAGAACCATAAGGTCAGGGCAGCTTTCTTGGCTTTCAAAGTTAATTATAAATTCTCACCCATGCTTCCTCACAGTATTTCCCTTGAAGCCTCCATATATTGCTGAGTTCTAAAGACGCGCTGGCCTGAAAACAGTTTCAGGAAACTGCTTGCTTAGGAATGACGCTGGTATCTTACACACAGAGAAATGGCCCAGCAATTTCACAGTTATACACACAATGCCCCAGCAATTTCACAATTAATTGCTTAACTGTTTCTGCAACAGAATATGACTTGCAAGAACTTCATAGAATCATAGAATTGACCAGATTGAAAGAGACCTCCAAGAGCACCCAGTCCAAACTAGTACCCAGCCCTGTCCAATCAACTAGATCATGGCACTAAGTGCCTCATTCAGTCTTTTTTCTGAACACCTCATGTTTTAAGTCAATCTGCTTTCCTGAGAGGAAAAAAAGGCTTATTTTTCTACCTGACACTGTGTAATACCAGCTGTATTAAGAAGCTAATAGCTCCCTAAAACACAGAGAATTTTACCTAAGCCAAATATTAGCACAACAACCAACAAAGTGTTATATACATCCCCTTGAATCTCAGGGAAACGTAAGTAGCAGGTAACAGCTCCCTTTTGAAACACCACAAACACTGCAAAATCTATTTCCAAATTCCTATTGTCCTCCCCGGAAAACAAACAAATCAAATCTTTAAACATCAAAGAAAGCAACCTGATAGCCACAACATGCCTCTTGTGCCAGGCATTCCTTTAGTGGAGGTTTGCATATTGCATTTAATGCTAATATTCCCTCAGTTTATATCCAAGGGTTTACCTGAGAAGTAAGATGTGACACTGGGACTGTGATGGGACTGATGCTCTTGAGAAAATCATCACAGCCACATCTCACTGTCATAAGGCAACTAAGGTTCTGCAATTCCAGCTTTCTCTGCCGGCTTCAACGCCAGATAACAACTGCAGCACTAGTAAGAAACCCTTAAGTCACTGCAGTATCACCTGGTAGGGCTGGGACAGCTGTGATTTCAAAAGCTACTTTCAAAGGCTTCATGGATCACAGCTGCCCCACAAACCACACCTGGAGCATTTCCCATTTAATGTCTTGGAATTTCTTTCCCAAGAAGAAAAGCAATTCAAAAGTGGTGGAAGGATTATGCTGAGTTTCTGCAACTTGGGACAAATAATGCCAACAGTTATTTTGTTTAAATCAGTCTGATCCTCAAAGGATAAAGTGTTTGCATAACATAAAACAAAACAACAACAACAAAATATATCTAAAAGGTGAAATTTCCACAATCAATCTCTAAGAATCACTGAGAATAAGTAAACTTGAAACAATTCACAGCAACTCTCACTGAGATTGGCAACAGCGCAAGCCTCTGGAGGGATGTGGCATTTAGGTGTGAAATTCTGAAGTAGAGGTGGGGTATGAGACTTCCTGAAGAATTAAGAACAGATATCATGCCTTGTGCAGAAGACTACTATACAGAAGAGTGACTTTCAAATCTGCGATTCTCCATGCTCTGGAAAGAGAAATGTAGTTGAAATGTCCTATATTCAGGTGAGTCTAGGGGGATGGATGAGGACTGGTCTGGATGAGGACTAGGGGGAATGGAGCAAAGCTGGAGGTGGGTACATTCAGACTGGACGTGAGGAAGCTCTTCAGCATGAGAGTGGTGAGAGCCTGGAATGGGTTGCCCAGGGAGGTGGTTGAGGCCTCATACTTGAAGGCCCCATTCCTGGAGGTGTTTAAGGCCAGGCTGGATGAGGCTCTGGCCAGCCTAATCTAGAATAGGGTGTCCCTGCCCATAGCAGGGGGGTTAGAACTAGATGATCCTTGTGGTCCCTTCCAACCCTGACTGATTCAATGATTCTATGAGTCAGTCCCTTTTCTAACCTCTTTTTGGCTTCTTCCTCTAACTTGTAATAATTAAATACTGAGAAGTCTCCAAGTAGGTGAGCTACAAAACAAACAAACAAAAACCCAAACAAATAACCACAAACAAACAAAAAACCCTCAAACCAACACAAACTGGGAAACATTTGTCCTAAAAAATAAGAAGGTTGCCACGCTTTTTCTCAGAGGTTATCCTGCAGAGAAGCTAACGAAGAAGGAGGGGATGCAGCCACATTCAAGTAAAGGTAGTTCAGTTTTCTTTTATTATTGATTGTACCTGTCTAATGGCATGATAAGAGCAGGAAAATGTTTTAAGGGAATGGAGAGGAAGTCGATTTTTTTTTAAAAAGACCCAAACAGATGGTTTTCAGATTACTCATGGAAGTGGTTGCAGGATTGAAAGCAGGGTTCAAAATTCTATACTTTTTTTCCCCTAAATGTATCACAGGCAGTTTGATGGTATTTATAAATGACTCAGAGGGGAAAAAAAATCATCTTCCTATTTATTTTTCAACCTATTTGTCATTATGAGTATTAGGATTTCCCTGCTAAGTGGTGAAATAAGGGAAACTTTATATAAATCTATAAGTAAATTTGAGACAGACAAAGGAGACTGCTTTCCTAACTGCCTTGTGTCTCCTTGCAGTGTAAGCTTTATTTAGCACAGAAAGGATTTCAAAGATCATTTACAGAGGCAGAAACCATAGAGAAGAATGAAAACCTCTCCCATACAAAAGATTTGGTTTCTCTTACTTGTGGGTCCACTGAAACAACAAGATTGCTATAACTAATTTTTTTTAATCATTAAGTAATTTTTCACTGGAAATGCCAGTTCACCAAATCATAACATTTCATGGGAATGCAACAGCTTTCAGCAATTCGTAAAGGAAAAGCTTTTCTGGATCCAAGATGGAATTTCTGATCAAAATTGGACGATAAAATAGAAATGTTTATCGCACACAGATCTTTTCCCTCCTGCAGATTCAGCAACAGAGATTGAGAGCCATGATAACTGACAACCTGGTGGGAAAGGCACACGGCAATGGGCCTGAGGAATTCACGCCTGTGACAGCCGCACTACAGCTATGTGCCTGCACAGTTAAGTCACTGCACTGTTTGAAGGGTGTGTGTCCATCGCATGCTCTCTGACATGGGCATGCTCTGCCTTTCGCCCTCTCATTTTTAAGTAAAAGCTTTCTAAACGTTTCTACTAAGCAAAATGAACAAACTCAAACTCCTGAGGTTCAGCAGGAGGGCTGAGTTTCTTTCTCTGAGCCCACTCTCATTTCCAAGCTGGGTTTCTGGGGCCACCTGCCACGGCAGCTGTGGAGGGGTTGCAGGGTGCAGCAGGGCAGCTGCCAACAGCTGCTTCATGTGGGCTATGCTTCTGCAGGAGTTCAGGATGCAAGAAAAACACATCCCTTACAGATCCCAGACTTGGCTAACTCCTCAGTAGATAAGAAGTGAACTTTGTGACTGCTGAAAAGAACAGTGTTATTATTCCCCTTCCAGATTTATATATAGATGTTTCCACTGCTTTTAAACAAACAAAAAAAAAAAAAGCATAATTCAATCTTTTATCTAAATGTATAGTCTAAAGCTATCAAATTATTATGCATCTAATACTTGAAATTAAATCTTACCCTTGGAAGAAAGCTGAGAACCACTAGAATAAGAATCATAGCTTTTCAAGGTGCATATCTCTCCTCTCAGAATTACCCTTCACCTAAGCCTTTCATCAGAAGCAAAAACGTATGTAGCACTAACTTGCTGCTTCATTCTTAAAAAAATAACACACATCCTTTCCCCCACATCTTTTTCCCACAAAATGGATTCCAAAACCATCTCTCAATCTTAAGCATACATCTGCCCCTCCACTGGAGTAACAGAAAGACTGTGTATAAACGACATGAAGTAATGCACATTTGGTTCCAAGTGCATCTCACGCCACCGATTGTACTTCAAGCATGTTTTTTTCTTCTCTTTCATTACACATCTTTTCTATCAGCTCAAGCACAACCCACACAGATTAATATGCTGATTTATTTATCTTATAACATTTAACTTAAAACACATACAGAGCTGGCAGCAGAACAGTCCCACAATCCCACACCATCCACCACAACTTTCTCACAGCTCCCACAACACTGGATGTCAAATTTCATTCAACAGTACATACTCAGCAACATCAGATCGTTCTCAGAGATTATCTGAAAGCTTCACTGAGTTTCAGTTTTGAGGCAGATGCATCCATGGGGTTCTGCACAAGCCTAGAAGTCAGCACTAAAAGACATAATACGAATTGTGTTCGTGCACAGTAAGGCTTTAGGTAAAGGAAACTGGCATATGTCTCAAAAGTTTGGGGGGGGACAGGGGACATAAACCATTATTTTCATTAACAAAATGCCTGCCTAATAGCAAATATTTGTGAAAAAACTCACTGCATACAAAAGTACAACAGATTCCAAGGCTCATTTCCCCTTGCTCAAAGCAAATGAACTCTAAATTTACATATATCATTTGCCAGGTGATACCAGTGTGGTCCTCAGGATGGTTTTCAGAATGTAAGGCAGCAAGACAACATCTTGGCCTCCCTGAATATTTTATGGTCTCCAAGGTATTATGCTCAAAATCATGCAGGCAGGCCAAGTGCTTATGCTCACACCCATATGTACACACAGGCTTTTTGTCTTTCTTTCTTTTTGTTCTAAATTATTGTTTTCTTTAAGCATTTGCACATATGGTCCCAATGGGTAAACGTGCAAAGGTTAAGTCTTTAACATGGCAGTATTTACATAGGAAGCAGAGTTGTGACAGAGATACATCCCTTCCGCTTTTGTTCATTATGGTCATTTAAAGCTCAGGCATTCCTGCTACCATCAGATGATTGTTTTCTGAACAAGAAAATAACAAGAATTTACACAGACTACTTCAAGAAATAAATCTAAGAAATAGTATCTGATTCATGACTTCTAGAAAACTAAGCATTTCTTTGCAGCCTAGCACTTTAACTCTTTAATACCATGGGCTGTTCTGAGCGGCAGGCTAAGTCCACGCTCAGTTATTGGTGTATAATCTAGAACAGCTTTACTGGTTACACTGGATTTGCATGTGGTGAGCACACACTCTTGGCTTTGAGTCACTTGCTGATAGGCTAGCTGAGATTGAAAGAGGACTCTGGGTTTCTTCACCCATCAGTGTTATACCTCACTGAAGAAGAGTGTCTATATATCTATATATACAAAAATATATTGAATATTAGTTTGGAATTAAAAAAAATTAATTGACATTATTCCTTAAAAAAAACCACACAACAACAAACAAAAAACAACCCACCAAAGACACCACCAAAAAACCCAAACAACAAACAAACCCACACAACTAAAAAAATCGAACTACAACCCGAGTCAAAAGAACAGCAGTTATCTTTAGCCCCAAACTAAACACTAAATAACATGTTACATTTATGATTGTATTCGGAACAACACATTTCTACATCTTTATATTGCCTGTGTATACAGATCAGCATTTAAAACTGAATTCTATCTCAACTAACACCAGGCATACTGCCCTTACTGAAGTACTGACACATGACATGAATGAGCAGAGACAAATAAATGCATTTGCTTGTCCAAAGAAATCTTCAGCAATGATTTGTCTCTTTGCTCCTTTCAGTTACATAGAAATATTCTAGCATACTCTGATCTTTCCCTGTCCTTCTGCATGAATAATCACACAAAAAGAATTGTCCCACTTCACTGTTATGAAAAATAAAAATGAAGGATTATAATTGACCTTCTTAAACTTAACTAGTGTAACTCTTTTCAAGTTTGCTGTAAAATCATTAATTAATGTATTTTTAAAGCTTATGATTATGATTCTTCAGATTCAATTTCTGTGCTTTTAGTATCAAACATCTTTAAAATCTGTGATTTTTCTTCAAGGGAAATTAAACACTAAGTTTTCACTTGTATAAAGTCTTGCTGATATTGAGTGTCAAATCTTATGCAACTTACCCAGGAGGTGTATTTTTGCAGTACAGATTGTCTCAAGGCTGTGAACAAGTTGTAATCTTCAGAACTATGATGTATTTGGTGTGCTGCCCACAGTATATTCACCTCTGCAAAACACATAATTTCTAATGAGGTATGTACAAGAGAACAAAGAAATTTTTGTTTCCCAAGACCTGTTTTCTCAAGCTAAATGCAACTAATCCCCCAACTTGCACTTTGCTGTTTCACCATAGCAGAGCAGGTAATAAAACCTAGTGCTCAAAGCAGAATTTGGGTAGGCTGACTTTGATGTCAGTAAATGGACACAAGTCATTGTAACTTTCGTGCTGAGGAAGGCAAGGCCATGGCAGAAACTAAACTGTTGGAAGAGCAGAAGGATGTGTCAGACGAGAGCTAAACTGAAAGTCTAAGCTGACTACAGATAACATGACAGAGTGGGAGTTCTGTTAGGGGGTTGAGAAAGACAAGGACTGAGGATACTTTAATGCCTGCATTTGTTCACTGAAGTTATATTTCAAGACTAGAAGGGGAGACAAAAATTTTACGCTTTAAACAATTTAACTGATGTCTGCTGTTATGTTTATAGTTTTCTGGAACACCTAAATCTTGAAGCCTACTTGTACCACAGACCACAAAACATAGCTGTTGCCTGCCCACCAGCAACAAAACAAAAGGAAACAAACAAGCAAAAAGGCTGCTTGATGTAAACTCTAGATCCAGCTGAAGAGGAGTGCTGGCTCTATTACATTTCAGACCAAAAAAACTTGCTGGAATAGGGGCAAAAAATAGTGTCAGCCACATCCCACAAAGGCATAACACCTTTAATGCACTGCTGTGAAGAGTACTGCAAAATCCTGGTTGTATTTCGAGGCGTTTTCTCATTAAGTACAGATCTGGGTGGCCCCTCTGCATTGTGTATTGATATCTGGACAGTTTTAAGTGGGAGGTTAAGAGAGAAATGTTCATGGCCATCAGATGCATAGCTATGAGGATAACCTTGGTTAGAGAAAAATGAGAAAGTGGGTGGTTAGTGTAGCCTAAATCATGCCTATTTAGCATAAACTGAAATTTAAGGTCACATGCATTAATGTATACACAAAAGCCTTAGAACAGTACAGAAAATACAAGTTATCTGTCTGGCTGCCAGATTCACAGAATCACATTCACAGAATTATCTTATAAAGTGTCTTTTAAAGTCCTGAGATTATCTCATGCCAAGCTTGCTTCATGTACTTTAGGCCTGGTGATAAACTGTACTTGCAATGTAAAGTAATACCAGAAATGCCTCTTAACGAATCTTCACCATTTCAGGATAGCAGATAGTCTTGTAAGAGGAGCCAACAGTCTTGTATGCTAGGAACTGAGAATTTTAAATATAAGGAATTTCGACAATTTCACAATTTCCATGACAATGTCATTCCTGAATGTCCTCTAAGCCCTTGCAAATCCTTACAATTGCTGAATTGCAACTGCAATTCCAACTCTCGTAACACAACACTCAATCTAAGGACTCTTCCTTCTTTAGAAGTATTTGTTTCTGAAGGATCAAGTGTTCAAAATATCAAGAACTAGAGATCCCTCTCTCAAAAAAATCCCCAACACCACCTTAATGCATCTCTGCCTAATGAGCTCACTAGGAGATGAATTATTCAGGTGAGCTTCAGTACTCAACAATAATTTGTGTTTGAAATGTTTTCTAAGATCTCAACAGAAGCTAAATGAGTGAACAAAGCATCTGAAGAGGTGGAGGTTAAAGACCTGTCTCCTTAGTTGTTTTAAAAGCATTTACTTCCTATCACAAACTGTGTGTAACACAAGCCTCCACTCAATGAAGTACAGCTGTGCAAACAGGGTACAGTAACTGGATCTTGCTTCTTTCCCTCAGTCATTTTTCAGCATTGTGAAAAGTTCAAGGAAGGGAATCTATGATGATTTTTACAGTCTACTTTCATTGTAGTTAAGGTCAAATGGTTTTCAAAATTAATTACTAAAAAGGCATTTTATTAGCATTCATTTTTCAATTAAAGTGCCTATTACACTAACAAGAATACAGATTAATGTAGCTGAATATTGGTTAAAAGTTCATCTTTCAGATGTGAGAGTCAGCTTAAATGCTCTCTCACTCAAAAACATACCACAGGAATATTAAGGGCATAAACAAACATTTCTGTCACAAGTAATTTAGCTGCTAAAGCTATTTCTGACTTCTTCTGTTACAGCTAAGTAAATTAAATCCTACTCCCTAGTCCTATTCTTGCCAACATCAGTGGCACAGGCTATGTTAAATTCCTTGGCTAAACAAGCATAGCTGATGACCGGAAATCATTTTTGTCTTAAAAAGTTCTCCGAAGAATCTGATCATCGATAGCTTTTTATTTGAAGAAAAAGAACAACATCGTGAAAGTGTGAAAGAGATCATCCCCAACACTCAGTTTGGAACCATTTGTACATTAAAGATATTGCAATCATAACACCTAAAGGATGTCTCACACAGTTCAAGCACTCTTCAAGGAATACAGCTGACTGCTTACCAACTGCTTGTGACAGAAATCAAAACCTATGTGTTTCTAGAAGGGTTTTGCTTTTTCTTCATTCACAATTGTAACTTGAAGTAAAATGAGGGAAGTTATTTGAATGGGGATTCAATAATCACAGAATCACAGAATGCCAGGAGCTGGAAGGGAACTGGAAAGATCATCTAATCCACCCCCCTACCCACCTGCCAGAGCAGGACCATCTATACCAGATCACACAGAAATAAAAGATTCTCTCACATGCACTTTCTCATATTTATGATGACATAATGACCAAATAAAAGACAGCAAGACCAAGATATGATCAATTCCAATATACTATTGTTAAAAAAAAATCCATGTAGAAAACAGAAAGGGTTACTGCATTTTGTAGATCCACGAGGAAAAAAAAAACAGGTGATGGAATTGGAGAAATTGATGAGACAATGCTCTTATGGAAGATTTGATGCTACCTAAGTGAAATGGGATTGATACATACAATTTAAATAATGCATAACTGCAACACACACATACACAACCCCCTTATTTTTGATTCAGGAGAGGGAACACCATAGAATTCTAGGATAATTTGGGGCTGAAGAGAACCACAGGAGGTCTGTACTCCAACATCTTGTTTACAGCAGGACTTAAGTTCCTAAGTTCTACACCCAATTTGGTCTCGGAAAGCTTAAGCATCTTCTGCTATTAAAAAGAACAATCTTGAACAAGATAAAGGTGGCATTTCCTTTTCAAGTAGTTTTGAGGAAAGTTATACAAATTATAATCCAGCATGTCCAGGGCTTCATTTCCTGATGTGACTTTCCCCATCTTTTTGTTAATGGGTACAGACTTGACAGGCTATTGGCATCTAAGGAAGAACAAAACAACTGCATCTTGCTACTGGAGTTAATTATTGTTTAATACATTATTATTACTACTGCACAGAATTAATAATTTCATCCCTCATGCCATATAAAAAATAAAAAGCCCAGCATGAAATCCCAAAAAAAGAATCAATTATGCCATGTAGATAGGTGAGGAAGGAAAGAAAATTGATGCTGTGCAGAAATTGTTGGGTGATGGCAAGGTATCAACCAGCCCCTAGTTTTCACTCCAGCTCTTTAGGTTTCCATTATCTCACAGTCAGGCCGGCAGCTGCTAAAACCAGTAGGCTCCAAGCCTTGAGATATATTTTTATCCTAACCGTAAAGGGAAATTATTTGCCTGGTTTAGCATTGTTCAATGTATTAATTTTACTGATAGAAGGAAAAAAATGAGAGGCAAGTGGCCTGAGGAAGACAGAGCTTTGCAGGAGCTTACTGTAGCATTAGTGAAGCACCAATTAATCAAGAACCTGGAGTCAGGCTCTCTGCACCAGTCCAAATTTGTCTTATTTTCTGGGTTTTACAGAAGGAAGAAGATTAACGACATTATGTTTCTTTTCTACTTCATCCCTCCCTCCCTCTCTCCTCCTAATTAATGTATAAAATGTAATGTTTCACAGACCATCACAATAATATTGGTATGGCAAACAATGATTTTGCTTAGCCTTACTTTCTATTGCAAAATCATTTTTAACTAATCAAATATCTTTCTATAAGATCCAAATATAGTCCCAATGTCTGGGCTGTATTTCACAACTTCGGAAGGATTTCTTTTGTGGTAGTAAAAAATGGTCATAAGATTTCTTTTTAAAAACATTGGGAGCTCAAGATCAGACATTGTTGCTGCTAATTTCTGTAGCTTGCAGTGATTTCCACAGCCCGACACGTTTTGAGTAAGATTAGGAGAATATTTGTATGCCAAAAAACCTCCCTAGTCATGGCAAGGAGTGACATTAATGAGACTGTATTACATAGTCCTCAAAAATCAGCAAACTGGTAATGATCTGATGAATCTTTTTGTGAATAAAGAAAATATTACTTTGCACACAGATTTATAAGACTTAGGTCTAAAGTAAAGTGGAAAAAATACAGACTATTTAGAAATACATTCATATGATGAATCACCTAAAAATTCCACTATCTTTCAGTCAGTGCTGACTACAGCTAGGAGAACTCAGCCTGCATGTGAACTTAAACCTTCATTTTGACTGCGTTACCATTCTTACAAGATTAGATACCTTCAGTATTCAGTGAGGAAATGAGCTAGCATTTACCTATCTAGAAGCTTGGAAGATTAGGAGGCTCAGGGGTGACCTTATTGCTGTCTACAACTACCTGAAGGGAGGCTGTAGCCAGGTGGGATTTGGTCTCTTCTCCCAGGCAACCAGCAACAGAACAAGGGGACACAATCTCAAGTTGTGCCAGGGGGAGGTATAGGCTGAATGTTAGGAGGAAGTTCTTCACATAGAGAGTGATTTGCCATTGGAATGGGCTGCCCAGGGAGGTGGCAGAGTCACTATCCCTGGAGGTGTTCAGGAAAAGCCTGGATGAGGCACTTAGTGCCATGGTCCAGTTGATTGGATAGGGCTGGGTGCTAGTGACTGGATGATCTTTGAGGTCTCTTCCAACCTGGTTGATTCTATGATTCTAAGATAGCAAAATTACTGTTTCTGTGGCATGGATTACCACGTTACAAAGAACACTGCAAAGCCAAGCATGTGGCAAGAGACCCCTTGCCCACAACATGGTCCCTGCTGACCCCAGTGTGGAAATTGCTGCTTCCCAGAACAGCTATAATCCACAGTGCTTCTGAGGGAGGTACTCTATGCTGCATTTACCTATGAGCAATAGAAAAAAAAGATCACTTCCAGTCAGAATTAGTAGTTCAATTCAGTTCAATTGAAACCCCAGTTCAATTAAGAAAAATGGCCTACAAGGTAAATCTTCCATTTATTCATTTTCTGTGCATTTCAACTCTCCCTAAAACACATAGTATTTAAATACTGCCTCCACCAAATTATCAGCTTTGCTTATTCACAAAACAACAACTGACTACTTACCACCTTCCTGTTTTGTTGTAATCAATCTGTTGATGCTTCTGAAATATCTGAACAAACATCTTATGCAGGGTTTTTTCAAAGTCTAACTCCATGATGGATTCTATTTTAACCTTGGATAACAATCACTGAGACAGAGCAGCAGTTAAGTTTCGTTACTGGGAGAATTAAGGGATTTCTTTTTTTTTTTCTTTTTTACTAAATGCCTTTACTAAAACTCAGACATCATCCTAGAATCAATTCCACCTCACATGAAAACAGAAATCTAGCTACACAGATTAGTTGTCATCCTTACAACAGAAGTAGATATGATCTGCAAACGATCCTCCTGTCTAGTCTATTGCTTCTTTTGTTACTCTTCTGATCCAACTTTACATTATGGTATTTTTTGTTTTAGTGTTGTTTAGTAAGAGTTGAAAAGTAGGTTATTTGCCCAAAGTCTTTCTTTGGCTTTTCTCTTATTAGAAATATAATTCTTGTAGGAACAAATTCTTTCCTTGGTTAAGCTGATGTAAGCATAGAGCTGTGCAGGTTTAATGAGAAAAGGATTAAATCCAAGGAATTTATCTGGAAGACTGTATTATATACCACACACAAAGAAGCATATATACAGGGAAATGTAAACTTGTATTTTTTTTTAATGAGATACATTTTTCTTACACTGTGGCCTTGGCTACAGCAAGTGTTTGCAGTTTGTATTCTCAGGATGATCATATATGTAAATAAAAAAATGTAATTGTAAAAAGATCCAAGTTCAAGCAATGAATTAGACTTGAGATTCAACAGGGAGTTTCAAACACTTTTCTTAACTTCCTTCTTCTGTGCATTTTTATTGAGAAGTACCTATGTATGCAGCACATACCTGATACAAACCAGTTCTCACCATTTAGGAAGCAGAAGTGTTGCTACTGCTTAGGATAATAGGAAAAACAGATGTTAGCCTTTGCTCTCAGAGCTTGTGTGTCAGCAAAGTGGAACAATTCAGAAGCACCTCTTCAGCCTCAGGACTATCTCTTTCTTTTTTTGGTCACATTGCAATGAAATATATTGTGGTACTCAGGTAATTCCAGGGTAGGGAATCATATATAATGTCATACAGCCAGTATCAGTAAATAGTACTACCGTGAGACATTCTGCAACCACAATCCAGCAGCTTAACTAGGAAATTTCACTAGGCATTCAGCATCTGCTCATTCCATGATGAGAGATGTGCTCTTCTATGTTTTGTTCAGCATTATCTCTGTTTTTCAGTCCTCTTCTTTAGTTACTGTATGTGGTCAGCAAAATATTTACTGAGTGGGCTAACTTAAAATCATGTAATACATGGTACATGCTCCCATGGCTTACAAGCCAAAAAATTGGAGCAACCTTCTATAAAACCTGCCTCCAGAATCTATGCACAAGCCAAAACCTCCTGCTTGATCTGTTGCCATACCAGTTGAAAACACAAAACTGCTCCCACACAGAAAAGCCCACAATAAGATCTGCAAAACCTAGGATACAGAATGGTCTAGGGAAACGTGGGAAGAGTCAAGACAAGCTAAAGCATTACATATGCTACACAGAACAAACAGGCCAGCTCACATCCTCTCTTAACAAAAATCCAGGGGACTGTGAGTTGGATACACTTCTGAACCTGTGAAATATTTAAGATATCATGTGGTTAAGAAAACAGAGCTTGGCTAGGTCAAAAGTAATGGGCCTTTTAAGCAAGACATGCCCCGTGTTTTTTCCTGGCATCCTCATAAGCATAGGACACCAATGGAAAAGCCAGAAAAAAACCCTGTAGTGCTCCTGAAGACACAGTCTCTTCTAGCAGGCATAGTTCTCTCAGCAGCTAAACTGATGCAATCTAGTTACCTCAATGTAAAGAGCAAGAGTTTCTGTTGATAACATTAGGAATAGTCCTAACCTATGGCTTTTCCATAGAGCTGCTGAGATTAACAGCCTCTTTCCAAGTGTGCCATGGAAAACCACAAAGAAATAAAGGTTATTAGATAAGAATTCAGAAATTAACTCACAATGACTCAATCTCTGCCTTCACTCATAGTTCTAACAGAAAATGAATGCACACACCTTTGTGGGGAAAGATATTGAGAAGATAAATGATCCAAAGCAATTTTAGCATGCAAATATTGAGTTTGGACACTTACACAAAGACAAATAGGAAACATTCAAAAGATAAAGAAACACACAGAAGGCATGAAGTTTTAGTAATGTGTATATATGTAACCTCTGGAAGCAGAGGAGTATTTGGCAAGTCTTCCAGTACCCAGCAGGTCTCCCACACAAATTCTGCTATATACCAACTTGCCCAACCAACCTGTTTCTAATACCTTCCTAAAGCCAACTGTTCAAGTTCTCTAGCTGCTTGAACCAGCTCTGCAGCTGGTTAAATGCTTGTTTGCCTAAGCTCTGCAATGTTCTCTGCAGCAAAGATCTGAGTCTTTGGGTTGTGAGGAATCACGACAACAGCAGCTGTCACACTGTCACTGGTCTGTTCCCTGAGTGTATAAAGCTTGATTTGGCTACACTGTTCTGGCTCTCATAAAAGATTCTTCAGGTGTAAGAGTCTGAAAACAGCTCTGATTCGCACCAAGAAAAAAAAAATCACAGAGAAACACAGAAGCATTCCAGTTGGAAAAGACCCTCAGGATCCCCAACTCCAACTGTTATCCCTACTCTACAAAGCTCACCCTTAAACCATATCCAAATGACTTTTAAACACATCCAGGGTTGACGACTCAACCACCTCCCTGGGCAGACCATTCTAACGCCTGACCACTCTTGCTGTGAAATAAATGTTTCCTAATGTCCAGTCTAAACTCACCCAGTCGCAGCTTGAGGCCATTCGCTCTTGTTCTATCACTATTGACCTGTGAGAAGAGACCAGCAGCAAGCCCTCCACACCTTTCAGGTAGCTGTAATTGATGCCCCAGAAGTTTCAAGAATAATTAAATAATAGCACAGAAACCTATTTCTGAATCCAGTCCCGAGCCCACCCAAGAGTTTTCCACCAACACTGGGCTCAAGTTTTGTACTACCCTTTCTTCGGTGAGATTTCCTACTGGTTTTAACAAGGTTTATCCACCTTACACCCTCACACTCTCTTGGTTGATTGACACAGTATATGTTAACTTCTGCAGCTCCTTGATGTAGCAATTTTTTGCAGTACTTAGCTATTTTTGCACCTTTTTTACTACAAAGAGGAGCACATGGCTTACTAATTGCACAACTACAAATTAATTCTTTGGTGAAGTTAAGATAAGAACATTAAAATAAAAACCTGCAACCAATTTCTGTGCAAAAGAGAAGATCCTTAGCACCTGGTGCAAAGTGGCTTCTATAGAGCTGTGCCACTTTGCAGAAGTTGGAAACTTGACTCCAAACAAATACAGCCCCTTACAGAACTGGCAATATTTAGTTCTAAGCATTTGCCAACCTGTTTAATAGAACTTGGTGTAACTGAATAGTGACATCAAACTGTGGTATAAATGCGTGAAACCCATTAACTGTTACCAAATTAGCACTCGGCTCCTTAGTTTGAAGACAGAGAATTGGGCTTAATTTAAAACAAACAAACCAACCCCAAACAAATGAAAGAGTTACTTTAGATAACTTATATATATTTTACTTCAATTCTTTTCTTTTCTTTCCCCAGAAGTGGCTTAGCCACTGAAATGTCAGTTTATGCAATTTGAGAACATATTCATCTTGGACAATCTTACAAGGAAACTGCTGGAATGAAATGGGTAAAAAGAGAAGATAATTCTCCTTTTGTTATTTTGGTGGGGGAGCTGGGGTGAGAGCTCTTATTCTCCTGTATTCTGGGCTGTCTCTACAAAAGATTGATGTCTGGTGTCACCGTTAGGAAGTGCAAACTGTTCAGCTTCATTGCAATCTATGTCCTCATCCTCTCGCTCTGCAGGATACCACATACTTTGGCAGGAAAAATTCAGATGGGAAGCACTTTAATGGCAAGAATGGATGCCAGTGAAACCTTTTCCCACAATGTTCAAAACTCTGAATGTCCATACGTTAAAGCAACACAAAGCTGCAGGATATTAGCAAGAAAACAATAACTGATACTAACTCAGCCACATTAATCTTACTCAAAACAATAAACTCAAAGAATGCTAGGGAAATACATACATAAGGAAAAAAAAATGAACTGGATTGAATTAAAGTCCCCCAACTGAAAGGCATAAACATATTTTTCCAAAGGAAATATCCATAGCACCTTTATGTAACTTTTACCTTGTAGGTTGAATTCTTGCATTCATTTTTTTTTTTTTTTTGGTTCTTCAAGTTTCCAAGCCAGGTAGAGTAAGAATTAACCTTGGTAAGTCTACAGTTATTCTGATGTAAAAGAAGAATTATCTCTACACAGCCTCCTCTTGCAGAGAGTTTTTGATGATTTATTAAGACAAGTTCCTGAATGATAGATATGTGGAAACACAGACTAGATTTGCAAAGAAACCTATCAAAATTTACTGAGACATCAGGAAAGCCTGAGGGACATCGAGACTCACTGCCTCTTTTAAATAAACTTTTGAAATATTCTAGAAAGAAACATTGTCATCCAACTTTCATCTCACTCCCTTACACATTTGCAAACCACAGAAAAAGCCAGACACTTTAGGCAGTGCACATGAGTTTTGTGCTCTCTGTAGACCTGATCCAAAAAACTTACTGAATTCAATTCAAAAGTATTCATTAACCTTAACAAACTTTGAAACAAATTAATTATATATTATACCATTCAAAACAAAGGACAGTTAAGCCTTTGCAGTCAAGTTCAGCTATTTAATCAGACTAGTCATCCATATTTATTTACACATCTGTGTTGCAATGTCATTTTCCCCCCCATGAACTAAAAAGAACCAATACAGTAACAGTTTGTTAATATAACAGTGATAGATGCATTGCATTTGGCAATTATACTGCTTATTTACACCACAGACTACATTTGAATTAGCATGGTCAGTATTTATACTCCCATTCTATAAGCACATAGCTACCTGTAGTGCCCATCAAGTAGTTACCTCCTGATGCATCTATCATGCAACAGATAGGCTCACAACACTATTAAGCATGCTGAAACTTTAAGAACCTTTTTGATTTATTATTTCTTTTTCCTTCTTAACAAGGAGGACATGGAAGCCATATAGACAGATAAATTAGATAAAGAGACCAGAACACAGGAAGTTGTCAAAGCACACAGCTTCAGCTGAAAGATGAAAAAGAAAGGGGTTGTGTAAGCTTGCCTCCGGAGGTGTTTAAGGCCAGGCTGGATGGGGCTTTAGTCATCCTGATCTAGGGTGGGCTGTCCCTGCCCATGGCAAGGGGGGTGGAACTAGACAATCCTTGTGGCCCCTTCCAACCCTGACTGATTCTATGAAGCTGGGATCCACCTGGTAAAGACCACCCCTAAGTGTGACAGCTGGGATTATTGTGAGGCTTGACGAGGCCCTAAGTGGTCTAGTGGGGATGTCCCTGCTGACTGCAGGACTATTCTATGATTCTTTGATCTAGAGGATGCCTCTAGCACCAGAATGCTACCTTCAGGGGTTTCTCTCCCACACCAGTCCTTAGCCTATCCATTCATCAGGAAAGACAGATGTGCCTAAATTAGGTCCTTACATTGGAGCCATCCATGGGCATACAGGTAACAGCAGTGTGATCAAACACATTCAGCACAACGGCATGAAACAGCCTTAGAGAAAGTCTTTTACTTGAGTGTCCCTTGCTGCTGAAGCTATTCTTGAACTTTGACCATCAGTCACAGAAGTTACTTTATATTCCATTTCCTCTTTCCCAAAAATATTAGTAAATGATTACTAGCTGAAGAGTGGTGACACCACATGCAGTACAGTTTCAGGCAGAGTTCATTTCAGTGTTTCCCATAAGCTTTGGTGATGATGTCTGTGGGCTGAAGCTGCTCCAGCACTGCCAGCAAACACTGAAATAAATTACAAGTCTGGGAGCATAAAATGACGGTTGGCAACAGCAGCAGCTAACAGATGAAGCTGGAGGTGTGGGGGAGCAGTGCGCCTATGATGCTAATTCAGACTGATTTGTCGAAGAGCAGCCATAGCACTTGACCTGTAAAGGCGCTCCTCCTACACACTTCTGCAGCCTCATGTCTCCTGAATAATGTTGCATTGTCTGACTTTGAAGGCCTACTGCTAGTGGCTGGATAATTAGTAGCAGAACTAACAGAGGAAGGAAAAGGTTTCAGACAGAAAACACAAAGTATGGAAAAGGAATTGACTTAACTGATAAAGGATAAATTAAAATGTCATAATTAATCTGCTTCTTATAAGCCATAAAACAAGATTAAAAGCTCAATGCAAGATGCATCTGTTGTACTTTCCAAAGACAGAAAAACAAGCATTAAAGATATGAAATGCAAGACAGTAGACATCAGACTTACTTCAACCTGCCTAAGAAAAATAGGCTCCTCTGGTTTATAAAGTGTCATTCTTATCTGGCAGCAATAGGGCATTTTACTTTCAATACAAACCCAGGGGTTTTCTGCTTTTAGACTTCTGATTACAATCCACTGCTAGAGAAAGAATTGACACAAAGAGAGCACGCTGTTGGCCTCTTTAGGCAGATTGTGCCAAACCTAACTCTAGTCTACCAAGAAAATCCTGTTACTCCACAGCCAATCTCCTCCCACAGTTAGCAGAGGAGCAGAGGGAAAAGAGAATCCTTCTCTTTATCCGCAAAGTGTTGATTTTTTTATGGAAAACATACTTGTAAGTACAAAGTTTTACAGTGTGCTAAGACATATCAAGCAGTAAGCATTCATGTATAATTCCACAGGATATTTCACATGTGCACCAGTACCTATTATCTCTACACCCAGCATGGGAGCTCTCAAAGCTTGTAAGTTAAATGACTAACCTCTATTCACCCCAGCACTAATTTACATTATTTGGTAGAAGGCCTCCCAGTCACGGATGAAGTCTTTCTCCGCTGCCTACCTGACAGACACTCAGCAGAAGCAGAATGATGGCCAGAGGGAAGCATAGTATAATTATGGTACTCCAGGAAAAGAATACCCCTTGCTAAAACCCCAGAGGAGTTGCTAGGATCTTACACTAGGGTATTAAAAGCCAGTCAATCAAAGAAGTATCATTTACAGCACCCGGTGCCAGTATCACAAAATCTAGGATAATGGCTACAGCACAGGAACCTTTTTTTTTTTAAGCTTTATGTCCAGGGAGAGCAAAAAAAGAGAAAGAGAAAGACAAGAAGACAAAAAAAAAAAAAAAAAAAAAAAAAAAAAAAAAGGACAAATTGTAGGAATAAAAGTGAAAAAAAACAACCAGATTCTGTTGTTGAGACACATCAGGACAGTAAACAAAGAACTTGAAATACAGGGAGGTTGGCACTACTTTGCAGAAACGGATCAAACCATTGCATCAATGACTGTTTTAATCATTTAAATCACAGTTAAATAGCATTTCTACGTTCTTGACCACTGATATATAGAAGCAGCATGTGTGATAGCTGAGAATTGACAGATGTGGGTAGAATAGTAAATTCCTCAGTTCCTTAGTTTATAGAACAAAAATCTTTCTTCACAGAGCTGTTATTTACGTCCCTCTGCTAGTAGTGAAAAGAACTGTGCTTCATGTTACTATTCTCCTTATTGCCCTTTGAATTCACAAGAAAAACAGTAATGTCTTGATAAAAAAATGGAGAAAAGAATAATAAATGTATTAAAAGGATGTCTGTAGGGGCCAGATACTACAACTGCCTGTAGTTAAATCTAAAAACTAATCCTCTGCATTTCGTAGTTGATCAAGGTAATCATACCACCACATAGATGTTCACTTCATTTTATCATGCCACTACTCCAATAATCCACGTATTTTCTCTGAAACTAGATTACAAAGCCTTAGATCAGAGGCATTTCTTTCTGTGCATTTGTTTGAGCATCCACACCCTACCAGCTCCAATCTCTTCTGTGACTTTGGGATCTCCTGTGCCATGAGATCGCATAAGGTCTGAATAACCAAAGTTATAAGGAAAGATTTATAAAGGTGTACAAGAGACATATACATTTGTTTCTGGAATAGGATAGGACTGGTGAAGTAGAGCTCAGTGGAAATGCAGGTGGTTGAGATTATCATCAACCAATCACACAGGCTCAGGCAAGCTGGACCAGATGGCCTTTTTTCTGTTACTAATATTACTTATGTTCCTATTCAGCTGTAAGAAGTTACAAATAGTTTACCTGTTCACATTTTCCTGACTCAAATTACATAAGATCAATGCTCTCACTTCACCATCACATTAAAAGTTATCATGACACTGTCTGTAGTTGTGTTTAATAATTTACAGTGCTGCCTACCCAGAGGAGAAACTCATAGATGTAACAGAAGTTTTGCCTTTTACAACACAAATTATGTAGCAAACCATACAAAAAGGGAAAGACAAAAACCACCAAAAACTTAATCTAGAGGATTAAGTGCTACTAGATACAAACAAAATCTAAAGTTAAACCATATTTCCTGTATTAAAATAAGACATTTTGAAGGAAAACTAATGGGCATGACTAAGTTGTAGTCACATAGATTGCATGACACACTAATCTACAACTGCACCAACCATGGCCAAATTTCTCCTTCATCTACCACGGGTCGCAGTTCAGAGGCTATAAATTTGAAGTCAGGAAGGTGCATTAATTGAATTCAAAAGTATACACACAAGATAAAGCTTATTTTTAAATGCAAACTAATGTGAGAATGGCTTTTGCATGACAGCAGATCTAAATTACTGTCAGGAAAGCAAACTTAATACCAGTTGTGGGAAATACTCTGATGTTGTGAAGATTCTCTTCAGTGAATGAAAAGGTTAACAAACGGTACAGAGTGACAAGCCTAACTGTATTATGACTGGATCTAAGAGCACTCCACTCAACACATTACTTTCCAAAATAGCTCTCTCCACTGTAATTTAATATCATACATTAGAATACTTGACAGAATAAACTATGCATAGCATACAGCTAATACAAGTTCAGAAATTATTCTGCATTTATGCCTATTTACATTTTAAATGTCATCCTGGTCGATTAGAGTTTTGATTCAGCTCTTCAAGCATTTCAGGTGCAGAAATATGAGGCCACATGAAGAACTGCTAGCTCACATCAATCAAGAGCCTTAGGGGAAACTACAAAAATCATAGAATCATAGGAAGGGACCTCAAGGATCATTCCACTCCAACCCCCTGCCACAGGCAGGGACACCTCCCTCTAGAGCAGGTTGCTCAAGGCCTCATCCAGCCTGGCCTTAAACACCTCCAGGGAGGAATCATCCACAACCTCCCTGGGCAACCTGTTCCAGCGTCTCACCACCCTCACGGTAAAGAACCTCCTCCGGACATCCAGTCAAAACCGCCCCTCTTCCAGTCTAAACCCATTACCCCTCGTGCTGACATTATTAGACCTTGTAAATAGTCCCTCCCCAGCCTTCCTGTAGGCTCTCTTCAGATAGTGGAAAGCCACTATAAGGTCTCCTCGAAGCCTTGTGTATAACCTATATCTATTCTTTAGGTATCTTTGTTAAAGCATGCGTAGAACAGGACACTTTCTTCAGCTGATAATATTTGTAGTTATGGATTGCTGCTTCATTTCCACCTAATCACTGCTCTAGCTGCCAAGACAGACTATATTTCAGGCATAGCTTTAACAGGATACATCACACATTTTCTTGATCCTGATTTTACAGACATAGAAGCATTTTCATTGACACATGGCACAGAGTTTTGAAAGAGTTCTTTGTCATTTATAGCAACAATACACAGCAAATTTTCTTTAAACACACTGGGCTGAACTGACAATGGAATGACAGGTAGAATGAGCATAGCCAACACTTCAGCCTGAAGAACAGGTGGCTTCAAGGAGACCTTGTTGTGGCCTTGCAGAATCTGAAGGAGGCCTATGAGAAGGCTGGGGAGGGACTATTTGCAAGGTCTCGCAATGACAGGATGAGGACGAATGGGTTTAAACTGGAAAAGGGGAGATTTACACTGGATGTTAGGAAGAAGTTCTTTACAGTGAGGGTGATGAAACACTGGCACAGGTTGCCCGGGGAGGCTGTGGATGCTCCCTCCCTGGAGGTGTCCAAGGCCAAGTTGAATGAGCGACATGTTCTAGTGGGAGGTGTCCCTGTGTGCTGGTTTGAGACTATTTGGAATATGTTAATGAGGAAAAAATAGATTAGAGGCTGTGAAAACAATGGTGATGTCTAATTCACTCATAGGTTTGCTGAGATGTATAAACATAGATAAGGGAGGTGGTGTCTTTCCATGGCTTCTGCCATATTAACTGCTTCTGCTTGACCCTGCACATAACCCAACTAATCAGTTTGGTTCTAATCCCCCTTTGCTGAATCTTCCAACTCACCTTGCATGTAAGGCAGACTTTGGGATAAGGGAGGGAGGGGTGAAAAGAAGGTGGAAGGGTGGTTGGGAGCTCCTCCTGGGCACTGTTGATTGTTGGGAGGGGTACTGTGTTTCTGTATTACTTTTAACTTGTATACTCCTGTATATAGCTGTAAATATCTGTAATACATAGTAAATATCTGCTTGTATATTCTGCTAAGCTGTGAATATAAAGCTTCATTCCTAAACCTCCAGCTGGCTGACTCTAGTCTAGGTGAATTCATTGCGGGGAGGGGCAGGTAGCTCCCAGAACAACTACATTTTTTTTTTCTTTTCATATTTTTTCCTCATTAAAATATTGCAATTAGCCTCAATCCAGCACACCCTGCCTATAGCAGGGGGTTGGAACTAGATGATCTTCGGGNGTTGATTGTTGGGAGGGGTACTGTGTTTCTGTATTACTTTTAACCTGTATCCTGTATATAGCTGTAAATATCTGTAATACATAGTAAATATCTGCTTGTATATTCTGCTAAGCTGTGAATATAAAGCTTCATTCCTAAACCTCCAGCTGGCTGACTCTAGTCTAGGTGAATTCATTGCGGGGAGGGGCAGGTAGCTCCCAGAACAACTACATTTTTTTTTTCTTTTCATATTTTTTCCTCATTAAAATATTGCAATTAGCCTCAATCCAGCACACCCTGCCTATAGCAGGGGGTTGGAACTAGATGATCTTCGGGGTCCCTTCCAATATAAACCATTCTATGATTCTATAAAGATGATGATTGGAATTAAGCCCACCTTGAATGGGGATTATTCAAACCAAAGTGTTCCAATAAACTTCTTGGAGTTGCACCTCTCCCTGGAATGACACAGTAGACAGCCTAAACATAGGTTTTTCTGTCTTCTTCCAGTTTTATGCATGTCAAAGTTCTTGTGTAACTGCACTCAGAGTTTTGCTGTTCTAGTTCACACACGCATGCGCTGTTGTGATAAAGCAGATATTAAAAGATAAGAAGCTTTCACTGCATTCCAGCACTCTCACATTTCAAGGAAAGGCAGATGAGCACTTGTATCTCAAGAGCCACATTAATTTGAGATCTGCTACAAATGGAGATGTGATTACTTGTGCGTTCAAGTGTATTTTTCAATCAGAATGACTAGAGGTTTAAAAAATGCTAATTTTGTTCTGCACCATGTACAGTCTTAACAACTGAACAACTGAAACAATGCAGTATTTACCCATGTATTAAATCAGTTAATGCTGTCTCACTATTTCAGCACAATAAAAAAAAAGCATTAATGCAATAACTTGGGCTGAAAGAACTTAAGCAGCAAAATATCTTGAGAGGGAGTTTTGAGCAGCTTCTCTTAGAAGCCATAGGTGTAATCCTTGTGTGATCATTTGATTAAATGCTATTGTAGTGCAAGGCATACAGAGATGTTAATTTAGGCAGATTTTTTTTTTTCTGGTTTTGCATATTTTAATGAAGATATTTATTCTGGACTTGTTAATCTGCCCCTGTTTTAACATAGCAATGAAGAGCAGCATGATCATATGTAAATTCTGTATATCAGAAGGACACTTTAAAAGTGCCTAATGTTTTGACCTTTGAGTGTCAACTTGGTCTTTGGAACGGCCATGCTACTGCTCCAAGGCCTGGGAGAGCAAATTACCAGCTCCAACTCATATACTGTTGCTGATATTCTCAACTATGGCTTTACCCCATATTAATATTCTCATGGGAAAGTCTGGTTTAGAATTAGACCAATTGCTATGATGCCTACGACAGTCAGAACAGGACCAAAAAATATCACCTTATATTCATGGCCTTCCTCTACTGACTAGCAAAACTTTTGACAAAGAACAAGAGCTCCTCCACCCCTCAGCTATTCACTCTATCACTTTGCATGTCAAGATGGATTTGATGCTTCCTCAGCCCTGAAGAGCAGTATAAAGTCACTTAAAATACAAAAGAAAGACAGGCTACAGGCAACACATGAGATTAGGTGGGGTTTTTGAGCTCTTAACGTGATTGCTCCATTGAAGTCACAAAAATGTAAAACCAGCAGAGCTGAGCAACACACAAGTAAGACTCTGCGTTCGTGAACACACCTCCCTCTGTGTACTCCTGTATAAGTATGTTGCTGTATCTTGTCTAACAACACTTTCCCCCCCCCTGCAGTAGTCACTCATTGCTGTTTTGGTAAAGGCAGCTGATACAGACACAAATTCTACTCACAGCCCATTTTACTAGACCAGTCTTCAGAGCAGCTGAACTTTGAAACTTCAAACGTGCATGCAGGGATTAGCCAGTGGCTGCTATTTTGGATTAATGAATGAGCCCCAGAACATACTGCAGATCTCATGACATCTCCAGCTGTACTTCAGAATCACAATTTCTCGTAGATGAGATCTGCTGGGTTCTATCAGGAAATTATTTTATATTTAGGGGAGTGAAGGTGTCACAGGTCACAGCCAAGGGATGGCTGAGAAAGCCTCTTGCAATTCAAGTGGCCTTATACAATTGTCAAGAAAAAATCTTTAGCTCAAAATACATCTGTACAACCAACTCTACCACAGCAGTTATGAGGAGTGATGAAAACCAAGGAAAATTATGCTATATTCTCTCATAAGAAGTACTCCCCACACCGGCAGAATTTTACAGGACTTGACTGAATGAAATGTTGAGGTCATAAGGGAGAAGTTGCAAGCAACAAACACGAAAGATAGGTCACATCCTGTATAAAAAAGCATCAGCTCTGTATTTGCTACATGTGGCCTCAGTACTGCTGAGGGAACCATGAAGGAAAGTCTCCAAGAAAAGAGGCTAAGGGGTGTAATTTAAGAACAAAGAAGCCATTAATAGTAAAATTCCAAGGATACTTTTAGAGTTATAATATTAAGCACTCATACTTTATAACTTTCTAGATCTAAACTGTGCACTTTAACTATTTACTTACCAAGTCCAACATGTTTTAATTTCTCTGTACTTGCAGGAAAATATTAAATTATTTGGTTAAGCAGTTACGGGGAGAATCAATAGAATGTCAGGGACAAAGGATAGTTCATGAAAAACATTCACGTCTATACTTTGGCCACAACAACCCCAAGCAGTGCTACAGGCTGAGGGCACAGTGGCTGGAGAGCAGCCAGGCAGAAAGTGACCTAGGAGTACTGGTAGACAGTAGCTGAACATGAGCCAGCAGTGTGCCCCCGTGCCCAAGAGAGACAATGCCATCCTGGCCTGTATGAGGAACAGTGCGGCCAGTAGGACAAGGAAGGTTATTCTTGCCCTGTACTCAACACTGGTCAGGCTACACTTTGAGTATTGTGTCCAGTTTTGGGCCCCTCAATTCAAGAGAGATGTTGAGGTACTAAACATGTGCAGAGAAGGGCAACAAAGCTGGTGAGGGGCCTGGAACACAGCCCTCTGAGGAGAGGCTGAGGGAGCTGGGGGTGTGCAGCCTGAAGAGAAGGCTCAGAGGTGACCTCATTGCTGTCTACAGCTACCTGAAGGGAGGCTACAGCCAGGTGGGGCTGGTCTCTTCTCCCAGGCAACCAGCAACAGAACAAGGGGACACAGTCTCAAGTTGTGCTAGAGAAAGTATAGGCTGGATGTTAGGAGGAAGCTCTTCCCAGAGAGAGTGATTTGCCATTGGAATGGGCTGCCCAGGGAGGTGGTGGAGTCACCATCCCTGGAGGTACTCAGGACAAGACTGGATGAGACTTAGTACCATGGTGTAGTTGATTGGCTAGGGCTGGGTGCTAGGTTGGACTGGATGAGCTTGAAGATCTCTTCCAACCTGGTTGATTTTATAATTCTATGATAAATTTTAAGATAGAAAATAATAAATTTAAATATGTTAATATTTTTAAAATACTTATTTTTTTACTGTGTAAATTGTACACATTGAATTCCTCCATACTGGATTTTTATCTTTCATCACAAATGCACTTTTAACACATCCCTGAAGAACAATCCCTAAGAAATCAGGAACACAGTTCTAGGAAGACCCACAAACATCACACTAGATCAAAGACATTAAAAAGCACCAACAAATTTGGGGCTGTAACAACATCCCTTTTGATTTTGGAATGTGTATAATGCACTTGAGTCACACTTGCTACCATTTCTTTTTCTTTACCAGAATCTCAAAGTCTGGAAGTTTACTGTTTCAAAGTATTTCCATTGAGACTGAAGATATTTATCCAGTATTCAGGAGGACTAAAGCACAACACTTAAGTAAAAGTTCAATCACTTTGTGAGCTGTAGCAGAATTATGTCATTTATTAATAGCACAGTATTAGATCCTACTTATTAGTAAAATTTATCTTTGTGTCACAACATAGTGCTGCTACCTCAGCAGTTACCTCTAGACAATGTCAGTCCAGCACATCTCTGTGTATTTGCTCCACACCTGAATTTGACCTCAGGAGACTCAAATCTAATAGAACTTTGATAAAGGTTAACAGAAAACACACCCAAAGCTTTAATTTGACTGAAAATCAACTAAATAAAACCTTTAAAGAAAGTAATTTTTATAAGATTTGATCACATACTTAATAGCCTTTCTATTATAAACCAATTTATATTCCCTTCAATCAGCCAAGTTGCACAAGGTGAGAAGAATAGACTTAGACAGGATGTTAGGAATAAGCCCTTCACTGTGAGGGGGTAGAACACTAGAATAGGTTGCCCAGGAATGGTTGGGGATCCATCCCTAGAGATATTCAAGGTGAGGCTTGACAGGGTCCTGGGTAACCTGATCCAGTTGAAGATGCCCCTGCCGACTGCAGAGGACGGTTGGACTAGACAACCTTTGGAGGCTCCAACCCAGACCATTCTACTATTTTAAGTTAAATAAAAACCTAAAAGTAACAATGCTACATTCTAAATAACTATCTAAGTATTTTAAATTGGGAAGTATGGTAACTAATCAAATAAACCACTATGTGTACATCCCATTTGACAGAAGCACAATAGCCACAACAGATGCAGGACCTAATCTCACCAATTTCTGAGAGAATCTGTTTCACTGGGAGTTTGTGTTTCACTGTGCCAAGCATAACATGACAACGGAGCACAGAAAATTAAAGTTCTTATTAAGCTTTACATAAGCATTTTGCATAATCTATTTGTGTCTATGTGATAAAGTACTGGATTTGGCAATAAATGTATAATACAAACATATTTTGTGATATATTGGTAAGATTATATCATCAGATCTAAGTCTGTAAAACAAAAGACAAATATTAAGAGGGATTTTGGTTTGGTTTGTTGGGGTTTTTTGCAAGGCAGATCATTTCTGTCACTTGAAAAGTACTGGCAAATATATAGAAAATACCAAATCTTTTAGGACTTAGATTCCTTTGTGGGTTTTGTTTGCTTGTTTGGGTTCATTCTGGGGGGTTTGTTTTGGTTTGTGGGTTCGGGGTGTGTTTTATTTTTTTACTTCCTGGTTATTGGGGCACATAGAGCAAGAAATACTGAAATGCTAAAGATAGTATTGGAACCCCTGCATCGCATGCTCATACTCAGTTGGGAAAACCAGATCCTCTGTAGGATTCAGAGGTCTGACTCGCTCTCTGCAGTACAGTGGGAAGATAAGCACAGCCACTATTAAAGGCTTTCAACCTCTTTGTCAGCACAAACTGGGTTTAGATTTCTAAAAGACAGCAACCTGATAGTAATAAAAAAGGAAACTTGCTGAAAAAGAAAATGCCTTCATCTCACCTTCTTGCTTATAATTACAACTGACTTGTTTAGATGTCAAGTGTCTAACTCAGTACTTGGAAATCAAATTGCTTGAAATTTGCACCATTCACATGCACCTGCTTTGCAGTCAACCATCTAAGTGTCTCTGGGTGCAATAACTTTCATTCTGTCCAGTTTAATTGCATAGCCAATATTGTCCTCTTTAAATTACTGTGCTAAACTAGAAAAAACATAACACTAAAATTACATCATCAGGTCCCAAAATTAGTGGAAAAGTATGCTTTTGAAAAGAAGTGGCTGCCAGGTTAATACATATCACATTTCTTTAGGAGGCTGCTAATGAGCTCAAACTACTTTGAAAGGGATACAGTGTGTACAGAAGGAGTTGTTGGCTCTGAAACATCTATCTTGAACACCCAGCACTTCCAGCTTCAGGTGACGGACAAATTTCAGTGCATGTTTGATATGATAATCTTATGTCCATCCATATTTTTTCAGTGTTCTCTTACAGATTGGCCATGGGAGCAGACAGGGAAAATGGTTTAGTCATTCTTCATACTGATCCCATAGCTTTGGGAGTGGGAGGATTTAAGCTCTCAGGATAGCATACTTCTGTCTGGGAGCCATTCCATGACTGATGCTTCCATTGCACACATCTGAAAGAACTGTGCCTAACACATTATGTAGCTAGTTGCAGTAGTCAGGAAGCTTCCAATTTTTTTACCTATATTATTCATGTAAATTCATCATCAGTTAATGGAAAGATGAGTTTGTGGTTCTGTAGATCTTATCTGCAAAACCTTACTAATCTTCAGCATTGGTAAGGTCACAAACCTTTGCCTCAGTATCTCTGTCTTCATTGTGTCACGATACTGATCTATCTCTTCATTTTCCTTATCTTGACTATATTCATTGCTTATAATCATCATTCCTATATTCACATAATCAAACATCTCAGTCAATAGCTCCTCAATTCCTGCTATTTAGAAGTGGAGTAGGTCTTCACAGGCTTTTTCAATTACAGCTTGCTAATAAACTTTTGTTAGTGGCTCATAGTGAAAATTTTCTGCTATACTACAATTCTTTAGCAAGCTTTTTCTTGATTTATGTCAGCTTGTAGACCTCCTACTTTTTTACTCATGCAGAATAGAGCACACCTTTGGCAAGACTCAAATCTCTTCTTGGCAGTATCAGCCTTGAAAACAAAATAGTAGTTCTATAACTCTGTGGTTATGAAGTCACAGATTCTGTGTGTAATTTTTCCATCCCTACATTTAACCATGGAAAATGAAAATTTGGTCCATTTGGTCTTTTCCTACAAAGACTGGAAAATTATTTAATCAGGCTGAGACCATCCTGTAACGGATGTTTATAATAACTATTAGAGTTCAGCCATTAAAGAAGATAAAAGGTTACTGTCCAAATGTAGATTCACACTTTTTATACATTCTAGCACAGCTCATGGGAACATGAATTCACATTTGGACACATGATGAACTGAATCAATTTTTTTTCAATTTGCACAAAATCTATAATCAAGATTTCAGACATATCAGGCTTACAAGGCTTCCATAAATATAATAATTCTGACTAGAAATGATGAAAGGAGGAAAATAATCCACAAAATACATTTACCAAATTCAGTACATCAGGGATAGATTAAACCTGTTATTTTTTATGCTGTCCATTTTAGCATACTTTGAAATATATAATCATTTGAGGTGAATTAAATTGTTTTGACTTTGGTCTTATTTTAGTCCATCCAAGTATGTAGAGAAATTCTGAATTATGTCTAATGGAAGATAAAGTTAGAACCTCCAATCCAATACCTCCTTTTCAACTTACCCTATTATGTTTAATGGAAGATAAAGTTGGAACCTCCAATCCAATATCTCCTTTTCAACTTACCCTTCACTAAGCTATTCACTAAGTATGATGTATGAACTATGAACTGAAATAATCACCAGGTCCCAGCTAAAATGTACAGATGATTCCTTAAGAGAAGAAAACCCAGAAAACTGGATATATGTGCAAGGCTATGTGGATTACATTCAATTCTGATTACATGCCAGCTGTGTGAGCTTGAGCTCTCGTTAGCAGGGTTCTAACTTCCCAAGTTTAGACTAAAAGTTAGGAGTTTTTTTTCCTAATTTATATAAAACAACAGCTTTTTTGTTGAAGGAAAAGAAAGTCCTTACTGGGGTCAGCTTTACTCCTCTCCTCATCAAATACAAACTTTTAAAACTTGCTCAACCATCATTCTTTTTATGATTGAGTTGGTGAGTTGCACATTCCATATGTGAAGCAACGGGAAAATTGCAATGGGGGGGGGCTGACTTTGGGATCTCTGCGTGTGTCTGCAGCATTCTTTCCCCACTAGGAACTTTCCCTACATTTGTAATAACAAAATTGTGAATAATAAAAAAATACTATAACAACAATAAAATGACAAAACCCCCACAACCAACAACAAAATAAAACACACAAACAAAGAGAGTCCTAAACACAAGGGTCAACATTTTCTAATTAGAAACAAGAAAGAAGTTTGTCTTCTTATGATTCATCCATTAATTGGGGAAACTGGTAACCAGAGGTCAGACCATCTATTTCAAAACTCAAAGCTGGCTGATGACTTGGTTTATTAGATATATTTTGACTCTTTGGAAATGCAGCCAGCAAGAACTTTGGATGCAACAGAGTTCACAGTTTGTGTGGGTGTATGTTGTAGTGAAGCAAAGAATAGCAATCCAGGCTGCTTTAACTTGCCAGATACAATTTCCTCTCTCAACATTGTTTCTATAGGCTTGCTTAAACAACTGAACAAATTGGTTTTTATTTGCCAAACTGACTATAGCTGGAGTCAAACCAACAGTACTACCAACTATTTAAGTTTCATGTAAGAAGAATGGTGACACTGGCTCACTACTGTCTTCCTTATCCTGCCACAGTTACATGCAAATCACATAGATAACACAACTGCATACATATATTGTCTGCATGCATACACAAATTATACATGTGTAACTCAAGGTCAAGCCCAGTATTTCCTAATGCAATCAGTCTCCAAATCAACACATTGGCAAATAGATACATCCTGTTCCTGTGAAGTATTGTGCTCCTGGGGCTTTTCTAGAAAGTATTTAGTGTGGCTGGAAACACCCTGGAAATGGGGCTGGGCGTGCACCATCCTCCCCAAAGCCACAAATAATCTACTGCACAGAGAATGAAGCCTGAACATCTTTTATTTATCTCCTGCTGCAGACTTTCCCCTAAGCAGGCAAGAGAAAATCAATTTATACTCAGGGTAAACTGGGAAGAAACGTTGGAAACATGGGCTTCTCCAAACAGCTATCCTGGACAGTGGCAAAAGCCTAGAGCACAGCGTGACCCAGCACTGCCAGTCCCAGAAGTCCTTCCCTGTCCTCACAAGCTGTTCCTTTCCAGGGGTTTCTGGTTAAGCCCAGCTCTCCTGTGAGGATGTGTGCAATCCTAAAGAAATGCAAGGAGCTGGACTTTTTCAGCTTTTTCTTCAGCAGGTTGTGAGGTACAGACTTCCTACATCAAAATAAGAAAAGTGCTTTGAGGGCTAGTAAAATAGCCTTGGATATCTGTTATGGAAGAGTAAAACCACTTTACATTAGCAGTTAAATACTTGAGTCATTTTAATGGGAGTGCAAACAGTACAGTGACAAAGTGGAATCTCAGCTACTCTGAAGATTCCGACACCACTTTCTGCACAGTCTCAACAGAGATGGTTCTGAAAATGGCACAGGGCAGCTCCTCTGACTGTCAGAACAAAACAGTTGTCAACATTCTTCTCAAATCTGAATGGCTCAAGCAGATTTTTGCAAGATTTTCTCAAGTCTGACCCCTAATTACATCTTCAAGGGCATCTCAGCATTCTGCCTGTCTCCAAAATCTACCAGTTAGCACCAAACAACATTCATTAGTTCATGAATTTAGCAGAGGAGAGTAGCATCATTTAAAAGCAAGCAGAGGCTTGAAACAGATCTTTCACATGTGGCTGCATCAGAGACCCTCTCTTCCTAGGAAGAATATTCACAGAATCAACCAGGTTGGAAGAGACCTCCAAGAGACCAGTCCAGCCTATCACCCAGCCCTGTCCAACCAGCCAGACCATAGCACTAAGTGCCTCATCCAGGCTTTTTTTGAACACCTCCAGGGACAGCGACTCCACCGCCTCTCCGGGCAGCTCATTCCAATGCCAATCACTTTTCTCCATGAAGAACTTCCTCCTAACATCCATCCTAGACCTCCCTCAGCACAACTTGAGACTGTGTCCCCTTGTTCTGCTGGTTGCCTGGGAAAAGAGACCTAATCCTCACCTGGCTACAGCCTCCCTCAAGGCTATGGACTATTCAGAAATAAAAAATAACTGCTTGCAAAGAAAGTTTTTATTATGTTTTGCATAAACAATACTTTAAAATATATTGAGTTTTGGAAGAGTCACTGAATGGACAATTGAAAGATAAGTGCAAGAGAATCCATGTGTCCTAGAAAAACTAAATCTGTTACAGACAGAAAAAGCTTCACTTTCCTTTTCAACTTTAAATTAGAAACAAATAGATAAAACATTCATTTCCCTTCTGAGTATCTTTATATTAAGATTTTTTCCAAGCAGCTAGTAGATACATTGCTAACAAAACCCAGATATATTTACTCTATCCTGCTGGGTTACTTGAAGTAAATATTATAAAGTTTACAAGGAGGCTTTTCTCACATGTTATGGGAATGAGCATAGTAACAATACATACAGGAAATCTGAAGTTAAACACTTATGTGCTTATATGATGGGTTTTGTAACCATGTTCTGTTGAAAAAAAAACTATGCTGAAATTAAGCAAGGTTTATTTTATGGTTAATTCTCCACTCATTTGTTTCAAATGTGAAATAATTTCAGCTACTTACACTTCTTCTGGTTCCTATTTGAGGTTATTTTCTGCTCTCTGTTAAGCTTAACTTTACATCAAGAATTCTAAATACAAACATTCAAACAAACAAACAAAGTTCTGCTACTTTGAGAGGGCACTTAGTGCCATGGTTTAGTTGATTGGATAGGACTGGGTGACAGGTTGGACTGGATGATCTTGCAGGTCTCTTCTAACCTGGTTGATTCTATGGTTCTGTTCTATAACTTTAGGAAACAGAGCAATAACAATGTATGAGGATACTAGTATCTCCCGATGGTATTTTAGATCTGGCCAATTTAGATTGGATGAAATAAGTCAATGTTCCACTTCCCACAGAATTGAAATAATTTGTTTGTGTGGTGGATTGACCATGGCTGGACACCAGGTGCCCATCAAAGGTACTCTGTTACTCTGCCCGGAGAGGAGAGAATACATAATAGGACAGAGAGATTATAACTGTGAGCAAAAGAGAGTTGATCTGGGCAAATTAGTTTATTTTCATAATAAATCAAAATGAGAGCAGGAAAACAAGAATGTTAGAACACATTCCCTTCATCACAATTACAACAGCAATTCCCCACAATCATGCCACTTTTCACTCTTTTGTTGTGTTCAGTTCCTATCTTGTCTGTTAGCTCTCTAAGTGACAGAATAATTTGGGTTGGAAGTGACTTCAAAGATTATCTAGTTCCAACCCCTTTGCCATGAGTAGAGATACTTCCTTCGAGACCAACTTGATCAAGGCCCTATCCAATCTACCTTTGAACACATCCAGTTCTGGAGCCTCCACAACTTGTCTGTGGAAATTGTTCCAATGCCTCACCATACGCATGGAGAACTTCTTCCTCATCTAAAACCAGCTGCTTCCAAATTGAAGCCACTACCACTCATCCTGTCACTGTATGTCTTTGTCAAGTACCCCTCCAGCTACCCTGTAGGCTCCCTTCAAATGATGGAAAGCTGCTCTAAGGTCTCTGCAGCACCTTCTCTAGGCTAAACAACTGCAGGTCTCTCAGCCTGGCATTGCAGAAGAAGTGCTCCAGCCCTTGATCATCACTGTGGCCCTCGTCTGGACCCACTCTGACAGTACCACGTCCTTCCTGTGTTTGGGGCTCCAGGGCTGGACACACTATTTGAGATGGGGTCTCAGCAGAGCAGAGAGGAAGAATCACTTCCCTTGACCTGCTGGCCACTTTTTTTTTTAATGCCCCCAAGGATACAGTTGGCTTCCTGGGCCGCAAGCACACAGTTCTGGCTCACACTGAGCTTCTTATCAATCAGCATCCCAGGTACTAATCCTTAGGATTGCTTTGTATCAATTCTCCAGGCAGCCTGTATTTGTGCTTGAGGTTGCCCTAACCCAGGTCCTGGCTTTGTTGACCTTCATGATACTGGCATTGGCCCGCCTCTCAAGCCGGTCAGGCTCCCTCTGGATGGCATCCCTTCCCTCCAGCACATCACCCTCACCATACAGCTTGGTGTCATCTGCACTCAATCCCACTGCCCACATGATCAACTAAGATATCATTCAGCATTGGTCCCAGTAGGAGCCCTAAGGAAAACCATTCATCACTTTTCTCCACTTAGAAATCAAGCCATTAATCATTGCTCTAAGTGCAATCATCAAGCCAATTCCTTATCCACTGAGAAGTCCATCCATTAAATCCACATCTTTCCCATTTAGAGACCAGGATGTCACGGGGAACAGCATCAAATGCTTTGCAGAAATGCAGGCAAACAACATCAGCTGCTCCTCCCTTAGTACGTTTACCTCAAACTCCCCATGCCCTGCATTAGACAAAGAATACGACTGTGGTGATTCAACCCCACCTGAATGCCAGGTGCACACCAAAGCTACTCTTTCACTCCCTCTCTTAAACTGCATAAGGGAGAAAAAAATATATCCAAAGGCTTATTGGTGGAGGTAAAGACAAAGAGAGATTACTCAGCAACTACCATCAGGGGCAAAACAGACTTGAGTTAGGCAAATCAGTTAAATTTATTACCAATCACAATATTGAGAACATAAAACCAAATCTTAAAAGCACCTTCCCCCCACTCCTATTTCCATCCCCTTCTTAAATAAGCTATCAGAGAGGTACCACCACTGTCACTGATGAGCTTGATCTTGTCCAGCAGTTGGTCCTTTTTGAAATCAGCCAACATTAGCTTTATCAACATAGGGGAAGCTTCTAGCAGCTTCTCACAAAATCCACCACTGTGGCCCCCTTGCTCCCCACTCCACACCTCACCTCCCCCTCCCCAAAGCTTTCCAATTTCAATAGGCTTCACTATCTAGAACAAGCTGGCATCCCAGGGTAACATATCCTGTTATTTTATTTCAGATCCTCATAGACTCCTGAAAAAGTATGTGATAGGTACAGTCCAGAGTGGGTTTAAGCAAAGAGCAAAATTTAAAACATTTTCTGTAGCTGAGGTATTGAAAACCAGCCTGTCCAAAAGTTTCACACAAACTTGTAACAGTCAAACACCACCAAAACTGCTGACTCTGCAGCAGCATACTAAGGATAAGAGAGCATGGCAACGCACTATTAGAGTTGCCACTTGTCGACAGAGCTTTTATTCTGAACTCCTCTCCCTTCTCTGGTAGGATGCCAGAGAATTAAGATCCCAATGGCACATTTTTGATGAACTAACAGGACAATCACTGAAGTTTCTTTCCTGATGGATAATAAACATCAGAAAAAAATGCCACCCAAGCCACCCCCCCCTTCCTCAATGAAAAGCCAAATGAAGTAAATGAAATTGTCTGAAAAACGCTTAGCAACCAGTCAAACTGCATCTGGGAAGAAATGTGAAGCAGGAGAAAGTACTAGAAAGGCTACCTGGCAAACTCCCACTCCCAGAGCTTCTGTCAGCCACTGCTTTCCCCCCCCACTTTTGACCAGTCCTGGCAGTTTCCTTGCAATTATCAGTTATGGTTTGGCTAAGACTTGCCTCTCTCAAAGCCTGAGGCAGATCTCCTTCTGACCTTGCCTCCTCCAAATCCCTGGGAAAAGGTGGCAGTGTTTCACCTCTGCCACTGCTATGTGTGTTCAGCACCCGTCCATTGCAGCAACAGAAAGCTGAGAGCTCGCTGTGCTGAGCTGGTGACTGTGGCAGCACAGAACAGTGTGCGTCCATCACAAATAATGGAAACACGTGAGACTCTGCCAAACCCACTCCCACAGAGACTTAGGTCCCTTGTGCTATCCTGACTGTGCTGCATTTATCCTAAGTGGAAAGGCCTTAAAGTCCTGCTTTAGTTTGCATCTGGAGACATGGAAAGGAAATGCTTTTTGTTGGAAAGGGAATGAAGCTGCAGGAAGAAGTGAGACCACATGGCAAAGCCCATCTGGTAGCAGCAACCACATGTCCCTCTTTGGCTGCTCTTCCACTCTCCCCCCCAGTATATCCACACACTCCTACTCACTCTGGCACTCAGGACAACACTCAGCAGGGTAATTCAGCCCTGGGTTAGCTTTTGGCCGGGATCAAAAAACAAGAGAAGTGGGACTGTCATCTTTGGCTCTGTCGTGTTTAGTTTTCTTTTTTAACCCCTGCTTTTCCCAGTATGGATAGCTTTTGGACCCAGTTGTAAAAATACAGGCCCAACAGCAGTGAACACAGAAACACAAATAGTCAGACATGAAGTTCAGAGTGTTTCTATCGCTCATCATATATATAGGGACAGGTAGAGGCATCCGGAAGTACAAACATTTTTCTGACAACTGAAAATGCATTTCAAAAAAGCAGGTTTCAAACCCTTCATATTTCATGCTTTAGCACTTCCCTGGAGTCCCAAAATCTGTGCCTAAGTTGGGAATGCAGGATCCCTCATTTGAAAGGCTGCTGCTTAAAGTACTCAAGTTACCCTGTTGGATACAGACAACTAACCTGCTCTTCTCTGGAGTGGCAAGAGGTGTTGCAGCATGAACAGCACCAGGACTGGAAATCCAGACTTCCTTCGAAATGCATCTCAAGATTTAATAGTTAAACTCAATGATCTTAAAGACCTTTTCCAACAAAAGAATGTCTGTAATTCTATCACTTTAATTTCTTGTTATTGTAGAAAGATTACAACAACAGAAAAAGGCAAACAACAAAAAAAAACACTTCTTCAAACTCGTCACAGAAGTGCTACTGAAGATCTTGTACAGAAGAAAAAGGAAGATGGATTGGACAACACACAATTTGACTGAAAATGAAGAAATCTTTAGACATTAAAGGTACCCTGCTCTCTGGCAGGCTTTTCCTTTTTTTTTCCAGTTCCTTGAGCATGTATTTGTTTATGCACGTGTCTGTCCTTTGGTGACCGCTCTCAGCTCATTTATCATCTGTACAAAACGTCAGACTGTTAAAATTCAACCTAGACACCTAAAAACCCTGCATGTAGATACACATTTCTCTCTTTGAATAGTAATATGTACTTCTACCCAAGGGCTCCTTATGAAAAAGTCTACTATGAGTAATTAGAAGTGCTCCAACAAATTTCTCATGTGTTGAACCAGTGCAAAAGAAGATAAAAAAGTACATGGATGGGTTTTTTTTGTTGTCGGTGAAGGAGTGAGTAGGAGGTTAGATTAACTCCCAGCACTTGTTTGTTACTTCCCACCACTAAACACATAAGAGAAAAGACTTCTTCCTTTCCCCCAGAAAAGTATGTTCAGGAAAACAGTTGTGCAAGATATAAAGGAGATGGTAACGTGCTACTGATACACACATGGCACCAAAACATGCAACCCAAAAAACAATGCCTGTGCCCTCCACAGCAAGAAAACTCTTGATGTTCTCTGCCATTGCAAAGTCAAATTGGTGATTTTTGAGTGAATTCCTGCTTGCTGAACAAACAACTTCCTTCTAACTGGTATATATATATGTATATGTCCTCTCTTGACAGCAGATGTTCACACACAAATGAAAATGACAAACAGTCCAATGAAGACAAAGTCATCCATGAAAATGGTACTCAGTTTCCTAATAACACACTATTTCTTAATGAAGACAGAGTATATAAGGGAATTGGTTTTGTCCATTAAAACTTTTCCTACAAAACAGTGAAACGAAAGACACTAGATAGCATTTTCTTCTTATGCCAATGTTGCAAAAGTACTGTGAAGATAAAATATCCCCTTGGGAGGAAATATTTAATACCATTTGTGAGGTAACAAGAAATTCTAGTTGTAAGGGTCATACAAAAATCAACATATGAATCACTGTACAGCTCAAAAAGAAATTTCATTCACTAATGGGCAAGAATTCAACTACAGTTCCCCATCTTTCTGCCCCAGGTGAGCATACAAGAGCTTCAGTACACACAATTGGAAATTATTTTAAACAAACACAGGTATTTGTTTAAATAATTTGTTTCAAATACTGAGAAACAAACAGTTTCTCAGTGCCAGCTCTTGCCACTAAAAAAAAGAAAAAGGAAATCTCTCTTTTTACAACATAATCTGAACAACTAACCCAGAAGCTTTAGGGAGGAAATTTCACATTGGAATTGCAACCTTTTTAAAACAGAATATCCAAGATGAGCTGTTGAAAACTCATTAAAAATCAATGCAGCTCAATAAACTGTCATGTGCTTCTACTTTTAAACACAGTTAAAACTGTAAAAAGCAGCATAAAATCACTTTTTTATTGCTGTCCAAACTTGTTCTGGATCAGAAAGTGCAATGCTTACTACAAAAAATAATGAAAGCAGCTAATAAACCTTACAGAAAACATAGTACAGCACATGCAAGCAATATGTCGAAAAGCTGTTGATTTTCTGTCTGCTGAGTGACTTCAGATCTTGTCACCAGCACAGTCAATGGGGGACAAAATCCAGGGGAATTTGCTGTGTGACACTGGCCAAGTAAAACAACCATTGGATCCTAGGACACTGGACATATCACGTGCTGTCATCACAGATCACACTGCTGTTCTCACTCCCATGCCAGCAGAAAAGCCTGCTTTTTATATTAAATGCAGACTCTCTCCAATCAGTTTTAATAAAGAATTACTTGAGTGTAACAGTATTTAAATCTCCAGCAATTATCCTGATTAATTCAAGATGGTCTCTTTCTTCATTCAACCCTTTACACTGACTACCTAAAGGTTTGATAGAAAGCCTACCAAAAGCCATTTCATTCTGCATTTATTATGCTTCCTAACCTTACCACTTCAGTCATAAACAAAGTATTGAGCATCTCCAAGAAACCTGTTGCCAAAGCAAGACTTGAGAGATCTGGTATTTTCTGACAAAACTTACTAAACAAATGTGTCCCTGCAAGCTGCTGATGGACCATGTCCATTTATTGCAGGATTCAAAGAGTTGATCTGTTTTACAGGGTTGTATGCATTCATGTCTGGTACCTACAGCTTGCAAGGATAAGGAGGGACTCAGAGTTACCAGTTTAAGAAAAATAAATCAAATCATAACTTCATATAAAAATTGTTCACTGCTAGATATCAGTCAAAGTATTTCAGACCTCTATGTCAAACCACCTAAAATGTTTGTCAGAAGCACTTTTAAGGGACTATGACTTTCATCATGGGAGCTCACTCATGAAGATTCTTACTAGGAATGCAGTTTATTTTGCACAATTTGCATTTCCTTAGTGAGGCCACAGACACTGGGGAAGTGAAAATGTTGGGTAAACAGTGTTTTCTGCTCCATGCCTTCCCCTTTGGCAAAAGGAAGGGATTTTTTTTTCCTTCTTGTTGCACTTACCAATTGTAAAACAATTTTTCCTAACCTGACTTTGCGAACTGAACAGGTACAGTTCAATATAGTGAAACACAGGGACCCTCTACCCTTGCTGGTTATTGAAATACAGAAATATGATGTGATACATGAACAGTTGTGCCTAGCACACAATACATTGATTCCTCTCCCCATAATACAAAAACTGTAGCTGGCTGTAGGTGTATGGCAGCAACACACATGTAGGACCTTGATTTTTTCCCACGTGCTATAAGATATTGTCTGTCCATTGGGACCATATATTTGGTATATTTCAACCTTTATATTAATTTTGGATCTTCCTGACCTACATAAATCCACACACTGGAAACAGTGGATTTTTCTCACTGGGTACATACTGGAAATCACAGGCATGTCAGAGCATCTACAATGAGAATTGTTGGGCCAAATGCTTTTCGGATCTACACCTTTGTGAAATTTGCTATAAAATAGGTGGCTGAGGTCAAAATAATAAAGTACCAACAATGAGTAGCATAAATAATTCTATCTTCACTTGTGAACTAATGAAGTTCTTTTCCTGATATGCTATCTTTAATTTTAAAAATCACATTTCTCCAGTCTGCTAAGCTATAAAAGATGGTGTAAAAGAATGTGATTGCCTAAATCTTTAATGCAGGGAATCTTTCTGTCAAATCAGCATTAACTCTGCACAATTTTTTCCCAGTTTCTTTTTCCTCCATTCTGAATTTATTAAACTACTTTTCCATTTCTTTCCTGGAATGTAATTAAAATGCACAGCAACATACAACGTGCATTCCTGATGATGGATAATGTGAATGATAACTCAATCATTTGGAGAACAACATATTCTAATTAGGTTTAGGTTTAATGTGTTGCCTAAAAATTTCCAGCAGGGTACAAATTTCTGTCACATCCAGTTGGCAGCCAGCCACTAGTGGTGATCCCTAAATATCAATGCTGGGCCCAGTCCTGTTCAATATCTTTATTGATGATCTAGATGAGGAGATTGAGTCCAGCATCATTAAGTTTGCAGATGACACCAAGCTAGGAGCAGGTGTTGATCTGTTGGAGGGTAGGAGAGTCCTGCAGAGGGACCTAGACAGGCTGAATGGGTGGGCAGAGGCCAGTGGGATGAGATTTAACAAGATGAAGTGCAGGGTCCTACACTATGGCCACAACAACCCCAAGCAGTGCTACAGGCTGGGGACAGAGTGTCTGGAGAGCAGCCAGGAAGAAAGGGACCTGGGGCTACTGGTAGATAGTAGCTGAACATGAGCCAGCAGTGTGCCCAAGTGGCCAGGAAAGCCAATGGCTTCTGTATCAGAAACAGTGTGTCCAGTAGGACAAGCAAGGTTATTCTTCCCCTGTACTCAACACTGGTCAATACACACCTTGAGTACTGTGTCCAGTTCTGGGCCCCTCAATTCAAGAGAGATGTTGAGGTGCTAGAAGGTGTCCAGAGAAGGGCAACAAAGCTGGTGAAAGGCCTGGAACACAAACCCTATGAGGAGAGGCTGAAGGAGCTGGAGTTGCTTAGCCTGGAGAAGAGGAGGCTCAGGGGTGACCTCATTGCTGTCTACAGCTACCTGAATGGAAGTTGTAGTCAGGTGCGGCTGGTCTCTTCTCCCAGGCAACCAGCAACAGAACAGGGGGATACAATCTCAAGTTGTGCTGGAGGAAGTACAGAGTGGATGTTAGGAGGAAGTTGTTGCCAGAGAGAGCGATTGGCATTGGAATGGGCTGCCCATGGAGGTGGTGGAGTCACCGTCCCTGGAGATGTTCAGGAAAAGCCTGGATGAGGCACTTAGTACCATGGTGTAGTTGATTGGCTAGGGCTGGGTGCTAGGTTGGACTGGATGACCTTGGAGGTCTCTACCAGCCTGGTTGATTATATTCTACTCTAATTTCCTCAAGTACTGAATAAAAGAGCATAGGTTTTAACAGAGAGGTAAGCTTCATGCAGAGTTACCACAGAGGAACACTAGGTCCACCCATTATCAGCTGTTAGGGTTATCCTCATTCATTCCTGGCTCATGTCGCTCGGCTGCACTCACAAGGGTGGTTCCTTTCCCGGCCAACCAGATCAAGCTGGCTCTTCTAACAGACAGTACTGCTCCAAGCTCACAGCTCCACAGCATGTATTATCTGCCACATTTCTGAGAGGATGCTGACACACATGTATTAATTACATTTCAACTGCCCATTATGCTCTGTTTTCCATCCCTTTCTCCTGCTTTTCATATAAACACAAAATTAGCTTCTGCTAACAATTCTGGTTCCTGTAAGGGAATCCTAAGCAGCCTTTTTATGGGATTTTAATTTCATTTTGATTAAGCCTGTGTGAATTTAAACTCTTAATCAAAGCTCTTGCCAACATTTTACATAAATTGCAAAGCCAATCAAGACTTGCTCGTTTGTTTTTGTTATGTTTTACCTCATGTAAATTTTCCACCTGGGGGAATGATGGTATGCTGAAATGTTAAAATAGCAAAGAAAGAAAGGGAAATTTGCTCCAGAAATACTACAGCACAAACTCTATTGACATACGTTCTGTCCTGTATGAAAAACCTAAGAGTTTTCCTGTGCAATTCAAATGGCTTTAAAGCCCTCCCAGCATGACTGGGGGACTTGAGGACCTCTCCTATGAAGAGAGACTGATAAACCTGCGGCTGTTTAGTCTGGAGAAGAGAAGACTCAAAGGACATCTTATCAATGTGTACAAGTATCTGAGAGGTGGTTCACAGCAACAAAACAAGGAGCAACGGCTACAAACTAGACCACAAAAGGTTTCGTTTCAACATGAGGAAAAACTTCACAGTGAGGGTAACAAAGCACTGGAACGGGCTGCTCAGACAGGTTATGGAGTCTCCTTCTCTGGAGACTTTCAAAAACCTGCATGGGTGTGTTCCTGTGCAAACTACCCTAGGGGATCAAGCCTTTGCAAGGGGGTTGGATTCAATTATCTCTGGAGGTCCCTTCCAACCTCTAAGGTTCTGTGATACTCATCTAAGTATCAGACTTCCCCTTCTCTGGCTTCCCCTTCCCTCTTGCAGAAAAAATATGGATTCCAGAATAACACAACTAATTTTCAACTGTTTATGCACAGCTGCACAGAGGAATAAAAGAAAAACTTCAGGTACAGCCCAGAATTAGGGATTATGTCATCTCTAATACCTGCTGGAAGACAAAGCCTAACTGGTACTGTAAACTCAGCTCAAATGACAGAAGCCTTGTGATTTTTGGACCCAGCAAGTACCTATTTCATCTACAGGGTCACCAGTACACAGCTGGCAAACACCAAAGCCTGAGGTTTCAGTTCTGATGGAGTAAGAGAGGCTATGTATATTCCATATACATATATCATGTTTGAACAGGTGCAAATATTAACCACAAAGTAAGTTTCTCAGTTTCATTTTGGACTGCGAGACTGGCATGTCATCAGTATGCTCCACGGAGGCTTCTTCAGGAAGATTGGAGAAGGTCCTCTACTGTAAAGCAGCTAGCTCAAATGATTAGCAGATGCTAACAAGATAAAAAGGTCTCCTGGAGGTTGACAGAAAATACAATCTACAAAGATCTTTTCGTCACAGCATGGCACATATGTGGAAAGTCCAAGTGAATCAAACATTTATATTCTAGCCACTTTATCTTTTTTACATTTTCTATTCTAATTAGCAACTTTAATCACTAATATGTTGCTAAAAAAGAAATTAGTTTTCTTAGCTGAGACTTCATTGGTATTTATTAATATTTTTCCTCCTTTTTTTTTAAAAGAATTATAACAGTTTTAAGATCTTATGCAGAAAGCAGTAAGAAATCTAAAATTAAAACTGTTATTAGAAGCAGTTGAAAGCAGGCAGTGAACTGAAGCTTTGCCTTGCAGTCTTGGCTATTGTTGTATTATTGCAGAGTCCCTTAGGCAGCCCTCACATGTACAGTACAGAGACTTCACATCCTGGCTCTTTTGATTCTTTTGTCTGCCCTCCAACCTGCGCGGCCAGGAACTTTCACTTGAGAAAGATTTATGAAGCCTCCACTAACAGGGTCAGCCCTGTTATATCACCAGAAGGCTTCTTCTGAAAAATAATAACATCTATGCACAGCTCTGCAGGGCGGTCTCTCTTGGCACTCGCTCTCCCTGTTTGTCTTAACAACCGGTCCACACAAAGCCCTCGGCCCCAGCAAGGGCAGCCAGCAACTCCCCTCGGCACGGTAGCCCCGTCTCTAGCCATCTGCCAGACCTGTGTCAGTCGAGATAATCCGCACCTCCAAGCAGCCATCTAGGCTTCTAAAGTCTTGACTTGTAACTTGTGGGGTTATATTAGCTGGAAAAGTGTGCAAATCTGCAAAATCTGTAAAATATTTGCAAGATGAACTAATGAAATCATTATAAAGGCTCTGATTATACCAAATCACAGTGCCAGTTGCCAATATTATTTAAGCCTGTAGAGTGGTCACCTTGGCTGAAAACTTCCTGTCATTTCCAATTGTCAAGAGAGTCTTTGTTACTATGTTAACAGTTACTCCCAAGACCCTCACAATCTTTCCTGTGCAAGTAGTTTGGCTATTTATTGCATACATCTTTTGTAAGAGAGAAAAGAATTTTTTTTTCCACTTAAGTTATCAAAAATTAAAAATAGGTAGGGAAAATTATTTTTACAGTCATTTTCCCTAAAGCAGTTTGTGCTTAGAAGCCTGGACAAATCCTCAGATAATCTATGTTACTCTCTCTATATTTTTAATAACATAAAAAAGTTGAATTTGTTTCCATTCCTCCTCTCCTGCTTAAAAAAAAAAAAATGCTCTTAAATTTATTCTATTTATTAAGATTACATAAAGTGTTTCTTTCACAGTAAGCATTCCTAACAAGCTTAGTCCCCTGTGCTGGGAGGAGAAAGACTCTTTTCATGGATTCTCAGCCAAGAGTTCCTGAGAGTTAATACTCCCACTCTTCTTCTTTGAGTGTCAAGGGATTTTTAACATCCGCAAAACAGACAGGAACTTGGGTTTATGCCTTAGGAAAAGAATGGACTTTTTTTCACCACATAATAATCTGCTGTGCAATTACCAATAATAAAAAAAAAAAGTAATATTCTCTGCTATAAACTGAACAATGTGCAAGGAGCCTTTATTGGTAATGTATTGCAAAAAGCATAAGGAATTTAAATCAAATGTTAAGGTGAATGCAGAAATCAACCATGTAAAGATACCATGAGCACTACGCAACACAAATTATTGAAGTGATAACTAGAAGCTTGCAAAATGACAGGGTATTGAGACATCACAGACTAAGTTGTTCCCTGTTATAAAATACTGATGATTTGTAGATTGCATTCGTTGCATCAAGTGCCATAAGGTCTAGATAGGTGTAATGTGCTCACATAAAAGAAGCATTAGTTTCAATTAGCTCTGTGTGGGAGCATTTCCCTTCAGAAATTCAGCCAGAGGACACAGTCTTTATTGAACTAAAGACTACTGCTCTCAAAGTCTACTAAGACAGAGGCAATGAAGGTTTTGGATCTCCCATGTCTGTTTACTGTATACAGAAGTCAAGGTTAACCTGTGTTAAATTACAATTTGCTATTTTTTAATTTGGCCAGTGGGAGAGTAGATCAGTGAAATCCTTCACGTGATGGACAACTCTAAGAGTAAAGAAACTACTGGAATGAACACTGAACCTGACAAAAGCTCTTATTTTCCCTCAAAGAGAACATTAATGTCACTTAGATATTTCAGAATAAATCCATCCTGAACACTAAGCAACTAGAAAACCCTTTCATTTACAAGTATATGCACAGGAATAACACGGCAGTAGTAGAATTAACATTCATGCTGGACAAAAATGTATTTCTCTCTCTTTTAAGCTATTTCAAACACAACTTAAAAAAATATATATAAAAATATATAATGTTTTAAATCATGTTTGCCTCTACAAAGACAACATTGCTAATTACATATCTGCCACCACTAATTAAAACTGCTTCCAGAAAAGTCATTCTGAAAGTTGCTTAAAGGTATGTTCTTCTCCTAATCCACAGGTAAGCTTTTCAACAGGCAGTGAGAACAGCAGTCAGCACAACATGCTTTCAAAGCTATCTGCTATCATCCTTAGTGAATAGACTAACTCCTGCTTAAAGCACTATGAAATTAAAGTCACCATGTATGAAAACTTTCCCAGCTAACTACAAGTTGGGTAGAACTACCCAAGCTAACTTGCAACTAGCTCTTTTACACACTGCAAATCAAGGCAGAAAAACATAACACAAACTCAGCCTGCTCTGTCATAATAGTCTTAGAGCTTGCAATGAGGTCTGGTTTTACACAAGTACCAGAGATAAACTAGATAAAGACATCCCCACAAGCAGCAGTTAATCCCACAAGAGCAATTACTACAGAATAACACAATTTTAGAGGTTGAAAGGGACCTTCACAGATTACATCAAACCCTCCTGCCAAAACAGGATCACCTGCTAGGGCAGGCTGCACAAGAACGTGTCCAGGTAACATTAATAGAATCAACCAGGTCGGAAGAGACCTCCAAGATCATCCAGTCCAACCTAGCACCCAGCCCTGTCCAGTCAACTAGACCATGGCACTACGTGCCTCATCCAGTCTTTTCCTGAACACCTCCAGGGACAGCAACTTCACCACCTCCCTGGGCAGCCCATTCCAATGGCAAATCACTCTCTCTGTGAAGAACTTCCTCCTAACATCCAGCCTATACCTTCCCTGGTACAACTTCATCAGTCTTTCACCAAAAAGAAGTATTCCTTAGGCTGTGCCCTTAGGCAAGAGACAGGAGTACAATATTTTCCTTTAAATATCAAATGATTTTTTAAAAAATCATAAACTGGTGCTCAGCCCAAACACAGATCTGAAGATTCTCTGTTAATTTTCATACGGACTCATGACCACAATCCAGTGAATCAGAACATCACATTGATCACATATTGGCTTATCTTGGTGAACTGATCTACCCTACCTTACAGGTTAACGCACCAAAAAGTAGAGCTTAGTGATTCAGAAGTCCATGACTGTCCAAGATATGACTTGAAAATGTCACTGACGTTGTCCCACCTTGGGCTGGAAAATGGGAAATTCTGATTTTGGGGTCTAGATACCTCCACATTTAGAATACCATCAACATTTAAAAAACAAACAAACAAACACAAACAACACAAAAATCTTAAAATATTTTTCATTAACTATAAAATATACTGAATATAGTATTATAAACTATGGGAAGGATATTACCTTCTAGGAATTGTTTACGTAGAACTCAACAGTTGTATAGTTTAGTGAGCAGAGAGGCTAACAACTGCACAGAAAATAACAAGGAAGATGTCAGGTTTTCAGTACACTGCCTATCAGAAGTTGTCTGCCATTCAACAGCTGCATGATTTAGTTTAAGAAAAAATATTTTTTAAGAAGCAACACATGTGCTACCTTAATGGCCTCAGCCCTCAGTGTCTATCGTTTGTTTTTCGTTTGTCTCAAGTAACAGTTTTAAAAATAGAAAATACCCCATATAGTTATAATGCTATGAACATGCAAAAACAGTTATCCATTAAATGTGCACAGGTTTAAAAATGTTTTTTTCCTGCAAAGATGACTTTTCCATACTTCCTCCACCATGATTAGATGTAAAGTACATTACAGGTCACAGTGCTGTAAGGGAAAGGCCCTCTCTCCTAAGCCAGCAGGGAAGCACTAAAGCCTCAGCACATCCCCACTAACATTTCCGTTGACCTTTCCCACATGTAAAGGAGGCTCTAACCCAAGCAGCTCCCTAATTTCTAAGGCAACAGCAGCAACTGTCCCTAGTCCTTACCTTGCAACAGTTCACCGTCTCTTGCCCAAAGAAATAAGGCAAACTAGAATCATCTCATGAAATTCTGCTGCTCTTTGCTGTGCTTGTTTCTTTCACCATCATAAGGTCACTTCTAGTCTTGTGAAGGGATGGGAACACTGAGCAGTAGAAACTCTATTTTGTCTGTAGATTTAGTAGGGAGCTGCTTCCCTACAAACCTGATGTACTGGGCTTCCAACTAGACACAAATTGTAATCCTTACCAACACGCACACACACATATAACAGACACACTCAGCTAGAACATCTGTATGTGGAGTCACCTCTCAAGATGATTCGATTTCCATGGATTTACATAACTTGATAATTAATTTTCAAATCTAAAAGTTTAAATTCTCTGGTTTGGTAAGTGCTACTATATTGTCATAGAGCAATATCTATCTACTCTTTAAAATTAATATATGACTGAATATAGAATGGTTCGAGTTGGAAGGGACCTCCAAAAGTTATCTAAGTCCAACCATCTCACAGTGCGCAGGGATATCCTCCACTAGATCAGGTTACTCAGAGCCTTGAATATTGCATATCCATACCATCAGGCTCAGCACAGAAAGCTGAAAAGAGCCCTGCCTTCCTGGAGATGACTATCAGCCCACCAATGGGGAGGACTGAATGAATTGCTTGGTTTGCTTTACCTATTAAACTGCCTTTATCTCAAAACACACATTTTCCCACTTTCCTACTTCTCTCCCCATCCCACCAGTAGACAAAGTTATTTTTCCTCTACATAACATGTTTTTGAAGGCAAAGAAAAAAGGATCGAGTTTCTGTTATCCATATGAGTTCTCCATGTTCCCTGAATAAACCACCACTACATTGGAAGTCTTCAGAACATCCTGTAAGACAGCCCAATAGCGAAGTACAGCACCATTTCCCAGCAGGAGAGCCCCAGAGTTTGATGCACACAGTGTAACACAGACTTTTGTGAAAACTGCATTATGTATCTGGGGATTGAATATTACATAAATTCCATGTTAAAATTTTAATTCTAGATATGTTCTTTTAAAATGTCAGTGCCATCACCATATCCAAGACACTTTGAAATAACCATTTGCCCTAATAATTACTCCCTGCACTATACTCTGGAATTAATGTTTCCAGCCACCACATGATGAGTGTTTTCTGAGATTCTAGTCTTATTTTTGTTTATGTCACCTATATTCACTTAAACAAAAAAAAAAGTGTTAAACTAATTCCACAGTCCATCATGTTTTTAACTTCTTAATGATGAAAAAAGCATCTTATTTTATGTGTCCTGTACAGAATTTACTTTGCTACAAATCATGCTCACACAAAACCTTACCCTATCGCTTCCGTCATCTAGAAAATTAAAGTTTCTGATTTCTGCTTACAAAATGAAAACTATAATAAGCTTCTTTTCTGTAAAATGAACTTATAGCTCTAAAAGCAATCCATCTTATTTCATTAAAAAGATGTTTTAATTGCCAGCAGTGTCTCATTTAACTAGAAATCAACATCGTAACAAGACTTTGGAACTTTACTGTATGAAGTTTCTACAATATAGCTGAGGTTTACAACAGTCTTCTCACCTCTCCAAAGCAAGTATCTTAACAAGTAACATTGAAACTTTGTTGCAGGTTTGTATTCAGTGCTTTCAGCAACAGAAAATATTTTGAACTTGCCAAAAGAATAATTTGAGTAATAGTTTGTTCTCCTTAATGCATTAGGAAAAATACAAGCAATTGGATGGCGATATCTTGTCTGAGAATACTAGGATTCTTTTGTTTTTAATTTATGAATCATTGCTGGGGGTGGAGAGGAAATTAAAAGCAGGAAAAAAAAAAAAAAGGAAAGAAAAAGGCCGGGGGTGGGGGAAGGAAAAAAGAGGAGGGACAGGGAAAGGTATTAATAAACAAGATACCACAAAAGCATGGAAGCTGAGGGTATTTCTGAATTTAAATAATTTACCTGCTGCCCTGCAAGCTCCAACGTTAGTCACAGCAGCAGTCTGTAGCAGCTAAGTTGCAACCTCTCTCCTATCCTTTACATCTAACTACCCGTGGTGATTAATGTTTTAATTCTGCATGATATAGGTCCTATTTTGAACGAGATCCTCTTTATTTCCCTCTCCCTTTCAATTTCTTTCTTCCAATAGGGCATTACAAAAGCATTCTGTTAAATTTTGATAGTCTGGCATTCGTATTACAATGCAGTTGTAATTTGATTGTAAATTATAATTGTTAGGAATACCCATCTGAGCAAAGACACAGGCTTTTGAGAACTTCAGAGCCACAATAACTTTTAAAAAAAAAAAAAAAAGGAAAAAAAGTCTTTAATCCAGATTATAGTATCATGACTCTTCACTTTATATACGCTGAGTCACACTGTTCAATCCTCAGGAGTTTAGTAACATCACGCCTCACACACCATATCGAACCTGGCCAGGTCAGCTGTAGTGCTGTCACCACAATCTGTTCTGAAAACCTAACCCACAGATTACTATTGTTATGAAGTTTTACTACCCATGTCACACCACCAGATTTATTTGGCACTTGCAGTCATGACTTGTTCTTCCGGAGGAATTCCTCTATAATTGAGCATTAGTTATTGTAGCATTAAACTACAGCGCTTCCGTCATTTTAAAACAGATAACAGCACTTTCTAGCAAGTGTTTTTTTAGATACAGGTTTATTACCCAGTTACAGGGAGAAAAAAAAAATAAAAAAGGGAGGAAAATTTGGCTAGAAAATATTTTCCTTTTCTATTTAGGAAAAACAAAAAAGTTAACAGAAAACATCCTGCCATTGCTCCCAGAGGAATAGGCCCCAGCTACAAAATGAGCAAAGGCCAATGCTAAGTGTAAATAGTTTAAAATCTAATGTAATAATGAACAGTTGTCCAACATATTTTTTCCTAACGTGATCTTTGGTATATTTATGCCATAAGCATTGATCTTTTGTAAGTATTTTTGTCTGTTTCTTTCATTTGTGGATGCTGGGTTTAGGTTCAACAGCATTAACAATGGCAACAGTCCAGCATCCTGGTAGAAATATGCAGTGGGCACAGATTGCTCTGGCTCCAGGGCTTACTCATATTTCAGATGAGGAGTGGGCCCGCGCAGTTGAACTATTATTTTTCCACAAAAAACATCAGGAGACCAGGATGAATAGGCTCCTTTCATTATTCTCTCAAGGAAGAGGAAGACTAAAAGGTTCATGGTGAACTGTGTCCTCAATGCTAATGTCAGGACAAAGTGAGGCTCCCTCTAAAAACATTTTCTTTAAGATTTTGGCAAGTCTTTCTCCAAGAAATGCCACAGAATTGTGCTCATGATGTCAGACATACTTTAGTGAATATGAGGGATTAACATTTTGTATCTCTGCTGATCTGTTCACCACCATGGGAAGCCAAAAAAGAAGTAGACGTAAGCTTTTGGATAGCTTTTCTTAAAGGATGATACAGAACTGTGGTACCTCAGCTCTCAAGTTCTAAATGCTGTTTGATCGGAAAGACTGACAATTTGGCATCTGATGTGCACAGTACCGTGCACCGAAATCTTATCTCCATTCAAATAACATGTCAAAAGCAGAACAAATCTCTCAGTACCATTAAGAGGGCAGGAGATTTATTGGGACTTCAGCCTGTAGACTAATTCGGGCAATGCACTACAACTGTATGTAGAATTAACCATTTTAGTTTGCACTGAGGACAATATTGTTGAAGCGTCAGATTTCAGTGTTGTACACTAAACTGTAATCAGTGTCAAATCAACCTCTCACAAAATAACATATTTCATGGTCATCATACTGTATACACGGTGTATCAATCCAGTGGATTATAAAGAATCCAGAAGCTTATTCACAACTATGGATAGGAAAGAAATTCAGGAGGAAAAAAAATAATTTTTACTTAAAAATAAATACCCATCTCCAAATAGCCAACAACTATATCCCATTTCACAGTCTGACTTTAGCTCTCAACAATTTAATTTTAAAACCCTTATTGTTTACTTTCATAGTAGTGTTTGCAGTATTCTTAAAGTAATCAAAGTTGAAATTCATGAATTGCATGAAGTATAATCCCAGGTTTACAACTGTGGTTGCTGTGGCTTGTGTATTGGAGCTGACAGCATGCAGCAGGACTACACTGTAGCTCATTTGACCTTGTTAGTATTTAGCATTCAAAGCCACCGCCAATCCAGCGTTCATTTCTGTCCGCCTTGGGGGCTGCAACACTTGGATTTCGATTACCATTCCAGAGCTCTCTTTAGAGCAAGTCACAGTCAATCTCTTCTTGAACTAGGTATCATCCCCTGTGTATGGATTTTAATTGTCAGTATTAAGTAGCTATTCCTGTTTTCTCATTCTTCTGGCAGAGTTTAATTCTGACTTCACTTCTCTTGTGTCACTTTGGAACCACATGGCCAATTTCAGCAGTGGTACAGGTTATACAAACAATTTCTACTAGAGTTAGGAGAAGTCTTGCCACCCCTTGAAAGTCAGAGATAACTACATTTCACTACTAAGCCAGCATCTGCTATGCTGAACTTTACTGTCTAACATAACAGAATATGCACTTTTCTTTGTTGGAGATTTTGTCCTAAAAGCATTACCCAGGCTTTACTTTGGACAAACTGCAATCAAATTAGCCTTGACAAACTAATAAAGACTGGGACAACATTTGGATGTGACACCATTAACGAAAGCTATCTTGCAAGAAGGAAATCTAACAGCTGCTTCTGGAGGAAGCATTTTTATCACTGAGAGGAACAAACTGCTTAGCACAAATTTTAAGGCAGTTCCTCTGTCATGGGTATCATCATTTAGTTGATGTGTAAAAACCATTTATAAATATTAGCAATCATCTGGCATTTTTCAAAAGAACAGGAAAGTTAATCTTGTTTCCTGACTGAGGTCTGCCTTGCATAATTACATTCTGACTACCTAAGTTCCCCTGCAATTTCAGTTAATTACAGTATTATTCTTACTTCCTGTCCCAAAGTTATTTGTGTAGTAACCATATCCTACTAGAGTGGAAGATGAAGTAAGCTCTGTGAATTATTTTGATTAGTGTGTAAAATGTGCTATCACCTCACACAAGAGATACTACATATTAGATATTACTCCCAAGTAAAGAAGAAATGTGTGAAACTTTTCAGCAATTATATTAACACTCAGTAGCACTTCTCTCAAGGGATGCTTGTATTACTCCACTAATAGACAAAAGACCTGCAACTACAAAATATTTATACAGGCTTTGATTGAACACAAGCAAATGAAAAATCTTTGATATCTCTAAGGAAAGAAAAAAATATAAGCCAAAAATACACATAAATAGTCATCTAGCAGCTGCTACTGCCTTTTTCTTTATAACAGGGTAGACAAAATTTTACACAAGTCCTCCACTTTACATACTACTGCCAGTACTATGCATTGAAAAGGCATTACATTTGCTTGCCAAGCATGAGCTGTTGAAGTGTAACTAATTGGGAAGTAACTACTTCCAGCAGACTAAAGAGGGCTGCCCAAATTTTATGTCAAAATCTCTTTTTTGCTGTACACAAATCCCCAGGATCTCTTAGTGCTTAAAAGAAGACACTCCTTCAGTTTTGGTGCAAACTCTCATTTTATATTTAAGTACATTTCCATAGAGGTCTATAGGACAGAGCTTTATCCCTCAACATTGTCATGCAGTAACCATAAATCTATCCACCATATACTTCCTCCCTTAGACTCAAATGCTGCTCCTAGTCATCCTTGACTGTGCACTCCATGCTGCCCCAATGACTACTGTTTTCTATTACACTCCTCTGTTCCATCCAACTGTCCCCACACTCTCCCCTGCACCCAGCAGTGCTTCCATGTCACACTCATGTAGATTCACAGCATTTTCCTACCTGAATGCACCATACTTTACCTGCCCCAGTCTACTCCTCCTACACAGTTCTTTTTGTGACATGTAAAATCTCCTAATGCTTTAGATGCTGCTCATCCTTTCCATGTTCTGAAAACTAAGTCCTCCAAGACGGAGGAAAACCCCAAAGCAAACATGTTTAACAGGCACAAATATCAAAGACAAAGAACAACAATCTCAGAATTCTCTCCCCAAAACAGAAAATTAAATTCTGGAAACAGGTAATAATTCTGCAAGACCTGGCAACATCAACAACACATGCACATAAGCCACCATGCACAAAAACCAGCTAAACTGACTAGATAATGTGGCTGTGTGTTATTATTCCACTCTTGTACACTAGCCTGGGAAGAGCAGGTGAACGCCAAGATCCAGAATCAATGCCTTCCTAGGCAGTTAAGGGTGCTCTCCATAACCACAGTGATGGCCTGCAGAATCTTCCAAGCAACACCTTGTTACTGGGCTTTTTCCCAGGGTCTGTCAATTTATTCTCTCCTCATGAAGAGCAGCAGCTTCCCCAGAAGCAGGGATGAGCTCTCAGGACCACTTCTATAATCCCTTCCTCTTTGTGGTCCCCTTCATCCCTCTTCCTTGCTGTCTCTTAAATGCTCCCCTTTCCTCTCTATATGCAAAGACCAATGGCAGCAAATATTGCTTCTGGTGATAACCTCGCACTGTATTTGCACCTTTTAATGTCATCTTTTGCCTGAGCACATAGCACTTCCAAGCAATGTTTGGAGGATTACACTGAAACAAGCTATTTCTACACACGTGCAATGGCTGTTCTTCAGGTCATGCTCTAGAGCCTATTTGTCCTCATGCATACCTGGGGGGAAAAAAAAAATGAGCAAACCATTGGAGAAATTTGGAGTTGGACAGGCTGTGTCTGAGGCAAGGATTTCTGGAAGCTTCTTTTCTGAAGAGGAAGAGACTGGACGTCTATAATTCTACAGTTACTGGGTTTTCTAATGTTTACACGTTGGCAGAAGGGGAACACAAAACCGGGTCTGCATAAGCCCTATAAACAAAGAGCTCTTCAAGGCTGTTTCCATTTAAAATCACAGGCCATGCCACTAAAGGGACTTTGCAGTGCTGGCACATGCTGCAACACTGCCTGCCCAGCAGAAGGATAACCTCATTTAAAAAACAACTTTTCAGTCTTAACATACTTGCTTTGGAGCCCCTAAAGGAGCAGGGATTTCATATAAAGAAGTTCACCACCTCCCATGCATTGGAGTAGGATCCAGCCCTTATTCACCTCGCCAGGGCCCTGCGGGCCACGGAGATCTTCAACCCCCCGAAAGGGGGAAAGATCTGGCCAGTAACAACATCTATGTGCTGGAAGGGACTTCCTCTGCCTCACTGCTAGTTTGGTGGCAAGACCCTCTTATCCCTCATCAGCAGAGGAAAATCCCTTCCACATTAAGTGCAATTATAGGTGAAAATTGGCTGTCAATTTTTTTAAATCTGTCCCTTTAAGTTATAAGGGAGCCTGTTTCCTTTCCCATTTTAAATATATCTCACACATATGGGAATAATACACAATCAAATCCAATATTTTTCCTACTGCCTAGCAGCTAAGTTATTTACTTGACTTTAACAAGACTTTTCTTTCCTCTTCCCAAGTCTGAGAGCAAGCACAAGCTGAGATGAGCTGTGCTGCTGTACGGGCAGGCAGCCGCTTCCAACAATTTCTTTGAAAAGAAGCAGATCTGTAGGTTAGGTGGGAAAGGGAGAGCCACAGCGTAGGTGGAGGAAAGAGGGGAAAGAGTCAAGGTTTAAATTTTTTTGTTGTCATAAATAAACAGCTTGAACCATTGGAACAGAAAATAGGAAACTTTCAAAGACTCGACACACCTATTTCCTACTGCTGGAAAATTAAGACAGTTCCCTAAACTGCTTGTCCCTTAAATTAAAAACAATGCACAAAGGGTGTTAAGGCAGCCCTGCAGATGTAATGGCCACTAAAAAGTCCTGCTGAAATGCTGTGCAAAATTGCATGTGCAACCTGCATCTGTTCTTAAGACACTAGATTGAAGTCAAAGCAAAGACATTTATATTGAACCCTATTCCCCTCCTCAAACTGCAGAAATAAAAGTTTAGCATGTTTACTATTTACAACTTCCTTCTCAGAAGACACAGGTAGAGCATTCATGATTTCCAAAATGTAACCTTACACATCTGGCCAGTGAACATCTGGATATTTATCTTCACTCATCATTTCCTTCGGTTAGTCCAAAAACTGTCAGTTATTTCAGCTGAGATGCAGCCCAAGGGAGTACAAAAAAACGTTACATCCTTCTTTTGTCCAGGTTTTATAAACTGCTTTTTACCTTTTTCCCTAGGATATCAGTAAGTATAAAAATAAGCAGCCTGGATTCCTTTGACTCTGGTTTATCCTCTGAATATGTACCTCTGCAGCCACAGGCAGCATATATATGCAATTGGATTTATTACACTGTCCTATCTGCAATGCATACAAAGTACCCCACATCTTTAACAGGCTTTTTTAAGTGTTAAATATATCCAGAAAAAAAACCACCACTCAAACCACAGGTAAGAATATTAATTCATGAATAAATTTTACAGCACAACTTATGGCAGTTAAACTTCACGTTTGGGGTAGTCACAACCCAGGAAATGCAACTATCAATTGAGTTTAAAAAAGTAATTTAAAAAATAAAACCAAACTTCTCTTGCAGAACTGTTGTAATGATAACAATGCCTCTGGATTGGAGGTACCAGCCTGAAGAACTCACCCCAAGTTTGTCCCTTGCTTTGCCACTGTTGCATGTCTCTTGACATGCCTTTATCATCCTTGCCCTACTTTACAGAAGGGCATAATGAAACTTAGCTTCCTCTTTACAGAGGGCCCTAATGAAACATAGCTCCTTTGCAAAATACTTTGCAGTTTAATTATGAAAAAAAAAAAACTAGTCTAAGTGTTATTAAAAAGGAAAACATAAATGCTTTCTCATCTAACAAGGAGTTTCATTTTTCTTATTATTCATTAGTTACTGCCAACTAAATTTCCCAAATCACTACCCTGATATTTAATTGCTTTGCAAAATATTTTGGGCAAGACAAAGAATTAGAACTATGCAATGAGCTTTGGTGAAGTCTGCTGTTTAGCTGAAGTTGCACTCGCTTTTCCTTTGTTATTTCCTCAAACCACATTCATGCTCCTAACTTAACTCTGCTTGGTAGAGTTGAAATGCTCTTAGAAGAGAGATTAACTTAAAAATAATACCCATGAAGACAAAAAAGGAAAAAAAATAATATTACAGCTTCTTAAAACTCTACCATTTAGTAGATATTTATTTTATATGTGTATTGTGGGCACTTTGCACACTGCCATTTTCCCCACAGGAACACTGCTAAGCACTCATGACTCAAATGCATTTTAATCATGTGGCACAAGGGGAGCCCCTAACAATGGAAGTATACCACTACTCTGCACTTCTCAATAATACTCTTAGATTTATTTTTCTATATTAAATTCTAAGAAAATAAAAGTCTAAGTACCAAAACAACATTTATATTAAAATTTAAATTCTAATGAGGGCATAAGAGAGATCAGAAGAGCAAAGCCACAAAGAGTGACGAAGACACGAGAGTTGGCTCCAACAGGTCTTTTGTTTCAGTTTGGTTTTGTTGCTTTGGTTTTAATTTTTAAGTTTTTTTCTTTCATTTTTCAAACAGAAGATAATTTCCACTGCAAGGTATATTTTTATCTCTGTAACACATGATAGCTTATCTTACCTTTCTGCAACATAGCTATGATTTTATGTTTATGACTACAAACTTTTCAGGCTCTAAGCATCCATACATGTTAATATTGACTAAAATGTAGAAGAATATAAAGCATAAAATCATGTAAAATACCCAATGCACATATAATGCATATACTTTCTTTACACCACTTGTGCTGTAAGGAAAAAAAAAACCCCACATTCACACCTCAATATTTTTCTTTTTCAACTTAATAGACCAATTTCCAGTCGATGGAAGGCATGAACATGATATTACTGATTACTGAAATGATTCATTGTGAAAAAAATGCCACATGCCACAGTCTTGCTGCAGACTGAAAGCCTGCACTCCCCTTTTCATATTTAGCAATTGTTTTGCCACTGCCAAACTTAGAACTACATCAGTGAAAGGTACGATTAGAAAAAAGTGATATTTGTGCTATGTGTTGATTAAATGGAAAGGAATTCTCCTGATTTTATTGAATTTGAAAGTAGCAAAGGAAACGTCTCATCTGTATTTTACAAAGTCATGTGTCTAGGTTGCTCTGCACTGTCTGAACCTCCATTTTACTGATAATCTTCTCAAAAGATGAGAGGCTGAGCATAGTTGGGTGGGTTGGGTTTTTTTTTTCCAGAAGAAAAATTTGTAAGAGTTTCTGGAAAAACTAATATCTAGACAAAACCAAAGGCCTCCTCCTGAACCCTACAGAATGCTGCACTTCCCCATGAATGGATACCAGTAGGACTTGGTCAGCCACAACTTTTTTCTGTGAGCAACATGTTAAAAAAAAAAAAATCAGGATACTTTGAGCAACAGAAAAAAATTCAGGATACTTCACTTCTCATTTAGCCCAGAGGCCATCATCCAGTGTTCAAATCCAACAAAATCCAACTCTGAGAATTTTAACAGCAGCTGAGTGATGATTATTTCAGATATCTGTCTTTTGTACAGCTTTAGACATGACAACACAGCAGATATCATCTTGCAACAGGATGCTTACATTCTATTCAGAGCATATCTTCACTAGGATTAGAAAAGTAATTTTACTTCAAAAATACTTAACTTTGCTGACTTTATTCAGGTTGGACAGTCAATGATTCTCGAGGAAAACTAAATGAGAAATACCTCAGAATGCTATTTAAGTATCTTTAGCAGGGGAAAGAAACAATTTACTTATTTCAATTATTAAGAGGTGGAGGGGGGCAAGGCAAAAAATCTAGTTTGCCATTTTTCTTAACCTCTATCTTCCACCAGCATGGTATCAATTTAGATAGATGCCATTCCTATACTCAAAAAGTATTTTTGGCCATTTAAATACCTTAATTAAGGCAGTAAAGATGTATTGGAGGAAAACATACATGCAAAGAACATTGCCCAGATACAATAATGTTTTGTCTGCTCCAAACACACTTTAAATGTTAATTGCCAACCATGAAACATATAATAAAGTATTTTAAATTATAATGGCCTCACTAGATTTTTAGCAAGCAAGAAAAACCTAGTAGAGACATCCCCTTCTAGAAATCTGAGTAATATCCCAAAAAGAACTGCCTGCCATTCAGGGGTTGGGGTGGAATGCACTTTTAGTATGCTTCAAAAAAAATCCATTTCAATTTCTTACTTACAGTAAAAAAAAAACCCTTTTCAAGTCTGCAAAGAGTTACACACCTACCCTTTACAAGGAGTGCGCATCAGTCAGTAAAACTGAAGGTGTGATTAGCAATGAACAATCTTTTCCTCTATTTATTTATTCTCAGCTGGGTTTTCACTTTAAACACTGTTTTCTAGCAGAAGATACACATTCAGTATTTAAGAGAGAAACAGAGAAGGAAGAGGAGAAACATAAGTGGACTGCTGTCCTTGAACAACTAGCTGAACATCTAAACATATAGTCTCTGTTTTCAACATATGAAGTCATCTGACTGAAAATAGCTCTATGAGATCTAGGAGGTCAAGTAGTGTATAATAGAACCTTTTCCAGGCAGTAAACTCACACAGATAAAATCTTCAAACTGCTGCAAACGAATAAGTTTCTTCTCTCCTGCACTCACTAACTGCAAAAGCATTCACTTTAAAACTTGGATAATTCACATTTTACTTCGTGTTTTGTAACACCTTGAAGAAGAACAAGTGTTATGCACCATTTCACTGGTTTTTAGCAGCACACTTGGAAAAGTGCATCAGATTAACTGTTTCTCTACTCCGCAGCTTAGATGCTTTCATAATCATGTCCCCACTCAGACTAAAGAGCGATTATTTTTTTTCCCGGTTTGAAATGTGCACACGCAGACTAGAGGGCAGCACCAGCCAAGAATACAAATGTTCTGAAGATAGCTTTTTCAATGGTCAAACCTTGCTCATTTAGAGCAAACTTTCTTCTCTCACTTCATCTTATAAAATACCGGTTTAGGATGTCCATGCACAGTGACACTACTATCAGACCAGTTCACTAGTCAGAGGCAACAGCCACATGTCAGCTTCTTCACTACGATCACCCATTTAACCCACACACTGTGCACGTTTCACAGGGATTTAAGAGAGTCTTTGCACAAATTACTTTTGGAATTCATTTCAATCTTCAAAAAGTTTAGGTTTTACCACCTAGAAGAAAAATGTAGATGAAAAAGAACAGAGGGTTTTTTTTTTTTTTCCCCAGTGAGCATTTTTAAGGATATTTATTTTACGTTTTCTAATGTTTTACTGTGCTAGTATGTTAAAAATGCACTTTTAGGTAAGTAGATCCAGAGCTTTTTCTCCAGTCTGCACACTCAGGAGCCACCGTGGCACTGAAAGTGGCTTCAGAGACCTACAGACACCTCTAGCTAATGCAAGCCTATACAGAGAATGCCAATGTACTACCAAAATCTTCAATGCAGGATTTGAGTTATATTTAAGATGCGTATAACCTTGTGCTGGCATTGTTGACATTGCTGACAGGGGAAACTTTGTACTAAGAAACTTGCTAGATCTTGTCATGAGGGGAGCTTGAGAAAAGGCAGTGCCAAGAGGAGATACAATTATCACCTGAACTTTCAGTGTGAAAATTGTGTCATAACAGTGTTGAGCTGATGCTTCCATGAAGACATATTTCACAACGTTTACAAGACAGATTTGTCTCTGGCATTATCAAACAAAAAATAAGTTTCTCCTGATACCCTTCCACCATCCAAAGGTAAGCTGCTTGTGTTTTCTTGAACTAGATGTTGAAGCCAGACCAGAGTGTTGAATTCCTCACCTATAGTAATCAGCCATATCCTATGTTCCACTACATCACACTCCCACTCTGGAGCAAATCTACAGCAGTTCTAAAAAGACCAAAATCCATGGTTGATCACCATCTATCATCCAGCCCACTGACAGATTTCATACTGCACCATTCTCAGCAACCTCTGGCATTAAGTATATTTAGGAAAAAAAATAATTTGTCCAGAGAATCTTTTGGACATTCAAAAATCTAAATTAAAGTATAAACTCTCTAGTGGATTTCCTCTCATTTCCATCTTCTGAGCTCTTCAGGTTACAGAGATTTCTTCCCAACGTCACTTATTACTGCACAGCCTCTAAAATAAAACAGGAAGGGGCTTGTGGTATTTGCATGTGCCACAATAAATTTAACAGACTAAATGAGTTAACCTCACCTCATATCAGGACATTACCCTTGCCAGTATACAAAAAAAAACCCGCCAGTCTTCTAAACAACAGGAACTTATTATGAACAATAACAACCTGAAAACAATACAAGCAAGCTCCTATAATTTTATGGGGCCCTAGACCACTCCATGTCAGGAAGCCTCATTGCAGCTGGGGTAGCTTGCAGGTGAACTTTCTCAGCCAAAATGCACATTCTAAAAATCAGAAGGGATGGCAACCTTTTGGTTGTGGTCTTCTGTAAATTCAGAGGCCATTCAGAAAATTAGATTATATATATGGCAAAGAGTTTTTAAAACTCATCAGAAGAGATACAAGTATATAGAAATAACAAAAAACGTCATTTACAGTGGACTTGGAAGGCAGGGAATGAATCATAACCACATGCACTCTCTACTTGTTTTCAGTTCATGCAGTGCTGTCTGCAGGTATTAGACAAGAATTGGTCTGAAGACAGAACAGAAAATATGAAAAACAGCTACTGCTTTTTCTATTTCTAGGAAGCAATCAGTCAGAATTCTGCTCATCCAAGCCTGTTTAGAAAAATAGGAAAAAAACAACTGACAGAATGGCAAAAAATGTTTTCTCTAAAATTCACAAGAAGAGAATATTTTTCTCTTAATCACTGGGTATCAATTCCCTTTGCAATCAACACAAGCTGTGACAAGAAAAAGAGCAGTGCCTCATTCAGTCACTTGACAGTTCCCAAAGCTTTCTGTCTTTCATTAGGGTGGAACTACATTTGGTTCATACTGGAAAATCAACATGGTACTGAATTGCCAGTCAGGTAAACAGAGGCATTATCCCACATGAGAGGACAAGCCTACAGATCCACAGCCATCCAGCTCTCTTCTCCTGATCTCTTCCCCCCCTCAAGCCTGATGCAGCCTTTGGTATGTGAAAATGCACAGTCATTTACTGTATTTCTAGGGGAGCACAGATTTTACCAAAAATAAAATCTTGTGTCTCTGACCACATTCCAAATAACAGAAGTCAGGCATCATTTTATCACAATGCATTTCCCATAACCCTGAACTTCCTTAAATTCAAAATTACTTCAACATACTATCAGTTCTTGATACAAACTCTATTTTAAAAGCCCATTTTAATATACTGGCTTCAGACGAGTACATTATAAAATGCAGATGAAAGGAGCACTTCAAAGGCAGGAATGGGTCAGATAAAGACAGCACAATCATATGATTCAAATACATTCTCCAAAAGCTGTAAATGTAGATGGTGGAGACTCTGAGCCCTGTTGTCTTTTGCTTTAACAAGCTTGTAAGTTCAAACTCATTTCCTCAAGGCCTTTGACACTGTCTGCCATAGCAAACTCCTGGCCAAGCTGGCAGCTCTTGGCTTGGACAGAGGCATCCTGTGCTTGGTTAAGAACTAGCTGGATGGCTGGGCCCAGAGAGTGGTGGTGAATGGTGCCACATCCAGTTGGCAGCCAGTCATAGTGGTGTGCCCCAGGGGTCAGTGCTGGGACCAGTCTTAATATCTTCAGTGATGTCCTGGCTGAGGGGATTGAGTCCAGCATCAGTAAGCTTGCCGACAACAAGTTGGGAGCATGTGTGGATCTGTTAGAGGGCAGGAGGGCTCTGCAGAAGGACCTGGACAGGCTGGATAGATAGGCACAGTCCAATGTCATTTTACCAAGGTCAGGTGCCAGGTTCTGCACTTTGGCCACAACAATCCCATGTAGACATACAGGCGGGGACAGAGTGGCTGAAGAGCAGCCAAGAAGAGAGGGACCTGGGGGTGCTAGTCAATAGCCAACTGGACATGAGCCAGTAGTGTGCCCAGGTGACCAAAAGGCCAATGACATCCTGGTCTGTATCAGGAATAGTGTGGCCAGCAGGATGGGGGAAGTCATTCTGCCCACATACTCAGCACTGGTTGGGCCACATCTTGAGTACTGTGTCCAGTTCTGGGTCCCCTCATTTAAGAAAGATGTTGAGGTGCTTGAACACGTCTAGAGAAGGGCACCAAAGCTGGTGAGGGGGCTGGAACACAGCCCTGTGAGGGAATACAGCAGCTGAGGGAGCTGGGGGTGTTCAACCTGCAAAAGAAGAGGCTCAGGGAGACCTTATTGCTGTCTACAACTACCCTGAAAGGAGGTTGTATAACCAGGCAGGGGTTGGCCTCTTCTCCCAAGCAAACAGTGATAGAAGAAGAGGACACAGCCTCAAACTGTACCAGAGCAGGTTTAGGCTAGACATTAGGAAGAAATTCTTCACGGAAAGAGTGACTGGCATTGGAATGGGCTGCCCAGGGAAGTGGTGGAGTCGCTGTCCCTGGAGGTGTTCTAAAGGAGGCTGGATGAGGCACTTAGTGCCATGGTTTAGTTAATTAGAAGGGTTAGGTGGTAGGTTGGACTCAATGCTCCTAGAGGTCTTTTCCAACCTGGTTAATTCATTCTATTGGCATGATTCTTGAGACACTACCTGCCCCAAATTATTCACTCTGGCATTTTTTACAAAAGAATGACTTACTTGCCTGTGCACTACTGACCCAGAAAATCCTTTCAGAGACAGCAGAGACTCCCAGTTATCCCATAGATTCTGTGCAAGTCTGCCTTATGTTGCTTTTGATCACTGGTCAGGACTATATGTCCTGCCCCAGGGCTAAGCTGATTCCATCAGAGTTAAACACTCTTTAAGAAAGAACTGATCAGATTTGAATTGTTTAATAAAGAAATCCAACACAACTCTGTTTTTTAATAGGTAAAGTTTGTGATCTTATGCATGTAGCCTCCATGCAGGAGAGCTTTTTCAGAACTGAGCGGCGAACCGCAGCATGGTGTAGGAAAGAGTAACCAGAAACATCTGAAGTAAGCTCTACTGCTGAGGAAACTGTTCTATGAAACTATAACAAAAGATGCATACTGGGAAAAGAGGTAGAAACAATCTAAGTCACAGCTAAGAGAAACCCCCTTTTATAACTGTACAGAACAGGAGACAAAGCTTTCACAAAGATTCTAACTTCTGCACATCTTAAAAAGATAACCTCCTCAGCATCCTCAGTTAAGACATAGTGTCAAAAGGCATAGCCTTTTGAAGGGTAAAGCTGAAGTGAACTTTCACAGCTTCATCTTTGCTCTCCAACCCTTCAAAGCCAGCCTTGGCCAAAAGATCCATCCTGTTGGGTGGAAGAAACTGAGAAACCAGGGTGCCTATCGCTCCAGAAGATGCCTGGTGTAGTAGAAGGTTTATTTCTCATCCACCATAAACAAATTATTAGAAGACACACCACCAACTCAAAATTTTATGTAGCAGCTGGGGATTCTGCTGAGGATATACTTATCAGTCGAGGTCTGTTTTACAACCTCTGCACATAATGCAAACCATCAGCTCGTACTGGCTCAGCCTTTTGCTGACAAGGACGGTGTCACGTATCCCACGGGGTGGCTGGAAGCCACCAGCGGACAATGGGGTGAGCGGCTGACACAGGCCATTGCAGCCCTGGCAGAACAATGCAGCTGCTACAGAGGTTGGCCCTGCTGAAGGAAACTCACTTCTCCCAGGTTGTTCTAAGGGAGGGACACTGAAGTCATGGAAATTCCCCAACAGTAAAAGAGAACAAAAGAAGAGGTGCTGGAAGCTGCTGTTAAAAAGAGACAGGCTCTCTAAACCTGCTGGCTGCCAGACTCAAACAGCTTCTTCCAGGGCCTGAAAGAGGAGAAGACTATCCTTTGGCTGACAGAAAACCACACTGCTCCGCAGGACACAGTCCCCCAGGAAGTGTAGATCAAAAATATTCCCTCAAAGGACCACATTTTATAGCTCTTCACCATCCCCTGTTGGTTTACAGGGTTGAGAGCACAAATGCTGCTCGTGCTGAGGCTACCTCTGGTCTCAGCCGAGTCCCCCAAGCCACAGCCAGCCATGAAACCCCCCCACTGCCCTGCAGCCAGGACCTGGGCTCTGCACAAGTGCATCTCTCTTGTTTTTGCATGGATCTGGAAATCTCTAGATTTCCTCTCCCGATTAAAAGGTGTGGCTGCTGAAGAAATCAGTGTACAGAGCCTCCAAATTCCTTACTGCCGTTGTCATATGTCTGCAATAGGAGTATCCACAGGACCAGGGTGTGGGGAGGGGTGTGCTGCACCACGGCTATGGCTCGGCACTGCTCTGGGACTGCTGAATCCCCTTTTCTAGCAAGAGTAACTCTGCAAGGACTCTACACCTGGAGAGGGAACTTGAGGAGTAATCCATATAAGATAGATAAAAAATATCTGGTAAAAATCCCCCAAACTCACACATATCTTTCCTTGATTATATTTTTTTTTAATAAAGGTGGTGATTCTACAACTTACTTTTCTTGATGGTACAACCACAATCAGTGTTTTAAATCAAACGAAGGAAAAAGTTATGTTGATTTATTAATTAAAACACCAGGAGAAAAAGCAGTGGCTAACTGCTCCCATTGACTGTCACAGCTTTTGGATTGGGCCCAGAAGAATGCTGGAATAAGTGGTGAAACATTTTATTTTCTTAACTTTTTAGTGGCTACTGCAAACAATGGAAAATACAAGCACATACTTAGAATAACTCTATCCTTTGCAGAATGAGATCACACCTAAAAATACTTCCTCTTGTTGCCATATAACTTCAGTTTATGATAATAGCTATTACACACATATAGTGAAGAAGAAAATGAAAAAGTTTCTCAAGTGCTGGGTAGAAACTCAGTACTGTGGAGTTTCTGCTAAAGAAGCAGCTCTAAATCTGTGATGGTTGAGACTACTCAAACAGCAGAACAGACAGTCCAGTTATTGCACGGACAACAAGAAAAAAAGTTGACTTATCAAATTATTGCTTGGTGACAGGAAAAGCTATGTGAGGAGAATGATGACTTTTTTTAAAATCAAAATGAAATTTTGATTTTAAAATTATTAAGCAACAACTGCAAAATGTATTTGAATTTTCCTGTTTGAAATAATGAGTGCTGTTATTTAGATACCCACACGTAAGCCTGCACAGCTTGGATTTCCTGGGACATGCATGTGCCATTCATTTTTAACTTTGCTCTAGGATGCAAGCCTGAGTCATCAGGCCCTGTCACTTTCTATTGCAAATGTGTTTAAGTGCTTGTATCAGAGACTGTTCAGAGCCCTAGCCTCTCAAAGCACAAAGGTATTTTTCAGGAATTTACATTTTACTTCATGAAAATTATCTCCTACACTTAAATTTCCTTGGAAACTTGCAAACAGCCAATTTTTGCAGCTGTGTTGTCTTTCTACGAATTTCATCACCTCTTGATCAGAGAAAATAGTGTTGATTAAGCTGAAAATCTCCATTTAAAGTAATTTTCTATAGCGTTGGCTCAGCTCCCTGATAAGTAGCACAGACCTAACACTGAACAATATTTCTGTAACATAAAGAATAAAAAAAATAACATTTATAGAAGAGCTCACCACCAACCTGAAGACAACAGCAGTATTTTCTTAGGCAGTTTCCCCAACTCTGCTACATACAGAGAAAATTGGTTTGGATTTTAATTCTAAAACTGCTAACGAGGTTCCTTTCAAAGTGTGCAATCCCCTCAAATTAGAGAAAATCAGACAGCAAATAAGTTGCTGCAGGAACAGTAATGCATGCAATTGCTCTAGAGAGGATGGAGTTGACCCCACTCCCTTCTCTGCCAGTGGGAATTTTACCACTGACTTCAGTGAAAGTGATTTTCTAATGCTTGAATGCAATTATTTTTACTCCAAACTGCAGGAGTAGCCTCTTGCTCTGGTTCAGTTCTCAGCCCGAGGCTGTAGCCCTGCCAGCACTGTTAATGTCATTGTTTGTGAAGCGTATTCCCAGTCTCCCATACACCCACGCAGGGCTTCCAGCTCCTGCCTGCTATGTCCCCCCCTCCGCTACATTGTTCCAGCTCCCCCTGCTTCCTCACCTCCCTCCCCGTCCCCCTACCATTGTTGTCCCCCTGCACCCACCCTGCATTGTTCTCACGCCTGCCTGCCATCTCCACTTGGGAGGGACCCTTCCTCTCTCCCACTCCCCGCAGCACCTCAGGCTCTTTTCTTACCTACTTCCATATATTCCGCTGACCTATTGGCATCAAAACATTTTCCCTTTCTGAAGAAGTATTACATAAACTATCGTCTCTAGATCCCACAGCTTTCATGAGCTGTGGGCGCTCTGCCTTGAGAAGCCCAGTCCAAAGTATCTTAAAGAAGAAGATTCTAATTTCATACTTACGGACTTTAGATCAGGCTTGAAACGAAGGTTGATAGGCAGCGTTGCCGCATTTTCCAAAAGGAAATAAAAGGCGAACATAGAAACACATTGCCATTGCAGAGCAGAAATGTGTAACAAGACGGACATGTAGGGATCAATATTATTCTATCTTTCCAACACCTCTGTACAAAAGTGGCATGATTTAAATGGGCTCCACTGCTGCAATAACTGAAAGTTAAATTCTTTCTAAACTGCACTTTTCCTTTTTCACATGTAAAACTAAGTAGAGCCAAAGTATAGTACTGAAAAGAACAAGGCAAGCCTCACATCTAGATGTAGTCGTGTCAATTGCAGACAGGATTTCTAAGATACCTCATTTACACTTGTATATCTATGTCCAGAAGTAGATGAAGTTTACAAACAGGGTTTTTTTTTGTTTTCCAGTTAAACACTGATTGAATGTTCAAAAACATTTTTAAATACACAGAGAGAGATGAAGATTTGTTTGAAATAGTTACCTGCAACGCGCTGCATTTTCCAGATAGCCATGTAGTAGGACACTAGCCCTATGTTTTTACGCACTTGATTTTTTTCCTATGCTAGTACTTTCAAAATGATACTTCATCTTTTCATAAATTCAGAGCACTGGAAACAGCTGCCCAGGGAGGTTGTGGAGTCTCCCTCTCTGGAGATATTCAAGAACCATCTGGATGCATTCCAGTGTGATCAGCCCTAGGTGATCTTGCTCTGGCAGAGGAGCTGGACCAGATGATCTTTTGAGGTCCCTTCCAGCCCCTGACACTCTATGATTCTATATAAAACAGTATGTCTAAACTGTTTTACATATTGAAGGAAAAGTGAGTCCTTAGGAAGAAGGGCAGCTATATATAATTTGAGTAGAAGTGCAGTAGAAACAAAACACCTCATTTTGTTAACAAATAATTGATAGCTTTTCTATTTTAATACCTTGAAAACTAGTTAAATCTTACCATGGCTCAAACGATGAAAGCAGTAGTATGCGAAGTCCACTCCCAAAAGCGTCAAATACCACGTCCATTGTGAGTCCCAGGGCAGTTCAAAGAGCCTGTAGTTATTCCATACGTAGATGTAACTGATTAATTCAACACTTCTGAATAAAACACTGAAAGAGAAATTTAAAAAGTTTTATCAACAATTTTGCCAGCTTCAATTACAGAACCTTTTTACTGTCTATTTACCATTTATCAGACTCGAGTCTTTTTGTAACACATAAAACCTGTGTCCAAGTTCTGCAACCTCGGTCAAGTAATACTACTACCGACTTAAGCAGAAGCTTTGCTTAAGGTCTACAAGGTTTTTAAAACCAACCATCACCTGCTCACCACCAGCACTGTAGCATTACACATGCTCAAAGGCCAAAGCACTCCTATGCTCTGCAGATGTTACAATGGTCCTATTTCCCAACATCTGGAAGAACCCCATCCTTGTTAACTCATAAATCAGAAGTGACTTAAGAACAGCAGCAATTACACTCAAATGCTAATCTATGACACTGAAATACCTTGACTATTGTCAATGTGAAGAAGGGCACAGAAGGTGACAGGACTTTTGGGAGCAGTGAGATACTCGATCTGCTTTGCATATTACTTCACTTTAAAAGAGGATAGAAGCAGCAGGAGGCGGCAAAGCCCAGCCCTTCAAAAAGGGAACAGACAATTATTAGAGAAAAATAGCAGGACTGACCAGAAAGGGAGAGGAAAAATACTATGACTCTGTAAAAACAGAAAAGCTACCAGAGAGCAGCTTTTATTGCTGCTGAGTTCCTAAACTAGAAAGTAAGCAGCTACCTCTGACCTAATGGGTCAGTGCTGAGACCAGAAGTACAAAGTAGCTCTCAGATGGGCAGGCTGGATCCAGAGATAACTCCCTACAGATGTTTAGGTCAATACAAATTTGAGTTGCCATAGTCACACCCTCACCTCTTTGCCCCATTCACCTCCCACCTCATTTCACTGACTCAGAGGCCGAGTTGCCCCCGTAAATTGTTTTTGTTTTGCTGAGTGAATTGTTTGATAGATTTGGAAGCTTTAACCCCAGGACCAGAGATATTAGAGAGTGTGGGCACCGAGGTGGCCCAGATGACAATGGGCTTAGGCAGCTGTAAAAAGATGCCTCAAATGTAGATTGATGTATACTCAGGTGAGCATTTTTGGAGAAGTGAGTGATCAACAGAATGATTTGCAACAGCCTCCTCACATCAAGAGAGCTCTCACTTTAGTCTCACCTGGAACTTCACCTTACACTCAGATAAGCTAAAAGAATCTCCATGTTGTTTATGTCTGTTCATTCTTGTCAGCAAGCCTGGATGCTTCAGCTTGTGAACCATCTCTCATACTATGCCTGAGCTGCAGCCCCTTTCATATTCTTTCAGAGACATTTATTCTGAGCTTTTATACTTCTGGCATTAGCACCTCTCCCCATAACAGTGTTTTGTATAAGACTAGAAGGAAGCTTTTGTGCTGCTAGGTTCTTAATCAACACAGAAAAAAAGGCAACTGAAAATCCCAAGCTCCCAATATTAGCCTGCAAGCAGATAAGTATCACATCTACCTTTTGTTCCCAAGAAGCTAGGATCCATTATTAGGATCCATAATGCTTCTTTGGGAAGAAAACTAATATCTTTTCCACAGGCAGCTGTCACATTTTGCCTGCAACTCATTCCTACCTTTACTACAATCATCCCACCTTTTTTCTTGGACAAAATCAAAGCACAGCAATGCCCATGAAGTTTCATTTTGGCAGCTGGAAGATGAAGAATTTCTCTCAACTAGCAATGACAGGTGTATCTACCACTTCAAAAACATCTTAGAGATGCCCAGAAGTGGTACCATCCACACCTGGAACATGTTTAATTTTCATAAGAGCTGTGTTCTATAAATTTTTTTAAAGAAGAGTATATGTGTCCAACCAGATTTTTGCAATTCACCTCAGGAGGCATCTGTAAAGTTCGGTATAAATTCTCAGTCCCTTTCACAACAGTCAGAAGGGAGCTGATGTTATTCAATCACAATGAAACAGCCATTTCTTAACATCTTTTCAACAACCAGGAAATTTAAAACACCTCTTCCAATACAGAGTATCAGTTATTATTAGGCACTGTTTTCTTGCTTTATTCTTTTGCTTTTATTAACATAAAATGCCTTTTCTTTTCCACAGGCTAAGCCCAAGGTGTAAAATTTGAGCTAACCCTGCAACTCATTTTTTATATGTATAAACTTGCTGTACATTCTTTTTTTTCGTGCTTGAATCACAACTCTACAGCACACAACACTAGCTGATTACTGTAACTAATTTAGAGCAATCCATCATATCACTATGTGATGCTGGAGAAAGAAGAGTTGCTTAGCTAAGTAATTTTTTTTTTTTCCCAATTTAAAGTGTGATAGATAGGAAAGTCCAGAGCTTGTCTTTAATTACAATTCTGAAAGTTCACTTGGAGTTCTAAAGGTTTACATTGCTCCCTTTTTTTCCTCCCTCAAGTTCCATTTTCACATCTTGAAAATACAGAAGAAAACTTAAAAAAAACCAAACCTGTCTCCTCATTTAAATGCTAAGGTTTTAACCACAAATATGACAGAAGCAGACAGGTAAGACTTTTGTCACCTAGTCCAATCATCTGCATCAAGAATACTAAGTCCTACAACAGACAGACTGTAGAGAAAACTTCATAATATACACAGCATAGATTTACCTTCTTGGCATTTGAACACTTCTGATGATAATTTTCTTACTAAGTGCGAAGTGTGCACTTAGGCACTTGTTTTGACTTTGAGAGAGAGAGTTCTATCTCCTGGCTTCTGATGTTCCTACAGACTTTACTCAAAGGTGCTAACATTTGCTTTAATAAAGCATTTCCCTCCTTCTCTTTCCACTGGGTCAGATTATCACATCCTTTAATTTAAAAAAAGTCCAAGAAGGAAATTCTGGGAGATGAACTCTCCATGTGGAAATGAAGATCTACTTAGGTTGATCCCTATGGGATAAGGGAGGAAGGGAAAGGTGGAGGAAATTCAATTGGAAGAAAAGGCAGCTGCCCCTTTTAAAGAATGCAAAGTGCCATTTTGCTTCCTCCAACTCACAGATCAACCTTAGAACCTGAAATCAAAGTTTCAGAAAACTTTCTTTCACAGTGCTCAGGGAAGTTACTGAAAGGGAAAAGAGTCAGAGGCAGTAGTTGTCTCTCTTTCGAGCATGGAGAAAGATCCATGTATCAAAAGCAAAGGCCCCAAGGAAACTGCCTCAGCTCTCACTACTATTGCAATCACTACCTCTAGTCACAGTGGGAAGTGACCTGGAGCCCCTGATCTAAAAGCACAGTGCTACAGCTGGACCTACAAACACTTCGCTCTCAAGGGGTCTAACAGAGCTGCATCCTTGGAGGTCAAACACAGAGAGGGAAACATTTTAAGACACCCTGGTCACAAGGTTATATTATCATTAAAAATAGTGAGATATTACTAATCCAGCTTCCCTGGGTTAAATAAATTCAGGTTTTCCAGCACAATTCAAAGTACATGAATGTGAAGTTTCTAAGTGTTGAACAAAGGCAGCTCCTCCTCAATAATATGAAATTATTCAGAGCATATATGTAACAGCAGGATACATGAATAATTAAATGTTCTGTAAACCTTTGTTTCAGTGGAAAGAATAAGGATTTCCATTTCCAGGGATACCTTCTGGAGGGTGTTTTTTTACCCTCAGATGAAAAACTGGCTCCATTCACAATCGAAATAAACATTTTGATACCATGATTTCAGTGCAGGCAAGAGGAGGTAGAGGAGCCTTGAGAAAAGGTCCATTTGCAAAACAAAGCAAACCTCCTGCAACTGAAATCCCCTTTTATTTCCTGTACAGGTGCCAGGTCTTGAACAGACACCCAATTTATTACCTTGTCAGCTGACTTATTAGGGTTGACACAAATCGAGCTGAAATATGCCTGACATACTGCAGTCAAGGCTTTTTTTTAATGCTTTAGCACAAAGCCAAACTTTCCACAAGGTGGAGGGAAAGGGAGAGGGAGCTGTGGGACTTCTATTCCCTGTTTTCTATCATCAAGATGAATACGATCCTCTCCCATTCCTAATATGCAAAACCAGTCATGAAATAACCCAAGGCTAAAAAATAATTCACCAAAATGATACAGCTGGGAAATGATTATCAGGCTCTGGAAAGCCCTTGATTACAGGAAATAGCACCTACATTTTGAGAAAATGTTCCCACCAGACACAAAAGTTGAATCAAAGTCTCCTCCTCTGTACAACTTTCTTCTCTAGCATTTTTTGCCTAAAGAGTGCAACACCCCCTCCCCACCCCCAGCTTTCCTCAAGGAGAAAAGAAATAGAAGCCTATCAAATAAAGTAAAATAGAGACAAGTTTGGGATCCTTACTATCTGTATTGTACTCAGTGTGCATAACATTTTGTCTCAGAGCTAGCCTTTTCTTCACCAAACCTGCTGCTCTTGCACTCCGCTTTTTAATTCTCTAATTTAAAACAGTAACATTAACTAACAGTAGTGGGTGGAATACAACATGAAACAACAGGTTTGGGAAGGAAAAGAATAAAAGTCAGTGTTATGCTCTGTTATTAAGTTCAAGCCCTGTCTATACATTTCAAGTCAGTTGGTGTTGATCCTTACTCATTCATACATATGCAATCAATTAAAAATTCAGCACAACCTAAATATATTCAGAAGTTCCACTGCCTTTAGTGATATAATCTGTAGTGGTAAGATATTTTGTCCTGAGTTTATGGAAGGTCTTCTGGTATATTTAGTCATCTTAAAAAGCTGCAAATTCTAGTTTCAAAACTTCAGTTTGGCTGAGCTGTCATTGTAACTCACTCTTCACATTTATTTTGACCCTAGTGGCCTAGCAGACTAGGCAGTAAATTGTCCCAGTGAATTCAAGACATGCAACACCAGCAGATTCTAGAGCACCACCTTCTACAAGCGACAAACCTGACTTTTCAATATCTGTATCAACAGTATCATAAAAGTGTAATACAAATACTTGCTTGGTATTTTTTCTAATTTTGATCTATCCTACTTGCCTGTTCCACTCCAGTCAGCAAAACCACACTACAGTTTAAGTTAGATCAGGAAACAAGCCTGTAATATTCTCCAAGGCCATACATAAAGAGAAGAAATAAGGAAACAATTCTATTCAACTGAATGTATCTAGAACAACAGAATGGGCAACATATGACTGTTCCCATGACCTTTAAAAAAACTGATGAAAACTTCAGTGAGACATCATAGCACATCAAGTGATTAAAAAGGTGAAAAAAACATTTGCATGAGAATACTTATGGAACTGCTTTGGCCATTTTTCTGAACTTTAAACAGTCTAGTTTGGTTATGTCCATGACATACACAATGATGAAAGTCTTTTCAGATCTGTTACACTGACTTACAGAATCTGAGACATTTTCCCCCAGTTTCCATAACTTCTAGGTATTGACCAAGGAAACTAAGTTGGCCAGCTCTAAAAATGCTACCCCTGTGCTCCATCTAGTGGAATCTTGATTTAAGTTTAATGCATCTTTTACCAGTGCTTCAGTCAGAAGGGTCCCCTACACAGAAGCAGCTCCTTAGCATGCATTTGGAAAATAAAATGCCGAAGTGACACAGTGTATCTCACAGAAAAACACAGAAGTGTGCAAGAAAGAGCTACACATTTCACGGGGCTTAGAAATATCTATATTTTGTCAGCTACAGAAACCACTGAACTTAATCACTAACATATTTTCAATAAGGGTAAACTCAGCTCACAGTTTGCACTTTCACAGAAGAGAACAAGAATAACTGAGAGCAAACACTGACAGCTTGTCTTTGTTTCCAAAGACACTGCAGGTGCAAAGCTGGTCTCTGATATTCGCAAACAGGCAACCACCAAGCCTTTACTGGTTTCCTTGCATCGAAAAAGGCAGTTATTAAATACTAAGGAGGTAGTCAAACATGCATGCTGCAAACAGCTGCATATGTGCAAGAGGTTACAACGTAAAAGACTAATTGTCTCTTTGACAGCCTTGTGTGAAAACCAGCAATCTCTTGAACACTATGGTGTAGGTAGGAACTACCAGTTGTTTCAAGTAGTTTTAGAACATCCTAACACTCCCAGGTCTCTCTCCCAAATCCTTCTTTTTAATGTTTAGTAATTAATTTCATTAGTAACCTGGAGTTTTCCTGAAGCATCACCAACAAGCAGCACTCCGTGCATGCCAAGCTGTCCGGAGCTGCTCATAGGTACTCCCTGAGCTCTGTCCACATGGGTGCCCTCCAGCCTGCTTCAAACAAAGTGAACCAAGTAAACAAATCTCTGCAGTTTAAACCACTGAAGATAATGTTTCTGATAGTCTGGAAAGGTTTCACAACTGAGAGAAGCAGAGACAGTAACTGCAAACTGGGGAGGTAGTGATGAGCACCTGAGAGCAGGCAGGAAGCATCTGTATCTTTACTGGGCACAGCTGAATTTGGACTGACTTGGGAAAACAGCAAGATTTACACCAAACTTATAAAACTGTGTTAAACTGATGCAATGAGAAAAATAGTACCTCTGGTATGGGTTAGTTACCCTGCGTTTTGCTTTAGTTACATTAAATTCAATGACAAACCCTACCAAAAAATGAGACAAAACAAAGACTGTTTATGGAGACAGTGCTATAAGCTTAAGTGGAGTAATTTAGAAAATCTCTTTCCAGAATCAGATTTGCCTGCTGGAAACACAACCAGCTCTTGATGCACAGCACTATTCCCTGATTGAAAATGTTTAATCTACTCTGTTTCACCTAGTGTGAGTTATTTTGAAACCTGCAACCTTGCAACAGAGCTGTGATAGCTGTGACCTCTGGCAAAACATGGGAAAAATCAGTGGTGTACATGAGACAGTGCAGCCAGGAGGGTGCTCTTGGAGGAGAGGAATGGGGAGATGAGTAGATGCTGTCTCTTCAGGCTTGTTATCTACTAAAGCCCCACTTTTTGGGGAACATCTATTGACAGGTAGTGTCTTAAATGACCATATCTAGCTGCTACAGGAAAGGTCACGACAGCATGTTGAGTAGAGCCTGAGCCTCCAGCCTGACAGCTCTTGGCCCACCCCATTTCCACTTGCTTGCCTGTCTCTCTGCCTTGAGCAAATATCACAGAATCTCAGAAACTTCCAGGGTGGAAAAGCCTCTCAGGATCGCCAAGTCCAACCTATAACCCTATTCCACAAGATTCACCTTAAACCATAGCCCTAAGCACCACATTCAAACAACCCTTAAACACATCCAGAGCTGGTGATACCACCACCTCCCTGGGCAGCTCATTCCAGTCCCTGATGGCTCTCTCCATGAGCAACTTTTTCCTAATGTCCAATATAAACCTCCTCAGCCTCAGCTTGAGATCATCCCCCCTTGTTCTGTCTCCAATTACCTATGAGAAGACACCAGCAGCAGCCTCTCCACAATGTCTCTTCAGGTAGCTGTAGACAGCAATGAGGTCTTCCCTCAGCCTCTTCTTAAACTAACCACCCCCAGCTCCTTCAGTCGCTCCTCATAAGATTTATTCTCTAGGCCCTTCCCCAGCTTCGTTGCCCTCCTCTGGATCCACTCCAGCACCTCCACATCTCTCCTGTGCCCAAAACTGAACACAGTTCTCAAGGCGTGGCCTCATCAAAGCTGAGTACAGGGGGACAATCACCTCCATTCTCCTGCTGGCCACAGCATTTTTAACATGAGTCAGGATGCCATTGGCCTTCTTGACCACCTGAGCACACTGCTGGCTCATATTCAGCTGCCGGCTCATATTCAAGCCTGTAGTGTTGACAACTCCCAGATCCCTTTATGCTAGGCAGCTCTCCAGCCACACTGCCCCAAGCCTGTAGTGTTGCTTAGCATTGTTGTGACCCTAATGCAGAACATGGCATTTGACCTTGTTGATGCTCATCCCATTAATGTTGGCCTATTGATCCAACCTATCCAAGTCTCTCTGAAGAATCTCTCTACACTCACTCAAATCAACACTGCCACCTAACTTGGTGTCATGTTTTTGCTCCCACTGAACTAACTCCACATGGGATCTGATGAGCTTCTGGACAAACACAAAAAAAAGGGAGGACTACGTAAACAAGCATAGGAAGGACAGAAGTGCAATAGCCAGAAATTAGGTGGGTTTGGGGCATGGCATGGCACAGCAGCTTTACTTGCCATGTAACCAGGTGAAGCTATTACCCTTCCAATTTGCACCCATCTGCTCATCCCTTCCTAAGCATGGTGGTTACCAGCCCTTGGACCTGCCTGTGTAATTGCATGCATAGCTGCTCCCTGACCTGACTCTGTCAAAATGAATGCAGCTGAGCTTAAACACCTCTTTTATAGTTCTTGAGGGGCTTTTGTTTCTGCTTTTAGCTGGATCACTTTGTCAGGACCAGGTTAGGGAGCAATTAAATGTGCTGTTATGTTGGCAGATCTGAAGGGGCAGCTGGATCAGAAGCAAAACATCTGACCATGCTCTAAATAAACATCTGCCCCAAACCTTAGTCAAACAGATGTGAAGAGAAAAAAAGTACCTAATAAGTCTTGTAGTGAAAATATAATTTATGGAAACCCATATGTATCAAATTCTCTTCTAAGAGATGCAATCACCGATTTATGAGATTATAATTTTGTATAGTCATACATGAAGTATCTAGTAGATCCTTCCAGAAACCAGGACATACTTTAAATGGATAAATCCATGCAGGCCAAGTATTTTGTGTTGTCAGGACACTGCCAGCTACACAGGGCTGTGAACTGCTTGCATCAGTTTGATCCAAGTGCATTCTACTAAGGTCTGCATAGTTGCTATTATGAAATTACAATTACAGTTTCAAGTTGCAATTGTACCTATTTAAAGAAGGCAAATCAGTAATGCTACAAAAGAATTGAGTATTTCTTGTCCTGCAACCCTGACTTCTATTTCTCAAGCACATTTCTTAGGCTATCACAAGATTTTGCACAGTCATAGTAAGAACTGACACAAGTGAGTTGCTGGACCTGTTTCCTTGGCCACTTCACCACAGGGCAACACAAACACTGATGCTGGCAATGGAGAGAGAAGGTGCAGAGGAATGAGGAAACAGAAGTGTAAGTCAGAAGATCAGAAGTGCTTCATATTTCAGTAGTGTTGGTTTAAAATGTACCTGAAACTGCCTCTTCAATTTAACTTCTGGACAAAAGTTTAAAACATAAATAACACACAAAGCCATGAATTATCTACAGCAGAAACAGGATTTATACTGCTTTGATAAAATCATTGCTGATGTGCAGGTATCTTAAGATGCCTAACAACATGAACTAGTAAAAAAACCAAAACATTTTCTTATTCCTTCCTGATGTTTGACAACATCTTTAAAAAAAACAAAGTAAATATATATACAGGTATACACAATACAAATATATGTACATGGCATATGGGCATGTATATTGTATATATACATATATTTGTATCTTGTAATATGTTTATATATATGTTGTATGTATATATATACAAACTGTAATGCACTCTTTAGAAGTTGAGGAGTTCAGTGTGGACTTGACTGACAAAATTCCATTAGACATACACAAACACACACATACATACACACACACTGTATCACTGTACTTCAGAGCTGGACACTAAAAAGTGACAACTAAGCATGACCATAAAGAATGGAGACTTTCCCAGGTAGTTTGAAAATATACTTACCTCAGTTATCCCCCAAACACTTCTTGATTTGATTTATGTTCTGCTGCTTTAAAGGAAGAAATGGGCCAATATGAAATAATGTACATACTTGTCGAGTGGATATTTATACCCAAAATAAACTTTCTCTTGGGAGAATATTTTTAAAGCAGCATTTCAAGTCTCCTGGCAATGGTTAGTTAGAAGGCTATTTATTTATTTATTTATAATAAAGGCTCTCAGACATTTTTTAACTAACATTCAAGATACTGGGAGAGCAAGCTTCGTAACTCTCCCTTTCCCCCAAACTTTCATTGAATATAGCATTAAGTATTCATGCAGAGGAATGTATATTATGCATTAAGGCAGTGGAAATTGTATTTTTTAAATGTATGGGCTGTTTTGCAAGACACAACATGTACAGACAAAGCAATTCAGCTTACTACATGCTATTGAGTCTAATAAGCCTAAAACCAAAACACATTGCCTCGTCTGATCAGACTTTTTCCTTCGCACCTACATTTTTCATATCTGGCATAAGAATATGAACAATTTATGATTTGCATTTTCTCCAACAATGAAGTAAGAAACACTGAGTAAATACTGTTTTCCCTCAAGACATGCAATACTTCTGTTATACACAGTGTGAAATGGAAAACCATATTTAGAGGCTGAATATGGTCTGTGACTCCTAATTTTTTCATTAAATGTAAAGACCTCTTTGGGTGATGCATCTGAAGCTTCATTCTAACAGACTGAAGCCCACCATTTTAGATTCAACCACAGATTTTTTTTAAGGAAGTGGCAAACCATTGCTGCTAGTTGAGAAAATGAAAATTAGTCCCTGGGAGAGGATACAATCAATGGTGTGTTAATCTAACCTTCAGCTGTTAATGATTTGCACTACTATTTCCCCTGATGCTGTGGGTTTTGCTGAAATATTGTTTTAGCAGTTTCTGTCAGCTTTCCCTACCTTTTTTTTTTTTCTGCCTGAAAGGAAAAGCCTGAAGGGAAAGTCTCAGCAGCAGATCTTGCATGTGCTTCCCCCATCCCCTCTGTTTTTTTCTGACCCAATTCTCTCACACCATAGAAGCAGAAGGATAAACTGTTCTGTTTGGGGTTTTTTTTTAGTACAAGCCTTTTTATTCAGTATTTTTCACAACTCTTTTTACTTACTAAAGAGGTGCTACACTAAGCAGTCACCACTATGATTGTGATATTAACATGCAAATAAATAATTTATGAACTTTGTATTTTGCCTGTGCCTTTTACATTCAGCCAGAAAGTTAAAAGCTTTACAGAGTTCTTTTCTGGGGAAGAACTGCCAAGGAGGCTCTTTTATTTCCAGGCATGAGAGCCACACTGGTGTAGCAATGAAGGACAGTCCCTAACCTGTAGATTTACCTGATTCTGCAAATTTTATGTCCTTAAGGATCATTTGGTCCACTCTGTTGAAACAACCTTGCAAAAGAATTCTTATCTGAAAGAAAACTGCATAGCCCCACAAGCCAAATTGTGCAGCAAAGTACAGAGTGCCAAAATAATAAAAGCACTCAGCAGCTTGCAAAGCTGTGTCCCACATGCGACACTAGCTTCCTTAGTAAGTATTTCTTCCAGAAATCAGTGCATCTGAAACATCTCAGTATTCTTAGAACAGAACAAAAGGCCTCACCAAACCATTGAAACTTACTTTTTAAGTATCTCAGTCCACTTGTTTAACTCAACCAGTCCTGAATATTTCAGATATAAAGAGTATTTAGCATGGCAAGCCTGTGAAATGTACAACTGTCTAGCAAATAGTTCAAATGCCACTTCTTCAACACCTAGCTCAATACTACCTGCACGCATACTAGAATAAGCCTTATCACAGTTGTGTGCCAGTGTACACAAGACTGAGTCTAATGTGTGGATAAATGGATAACTTATTACAGCTTAAAATACAATTGAAAATTCAATGTTTCTCCTTAAAGATCCTACAAGTCACATTGAAAGCAAAAGGGTTTGACTGTAAGTGCTACACTAGCTGCAAAACCAGCTTTACAAAACTCTCCAATAACTCAAGACATTACTTCGAGTACTTTGGGGCTGTTTAGTCTTGAGAATACTGAGAGGAGCTCTTATCAATGCGTATAAATATCTGAGCGGTGGGTGTCAAGTGGATGGGGCCAATCTCTTTTTGGTGGTCCACAGTATTAAGGCAAGGAGCAATGGCTACAAACTCAGACATAGGAGGTTTCACCTCAACATGAGGAGAAACTTCTTTACAGTGAAGGTGACGGAGCACTGGAACAGGCTGCCCAGAGAGGCTGTGGAGTCTCCTCCTCTGGAGACTTTCAAAACTTTCCACCTGGATGCATTCCCATATGGACTGCCCTAGGAGATCCTGGTTTGGCAGGGAGGTTGGACCCCAATCTCTGGAGATCCCTCTAATGTTCTGTGATTCTGTATGTCTCATGCTGAAAGCTCACACATCTTATTTGCAGAAATACAAGCTCATTAAAAGGCAGAATCCATGCTATTTGCTACCAATAACTAACATAATCCATCAAAAGGTGTCTTTGTACCAGAGGCACAGATGTAGTCCTTTTCATGATTAGAAAGCTGTTTTCAAAAAAATAAACAAGTAAATGTCAAATGTTCAGTAGCCTACAAAGTGGATGATCCACACATTTCAGCAAATGGGTGCTACTCATCAGAAGGGACAATACCCTTCCAATGTATTGTATCAATAACTGAGATTGAAAGAGAAGATATCCAGTAAAAACTGCAGTGATAAAACCCAGGGATCTTTAAGTAACAAAGACAACATTTCACAGATCCAAACTATTTCAGGATGACCAAATGTACAATCCATGTATTTCTGTGTGGCCAAATAAAAGAACATATTGCCTACAAATGAGGAATGTAAACCACGGAATCTAAAAAAACTACTTGAGGATGAAGGATGGCTCAAAGGACCTGGGATATATAAAGGGAGGAACAACAAGTAGAAATAGAGAACAAATGACTTCATTATTTGGCACTGATGTAGTATTTTCTGAAATACGGAGTGCACTTGAGACATCAACGCTATGAAGGGCTGAAAAACTGCAGAGGATTCAGAAAAAGGACTGTGGGAATAATTGAAAGACTTGAAAACACACCATCTAGTCAAATTCAAACAATAAAAACTTTGCTGTGTGTCAGGAAAAGATTACATGCAATTTGATGGTAATCCGTAAATACATACATGGGGAATAGAAATGTAATCCCATTCTATCAGAAAGGATGTAATAAAACCTCTCATCTGGATGAAAGCAAAGGCAGATCCAAAACATGATACTTCTAAGAAGTAATTAGAGCTCCTGAAATACACTTAGAACAATTTATATAAAGAATTTACTGGATTCCCTGTTACTGCATACAATACTTAGCAATTCACAGTGGATTATTTTGTTATACAAGTCTGTTCACCATCAACTAATTCATGTAAATCTTATGGACTCTAATTTAGAGAGCAGATTAGATGATCACATTTGCAAGAGTTCAGTGGATTTTCATGTCTGAGAGAAGTCAAACAAGGCTATGACTGAGATCAAAGTACTCTGAATCACATGCATACTCACAGGTCTATCAGATTATTTGCACATCATTAGTTTTGAAGCTTATGAAAATAATGGACTTTTGGTTTGATTTGCTTTCCTCTTTCTGAAGTTCAATGAAATAAAACTTAGATTTTAACATACAGCCTAACATAGCATATGGTCAAGTCAGCTAAGACCCCAAATTAGCAAAAGGTGACATCCAAAATCAAAAATAGATGAATATAATTGGAGCTGGAAAGTATCCTTCAAGTATCATATTTAGCACTACAGATTAGAAAGCCATTTACACTCTTTACAAAACTTCTTTTTAGCAAGGTTGTTCACCCTAGAGAAAAGGCGGCTCCAAGATCTTATTATAGCCTTGCAGCATTTAAAAGGGGGCTACAGAACAGCTGAAGAAGGACTTTTTACGAAGGCATGTAATGATGGGCTGAGGGGTAATGGTTTTGAACTGCAAGAAGCTAGATTTAAATTACACATTAGGAAGAAATTCCTCACCATGAGGGTGATGAGGCACTGGAACAGGTTGCCCATAGAAGTTGCGGAGTCTCCAAGCCCAGTAGTCTGCAAAGCCAGGTTGGAGAAGCCTTGAGCAGCCTGGTCTACTAGGAAGTGTTGATGTCCATGACAGGGGGATTGGAACTACAGGATCTTTAAGATGCTGTTCAACCCGAACCATCCCATGATTCTATGAAAGTGAGACACAGATGTCTAGTGCAGGCCTTGCTTCATCATTTTGGGTTAGCAATAACAACTTCATAGAATCAACCAGAGACCTGGTTGGAAGAGACCTGCAAGATCATCCAGTCCAACTTAACACCCAGCCCTATCCAGTCAACTAGACCATGGCACTAAGTGTCCCATCCAGTCTTTTCTTGAATACCTCCAGGGATGGCAACTCCACCACCTTCCTGGGCAGCCCATTCCAATACATAATTCTCTTTTCTTCCTTCTTAGTGTTTGAAAAAAACAATCTTAAGTTATTATAATATGTATACTTACTCTGGCAGTCGAGACAGGATACCTAAAGAAAGAGAACTTATGCCATCATTGATCCGACCTGGCAGCTTACGCTTCTGAACCCAGCTGACAGCAAACTCCAGCACAATAAAAGCAATGAAGAATGGAATACTCTGAAAAATAATTTGAAGAAAAGATGTCACACCACAAACAGAATTAGATCTACCTTTCCTAAAACCCCTTTATGCAGCTACATACTTTGATTTGGTTGGCATCTTACTAGATACTACTATGATTAAGCTCCACATAAACCCTATGAATCAGAACAACCAAGAATACTATTTAATCCACAACACCACCATAAATCCAGTGTACTAACCTCCCCCTCTATTATTCTTTTGTATCTTCTCCATGTTAAATGGCATCAAAACAAAACACAAAAGTCTTTCCAATCTGCTATCTTTCATATTCAAGTAAATCACTGAGAGCAGCAACATTTGTGGGCTCCTCTAACCACAAAGTAAAACAGAATCTGCTTTTGATTTCTGTTTTCTTAATGTGTTCAGCCACTGAACTTGATGTCCAACAACATTATCTGAAAGACATAGTAAAGTGAGTTTCTTTCTGTTCAGCATTTCTGTTGCCATGCTTTTTGCTACAGATAGCAACAGCTCTTCTGTATGCATTTTCAACAAAACACCCCAGTAACTGTGTAGCCCATTTTGATTCGGGCCATACATCATGTTCTCTTTCCAAACCAAGTAGCAACGACACAATGCTCTCTTTTTCATTTTGAGTTGTACTAACTGAAGTATAATGATGAGCAAGACTGAAAGATCTCTTTCACTGCTTCAGTCTACAATTCAGTTTGGGCTATTTATCCTGCAAACCACATCATCTGGCAAGTTGAAAATGTACATCAGTACCCAGTAGACAAGGGTACAGCTGTGACTAGTGGTAGGACTGGTAATACTGTGACACCACCATTTTTCATCGCTGGAGAAAGATTGTTGCAGCTGTTCTCAAATTTCACAGGCAAGAATGTAGGTCTGAATAATAGTAACTGGTAGAGTACATGCATTTTTACTGATATTGGAGTCCCTGCACTTCATGGGTAGAGGGAGTGATGACGCAGTGGCAGCATATCAGCTATTGCCACCAAAATCTAGGAGGCCTGTGGCAAGGAAAATGGGAAGGAGCGCTTTCACTTCTGTGTGCACACAAATGTTCTTTTCAACTGTTTCTGTAGAAAACTTGTTTGCGACTTTGGAGACATTCAGACAACTCTTCTTTGGTGGTATTAAGGCATAATATTTCCACCATACTTTGCAGGGCAAGAGAAAAGCAAGGCCAGTGAGAGGTTCTGTACTATTACAGGAGGCAGCATACAGCCAAATTTGCCCTGTTAGTAGTTTCTGCTGTCCCTTTCATGAGGTCTGCAAATACATAGATTCACAGACTAAAACCATCTAATTGGGCTGCTGTCAAAGAGAGCCTGCTCCTGCCTATACAACATTTTAATGGAAGAAGCCATTGCATTTTGGAGGATGCTCATTTTTGTTGCCAACTAAGATAGGATCCAGGAATTCTTACTCAGCTGGGACACTAAGGAGCCTAAGATGGATATAGACCAGATTGCTCAGCTTCAAACCATACAGGCAGCAAAAGATTTATAGCACCTAAAGTTCATAAACTTCAGCAGATCAGGGTTAAGTTACAATAGCAGATGAACAGATATCAATATCAACAAGGCACTTTTTAATTTAGATGTCTAGCTTGCTCTTTAATAGCATTTTAGGTTTCAAAAAGCCTGTTTGGAATACACACTAATTTGTGACAGAAAAATCTTTGAGAGCAAAGGAAGACCAATGGATAAAGTCTAAACACCACCCAAGAAAACCCATATGGTAGATCTGTGGATATTTGAAATCAGTAATAAGAAATACAAACCAAACCCTGCAATCTTCCACTTGAAATCATTGAAATTTTCTAGAAAATATAAATACTCTTTTTTTTGTGCTTTAGCTACTTCATTTGCAAATAGATAGAAGTATCTTAAAAGTATTAAGTGATACACTAACAGATTCCTAACTTACAAAAGGTGGCTGAGCATAGCTGTACATTTGGACAGAGATAAAAAATGTTTTATTAAGATCTAAGAAACTCTTGACCACAATATTAGGAGCCAAGTCTATCACAGAGTACAGGCAGTTCAAAGTTGAGAACAGCAGAAGCTGCACAGCAAATTGAACATGCTCGAGACAGAAAAAGTGGGATGTTTAATCAAGAACCAAGACAGTTAATAGGAAATAAGCAATGTATATAACCTGTGTGATAGTTTACCTTGCAACCTCTGGAATGGTTAAAATACTTGACTTTATACTAATACACACTAATATAACTTCTTGCTCATTGACTTCATTAAATATTTTCTTCCCACTGTGAAGCTGAGAGACAGACAAGCATTTGACAGCACTTTTTGATTCACAAATAGGGAGTATCATAGCAAGGAGGATAAAGAAACATTCAGACAGCCTTAATCTTCTGCCCATCCAGGAGCTTGCAAAAGGCAAGATTTATGGCATAGTGTCTAAGAAATTACTGTCTCTCTCCCACATTCAGCTTTGTCCAGAGCAGATCAAAGGCATCAGCTATGTCAAGATTAGTATGTGTTATTTATGTGACCATACCTACCAGCTATTGTCATGGAGCAGTATCATACCTTGCAAGATGCCCTGCAAACAGAAGAGACATACCCTATCCCAAACACTCGACAGTGTAAGGATGAGATGCTAGACAGTAGAAGGATAAGACAAACCATGCAGGAAATAAGGAGAGACAATAGTCTCACCAGTCTAACTATTACTTCTCTTTATTAAGTGAAAATTACAGTGAAGACATTTAAGGAATCCATCAAGGACAAGCAGCTCTGCAAATTTTTTCAAGGGTTACCTCTACAAAGTGCAACAAATTTAACAAACAGCCACAGTTGATATCAATCGGTTAAGAGACCAAAGCTGGATCCTTCTGCTATCTTCTGGTCTGCAAACGTTTCACTCTCTTGGTTTTACAGTTTCTTTCTCTCAACCCATCACCAGAAATGCTTAATGGAGATTTGCATTAGCTTGTGGTTTAGTTGCATAACTGATTTGTAACTTGAAAGTCTCCCTCTGAGCACTCAGCAAGAGGGGCTCCCTTATAAGTAACCAGCTCTTGCAGAATGTAAAGGATCATTTAAAATCAGTTTCTGCTTTAGATGGTTGCAAAAAATAATATTAATACTAAGCTGAAACTCAGCATAAATTCTTGGGTTTACTGCAAGTCTTGAAACAGCTTCTGTTTTCTTAAGGTCCCAGATCCTTACAACCTAAGAATCTCAGCTTTCATGTTCAACTAAACACAAAGGTTCTGTGCCTCACTATTTAAAAGTGAAGACTAAAATGTGAATCGAGTGTGAATGTGAATTTAATCTTCAGGCTTTCAAAAGCAGAACAAATAAAGAAGAAAAACAGTGATTATCAAATTTAAAGCTTTCACTTGGGGCCTTTCAGCAGAAGGAACTATACTCCCTTTTCCTGAATCTCACCATGAAAGACTTTACTGAGTACAAGTGATAATTTCAGAGCATAGAAAGGAGCAAAGTGAAGTTGTTGTTCATGAAAACTGTGTCCAGCAATCAAAAAGTAGCACTCTCTATGCCCACCTTCATTTTAGGAGAGAATACAAAACACAGAGCATGCAGAACAATCTTGTATCTATAGCAAAGAGGATGCTCATGAAACAAGGTAAGCATCAGTACACATTTTAAGAGTCACAGGATCACAGGATATTAGGGGTTGGAAGGGACTCAAGGAGATCATCGAGTCCAATGGCCCCTGCCAGAGCAGGACAATCCTATCTAACACAGATCACAGAGGAACACATCCAGACAGGCCTTGAAAGTCTCCAGAGGAGACTCCACAACCTCTCTGGGAAGCCTGTTCCAATGCTCTGGGACCCCCTTAAAGTAAAGAAGTTTCCCCTTGTGTTGAGACGGAACCTCTTTTGCTGCAATTTACACCCATTGCTCCTTGTCCTATCACAGCGAACAAGTAAGAAGAGCCTGTCTCCCCCATCCTGGTCAGCCTTCAGATACTTACAAACATTTATCATCAAATGCCCTCTAAGTCTTCTTTTCTCCAGACTAAAAAGCCCAAGGTCCCTCAGCCTCCCCTCATAAGCCATGCCTTCCAGTCCCCTAATCATCCTCATAGCTCTCTACTGGCCCCTCTCCAGCAGATCCCTGTCCCTCTTAAACTGGGGAGCCCAAAACTGAACACAGTATTCAAGATGAGGTCTCAGCAGGGCACAGTAGAGGGGGAGGAGAACTTCCCTTGATCTGCCGAACACACTCTTCCTAATACACACCAGGATCCCATTGGTCTTCTTGGCCACAAGGGCACATTGCTGTGCCACAGTTAACTTGTTATCCACCAGGACCCCCAGGTCCCTCTCCACAGGACTGCTTTCCAGCAGATCACCTCCCAGCCTGCACTGGTGAAGTTTATTATTCCTCCCCACATACAGGACTCTGCCCTTGTCCTTGTTGAATTCATCTGGTTCCTCTGTGCCCAGGTCTCCAGTCTGTCCAGGTCTCTCTGGATGGCCACGCAGCCTCCAGCTGTATCAGCCAAGCCTCCCAGCTTGGTGTCATCAGCAAACTTGCTGAGCAGACACTCTGTGTCCTCATCAATGTCATTGATGAAGATGTTGAACAGGACTGGACCCAGCACTGATCCCTGGGGGACACCACTAGTCACAGCTCTCCAGCTGGGCCTGGCATCATTGATCACCACCCTCTGAACTCTATATTGCAACCAGTTCCTAACCCACCTCACTCTCCCCTCTTCCATCCCACACTTCCTCAGCTTGCTCACTAAAATGTCATGGGAGACAGCGTCAAAGGCCTTGCTAAGGTCAAGGTAGACTACATCTACTGGTTTCCCTGAATCTACCCATTCAGTTATGGCATCATAAAATGCTATCAGGTTAGTTAAGCATGACTTCCCCTTGGTAAATCCATGCTGACTACTCCTGATAACCCTCTCCTCTTCCATGTGCCTTGAAATGCCCTCCAACAGGATATTCCATCCTGAAGAAAGAAAATTGACTTGCACTCTCTTCTTGTAGAAAGAAAATCCAAGGAGTTTAAATTCTACATGACAGCAATTATATTAAAGTCTAACAATAGCAAAAACCCTTAGTGTATATTTTTTCAAGATATATATTCCCTTACACACCTATCACAATGGTGCTCTGCAACGCAGAAGTCTACAGGCACTTTTGTAATATAAGGAAGTTTTAAGAACACAAATTTTCCTCTCCTCAGTAAAGGAAATTCCAAGTTTGGCCAAGGTCCGAGCTGCATATTGCACAGGTGTGCATGGAAGAAGAAAGCCTAGGGACATTAAAGAATGCTGTTGGCAAGAAAGTGAATGATACTCAGAAATGTAGAACAGTAAAAGCACCTGAAATAGGCAACAGACAGAGCTACAGAGAGAGACCGGCTAATTTAGGCAGAACAGTTAAGCTCTAGACAGACTTCCTCTATCATGCCGGTATAGCCTAATTGCAAAATGCCTGAAGAAAGCAGTGCATCAACCACACACTGCACATAGAGGGCAGGTTTACAGCAGCTGTCTGCTTACCCTATCCCAAAGGGCAACATTTGTTGACAAACTCCATCAACAGAGGGACTGCTGCGCAATTCCCAGAAAGCTGCTGATGGTGCTGGCACTGCTCTGCACAACTCCTGAGACCCTCACTACAGCCCAATAGCAGCTGCTGCACAGCACCCAAAGGTTTACCTGGCTGAGGAGCTAGTCAGAGCTACCAGGGCCCCTATAAAAAGCGTGGCTCTTCAGTGAAGCAAGGCTGAATTTACTTTGACAAGGGCAAAATAGTTTATCTAATGTCTCCATGAAAAGCTCACATTGCTCCCAGGTTCAGCAAGAGCCAAGTGCCGAGATAGGTGCAATAGGCAGACAGAAAGGAGCAAAGGTACCTTCATGGAAGTGGATAAGCTAGCAGGGCAGGAGGGGAGGGAGGGGTATGCTGCTGCCTGCTGACAAGGGAGTTCTCACCCCTGACCTCTGTACTTTTGCTTTGGAGCTTTAGGAGACAGCCCTGTCCCAGTACAAATATTTGCTTTCATTTCTCTTATTCTTTATTTTTTATTTTAAGTAGAAATTTTTATTTTCCTTTCTTTGACTGAACTTGTAACACTCACCTTAAGGGCATAAAGAGGCCTTACTTTGCTTGCTTTAAGAACCATAACAACCAAACCCAAATATCATGTCCGCTGGTTTACTCAGTTCAGTTTGCTGTCACTGTATCTGGCAGCAGTAACAACCTGAACAAAGTCGGCATCAATCCTCAGATATCTGGGGTGTTTCTCTTAACAGTTTCACTGCTGCCATCAGAAGCAACGCTTGGGCCGTATATAAAATACATTAGGGTGCACAGTTCCATAGGCAGCTGGCACTCTGCAGGCAGAGCCCAGGAGTGACAGGGGTCGGAAAAAGACGAGATATTTAACCTAACTATGGATGTCCTTTGGCGGACATTGTTTCCTTGTGCTGTCAGGGCGGTCGGAGAAGGCGAAGGATGCTGCCGGGGGCGAGGAAGGGGACTCTCACCTTCTCCACGTAGTTGGGCACCTCCTCCACCGTGCGGAAGGAGCTCTCACCGGGCGGCAGCACATAGAAGAGAGCGCGGAGCTGCTGGCCGGGCGCCGTGCCCCTCGGGCCTCCCATGGCTCCGCTGCGCTGCGCGGCCGCCGGTCTCCTGAGGGCGAGAGCCAAGCCCGCCCTCCTCGCGGCGCAGCGGCGCCTGCTTCCGCGCGCGGACACGGCCCCGCGCTCGGGCCGCCAGCTGCCTACGGCAGGCCGTGGCGCTTCCGCGCGGCGTGAGGGGCCTGAAGGCGGCCTGGGGCAACGACTCCAGTGTCATACTTCTTTGAATCGTTGGATAGATCACTTTCATCCTCCCGCCTTGGAGGTTTTGGTGGGTTTGGGTTCATTCTGTGTCGTCATATGCGTGACCCACTTCTGGGAGCCAGGAGAACACCCTTGCACACTGCTCACAAAGTCATCAAATTAAGCAAAACTTTCTACTTTGAATTAGGTCTTAGTTTTGGAAAGGAATTAATGACAGGTAAATTCAGCTGGAGTTACCATCTAAACAATCACAGAATCAACCAGGTTGGAAGATACCTCCAAGATCATCCAGTCCACCCTATCACCCACCCCTAGCCAATCAACTAGACCATGGCACTAAGAGCCTCATCCAGTCTTTGCTTGAATACCTCCAGGGACAGCAACTCTGCCACCTCCCTGGGCAGCCCATTCACTCTCTTTGTGAAGAGCTTCCTCCTAACATTCAATCTATCCATTCAGTCCAACCTATCCAATCAAGATCATCTAGTCCAGCCCTATCCAATCAACTAGACCATGGCACTAGGTGCCTCATCCAGGCTTTTCTTGAACACCTCCAGGGACAGAGAAAGAACCACATGCAGAAACTGACATTAAAAAAATAGAAGTAGTGCACATTTGTGATGTTTGCATTAAATTGGTTGCCATATAAGCATCGGTGTGTGGGGTGGGTAGATTTAAATTCTATTTTAGAGATTGAATAACATCACAACACTGCATGACTGTCAGAAAGTGACTGGAAGTACCAATACAACTGTTTTAAGCTGGACAAAGAACAAGTATTTTAGCATGGCATTAATGGTAAAAAAGTTTGAGCACTTTCTTAGTATGAATACTTTGTAATATAAGAAAAAAAATATCTCAATAAACTTAAAATGTTTTACAATTACAGTGGTTTTAACTTCAATGTTGATTTATGGTAATCTGAGGTTCCCATAGAATCCTAGTTATTGTAAAAAAATCCAATTTCATCGAAATGACAATTCCAGATTTACTCAAAACCAGATAAATCAACAGCATTCTGACTGGCTCTTCACTGCAAGCAATTATATATGGTAGAAAACATTCACTCTTTTACCTAAATTAGCCTAAGTATTTCTATGCCGTTTATCTCATATTCAGGCTCCCTGAACTCATCCTAACCTCAGCCACACCATGCCAGCAGGCCACCCTGAGTTCTTCATTGCTCTGGTGCTGGTGTTCATCTCACTCCATTATCAATTCAAACATTTAATTTCATACAAAATACCCCAAATCATTATCAGTGAGCAGTATCAGTGAACCATTCTAGCATAAGAACAATTACAAGGGGAAAGGAGCTCGTGGACAAACAAGGTACAGCACATTTCAGTTTGGAACCATTACTTTGTATCACTTCATTTTGGGAAAGGAGAGCATCCATCAATTTTATATGGACGCTATACATCTTAAAAATTATTTTGGATGCCCATTTCAGTGTAAATTGTCACCCAAGTATCACCCTACTGAAATTCATGTTTACATAGCTAAAGAATTAAAAGTTGATTATGCCTCACAAGGGAAACAGATGGGTTGTGTTTTCCAGCTTCTATGTCCAAGGAAAAATAGACGATAGCACTACAAGAGTTACACCTCTGGTAAGGAGAAAAACAATTTCAAATCCTTTCTGGAACATCTACAAATTTTAGACAAGCTTTGGTAATCTGTCTCTACAAACATAGCTGCTGTTGTCTATTTAAGACTTGAAACTTTCCAGTGCTCACTCTTTTCAGAAAGGAATAGAAAACAAAGCATCTGTGGACACTGCCTCAGTTGTTTTGCTCTAGCCCTCCCACCAGACAATGCTTTATCTATCCAGTGACCTTGTGCAATTTCTTTTTTCTCAAGACCTGCTTTTTTAAAAAAAAAAATTATTTTGTGAAAAGAGTTAAATAATTTGTTGGTGTTTTTTTTCTTTTCACAACTGAAAAACAGAACTAGAGAATTCCCAGCTTATGCTGCCATCAAACATGCAGAAGGATGTGCTGTCTGGAGACTGGGATTCTGCTGTTGACTAGTAGGTCATTCCAGTAACTAAGGCAACACAAACCTCTCTTCTGCTTAGAGCAAACTGGGGAGCTGGCCTAACACGATCTGTAGGTGGATCATATTTTGTTTTCTCTGAAGAACTCCATCCCACCCACTTCATGAACAGAGAACGCCCAGACGCTTCCTGTTTGGGTCTCTCTGAGCACTAAACCATCACTAAACAATAAACTCATAAAGGGAATTAGGGCAGGTTGAAATTGGGATGGGCAATATAGTCTGCCTTGGCAATCTTTCACAGTAAATGAAATCAGATCCAGAACTGAGCTGGGCTTAGTATGCTAATGTGTAGCAGTGTCTTTGAATATAGCAACACTCTAAATGAGTACACTTTGATGAGCAGATGTCGGAACATATATTGTATCACTACTCCAGGTATTCAGCACCAACATTCATGCTTGGCAATGGGTGTCATTAGAGAAACATTGCGGGCATCAGTGTTATTATAATAGTGGTACTGCAAAATAATTCACATGTTCTTGCCAGTGCTAAACACTGGTGTACAATACCTTAAAATATGTATTATTTATTCATACTTTATAAGCTGTCTGCATTAATACACAGTTCTTAACAGCAGCATTATACAAACTCCAGAAACCTGAAGACAGGGATGTTTTGCATATTAATCAACATCATGCCATGCACTTAGCCACTTAGGCTAATTTTCCATTTCTTCTATGTGAGACTGTTAACTACAGGGCAGTTTTCATAACTGATCGCTCCAAGTTATTTAACTGAGGGCAACTTGCTAGCAAAATCAGATATTCTGAGATTGCCAAGATGTCCAGAGAAAATAACTGACCTTTCAGGCAGTCTGCTGAGAAAACTTACTGTAAAATATCTACATGCTAGAACTTTATCTATTTTTTTAATCCTATAATAGGTTATTTTGCTTTTCTCTTTGGAAACAAAAGGTTTAATTATTATTCTTAAAAATCCTCATCTTCCTTCTCCTGTCCCCTAGTCTATTGATCGTGGGAATCATTTGCACCCGAAACTCTGATTCCCTACTTGGTGAGCCAGATGATGACTTTCTGCTGGAAAATAAGTGGGCAACTCTGATATTTCCCTCCTTACTTCTAATGGGCTTCCTCCACCATTTACCTGCCCAGGCACAGAAACTGACAGGATTCATCCATGAGTTGGTTTATCTCATTAACTCACACAAGAAATAAAGCCAGAAGAGAAACAAGTTTACATTTTTGTGCAAGCCCTGGTGGTCATTACACGCTGCACTGATCCGTGTTAACATGCTCCATCTATGAAGAAAATAGATCAGTAAAACAAAATGCTTCAACTTGCTTGAGTTATCCTGGACCAAAGTCAAGATAGAGAGTCAGCACAGAAAGGATGATCACGACAATGCCGTAATCTAGACTCTACCCCACCGAGGAAAGCTTGCCTCAGTATCTCATGCCTGAGCTGTGTAGAAATACTTGTCAATTAACAAGCACATGGTCTGACTAAATGATTGCTCATTCTGTCTGCAAGCCTCATTGCCTGGGCTGCTCAGCTGCTCATAGGAGCAGTATGTCCTGTCTATTGGGTGTTCAGCTAGCTACCTGCTTAAGAAGTGAATTCTTAACTGGGTCAGTTATTGGCACTCCCTAAAGTCGGCTTCTTGGGCTGCATATCTCTGCACAAACTGAAAAAGTTCCAAGGTGCTACTTCTAAGCCACAAGCATCATCACACTAGCTGACTCTCATGCCTAGTTTTGATGCAGACAGCCAGCTGGATAACAAGTCAGGAACCACTTATCAGAGTACTTGGCCAGGCTGAAGAACAAGGCAAAAACTTTTAAAGGATATTTGTGTGTTATTTTTTCAGCATTTTCTGTCCTTGAAGTACTTTAACCTTTTGTTCCTACTGAGGAAATATGTGTTTTGTTTTCTTGGTGGAAGAGGGGATGGGAGTTACTGGAAAAATAAATTCCATCGTCAAGGAAGACCTATCAAGTATCATTAGAAGAACAGCCTGCCCACCTGTTGTGAGCATTTCCAAATTTTATTTGGCATGCTCTGCTGTGCAATTTCTTCTACTTTATTGCTGAAGAATCTTATTTTAGTTTAATTTGTCAGAAACACAAGGGTTTCAAGCTGCTGTGTGCTGTAACTTACAGGGTTACATGTCAGCATTATACAACTGGAAACCTCAGATTCAGGGTAAATATCTTGCTCATGGAGATCGTTTGATCAGGCATGCTGTGACCTATTTAACAGCACTTTGTGCTATCTAACCAATTATTGCAACTGTTTATTATCACCATGTTTTTTAACTAGCAGCACATGGATATCAACACTAGGTAGATCCAGAACTACAGAACATCTTTTAGCATGAGCTACCACTTCACTGTGTGTGCACAAGCAGGAATCACCTGTGCCATTTCTGAGCGGCAGTATAAGGTGCCACTTTTTAGGCAAGACTAAGCAAAACACTGATTATTTTTAATCATAAAGAAGAGTCCTAAGGAAATGTAAAGGCTCTGCACATATACCTGAACCTCAGCAGAAAGACAATTAGTACTGAATATCTTTCTAAAAATATATTCTAGTACCAGCAGCAAATGTACTTGATAAAAATCACTGGGTAATAGTTTTGAGATCTTTGAGCATCATCTGGCCTTAAATCAAGTATTTGTCCTTACCATGAGGAACAGGGAATATTTTCTTTTTCCTAGGAAAAATAATCACATACTTTCTATTTATTCCTAGCCTACAAATTTTGAGTCCACGAAGGAGAAATGTGGCTGACTCCCTTAAACCACAGCGAGCTGAGTGCAATTAACACATTTGAACAAAATTTAAAGAGTAAAATTCATCACTACCAGAGATAGCAGATCACTTTTGGAAAGGTAAAAATCTTTGTTTTCTTCTAATGAATAAGCTCCTTGGGCTTCTAGCAAGCAACAACCCTCCTGTGCCAATAAGCCTGGTAGGAGATGTATGCTGCCACTCACCCCCCACCCTCTCCCCAAAGGGAATCTACAACCGCTCTCTGCTGTGGACCTAGAGCTCACCTCTGTGCTTCCCCTCAATAGAGTTTGTTCCCCACTTCCTTGCCTTTAAGCCACTACATCAGTAGTGCAAATTCCAATTTGAGGGCAAAGAAGGAGCCTTTCTCATGCTGTCTCAAGTCACAAACTACCAGATTCCTCCACATAGGTAGTCTCCATCCACCCACAGTAGTCTCTTACCTGGAGATGGGAGTCTTTGCTACTCCAGTACATTTGATGTGCTCCAGATAATTTCTGTCACACGTTGAGGATCAAACTGTGCAAACTACACAACGCTGTGCAAGCCTGTCCCACCTAAAGACATTCCAACATACTCTCCACACCTCTTCTGTCTCTCTAATTGCCAAAATACCTGTCAGCTCAACTCCTACTGACCTAAAAAGGTTCTTTCCTAATTAGCAATCAGATAGACACAGTTGCAGGCCCTTTTTAATCAGCACTCTCCCTTTCAGAAGGTAGCTAGTTGAAGCTGTTAGGTCCAGAAAGTGTAAGAAGCTTTCAGAAACAACTAAAATCTGAAATACAGACTGAAGTGAAATTGAAGTCAGAGGAAAACTTATTAATAAATGCAATACAATTTGCAAATGATTTTATGTCAGAAAAAGAACTTACAGGCAAGAAAGCAAGTGAAAAGTCACAGAAACCACAAAGTTTCTGGAATATTTGAAACCTAGAGGAGAAACCTAATCAAATGTTGTGATATAAGGTAGCATGTGGTACAGTAATGAAATATTACTACCATGCATAAGCACTGGAACTATCATGGGAATAAATGTCTCCAGTCTCCAAGTGCTTTTTGTTTGTGAGCTTGAAGTTCAATACGATATGAAAAGCAAGAGTTAAAAGTTATCTGATACAATCAGTGACTGACACGAAGTATGATTAATCAAATTGCAAGTAGCATAGAGGTCACATTTTACCATAGAAAAAGCTCTTCTTTAAAAAAAAAATCTTTTTTAGGTCTATGTGATGAATATAAATTAAAAGATAAACAAAATGTCATATCTGCATGCACATCACTTTGAGGAAAAACAGACTATCCACTACAAAATTCACTTGTGAAATGCATATTTTTTTTTTCCCCTCCTTCATTTGAGTTCCAAAATTCAGTTTTCCATATATTGGTGAATGTTTCTAATCTCTTTTTATGTTCAGGGAATGAAATAGGCTTCGAATTTGTATGTCATAAGTATGGAATGTATTCTCTCTTATATAGTTGCGGGGAATCCTTCCAGTGTTACAGAGCAACTTACACAGCAGCTGCTATCAAGATGTCTGCAAAGTTTTCTTTGCTGTGCTGTTTACCTGTTCTGAGACATTACTGGTTTATTATCTGAGCCAAAGCCCAATCACAACAGTAAGATTTGTATCTGTAGTGTTTTGGGGGCTGCTCAGGGGTTTGTGGTTTTTTTGTGGCAATTTTTCAAGATACCGGGAGACAAAATAGTGGAAAATTAGAAAAAGATTTGCAAGAGACGAGATGCAACTATCAAGGTCAGTTCTGTCTACTTAGAGTAGGTTTGCAATGAATCAGCTCCATAATTTTGACATGAATCATCTCTCTAGCTTTTAAGAGACTGATGAGCTACCTGGGGAATGCACGTTCGTTCTTGTAAGATTACAAAATCTAGCACACAGTGTGAGGAATCAATCTGACTAAAGCAGTACTAAAAAATACACCATTGGGCACTTTTGTATATTATAGAAAAGAAGTCCATTGAGCTCACAACTCTCTATAGGTACTTCTAAATCGCTGCACAGTTTGGAGCATGCTTCTCAGTCGGTGAAACGTGTACATGTGTTTAAGCCATTTCTGCATCATCCTTCCTTTCTTTTGGGCCACAGAGAGGCAGGTCTTTGGATGTGGACTGCAGTGAGAGGAAGGGATGGGGTGGGAAATGGGGAAAACAAAAATAAACACAGCCCTTCCTCTACCAGCTCTTCAGAATTCAGAAAAGAATGTTAATATTAACTTCAGAATCTCTTTGAGTGGTGCTACGACCTTTGGAGTTCAGGTGTTGTCACAATATATAAGGAATTTGAAACACACTGATCTGTGTCTCCAGTTGAGCTCTCAATATTTGTTTTGCCTTTGTGGGGTTTTTTTTGGCTTTTTTTACCATTCAGTCAGAACAAACTCTGACTTTAATGTAGTGAGCAATGCAAACTGTCAATGAGAAGCTTTCTTCGTTTTTTTCTCCCCGTTTTCTAGTTTTGGTTTTCTTTGTGCGTGATGTTTGTTCATTTGGGGTTTGGTTTGGGGGTTTTTGTGGGTTTTTTAACTCCTCCAGACACTTGATGTAATGATCCCATACAGATCTGTATTTGCTTTAGTGCTATAATGTTGTGGCTGTCATTAGAATCTGCAATGAGACCTGCAGTGTCTTTACTACCAGGTATGCAGTGTGCAAATGTTGGTATCTACCACGTCCAGTCATTCTGCTCCAGTGAAGCACATTCCTACAGAAACTTCCTCCACAGACATCTTATCTTACTGACATTATCTCATTAAAAATGTCTTGGACCCTATGCCAGTTGGCCTTTCAGAAGCTGAGAGTTTTTCATTTTTATTTGTCCAAGTAAGAAGGGAAATAATCTCTACGCTATTTTTCTTGGCTGTTTCGAACAACTGAAATTCCCTGAATTGTTCCACTCCTCACATAAGTCCATAATCTAATTTTGTTTTTCTGACTCACACCTATGTGGGATGCTCAAATCACAGCAAGAGTGTGGACACTAACAAAAATTTTATCCATGTCCTAAGCTAAATGTGAAAGTAGCATTCCAACTCAGATCATTTTGTATCTAGATGTTCTCTGCAAGTTTCACTTTTAAACCTTGTGAATGTTGTCTTTGTTGAAATTTTTTATGATTGAGTTCAATTCTCACATTGATCCAGGGTGAAAACTAATTTCAAAGTCAGATTTTCCCATGAACAAACATCACACTTTCCAAAACGTTCACAGATTGAGGATTTTGTGATCATAGATATAACACAGATATAATCATAGAATCACAGAATGGTTTAGGTTGGAAGGGACCTCAAAGATCATCCAGTTCCAACCCCCCGCCATAGGCAGGGACACCTCTCACTAGAACAGGTCACTTGAGGCCTCATCCAGCCTAGCCTTGAACACCTTCAGGGAAGGGGCATCCACAACCTCTCTGGGCAACCTGCACCAGTGCCTCACCACCCTCACTGGAAAGAACTTCTTCCTAACATCTAGTTTATCTCCCCAGATTAACATCTAGTTAATCTCCCCTCTGCCATTTTAAACCCATTACTCCTCATCCTGTCATTACAAGACCTTTTCAATTGTCCCTCCCCAGCCTTCCTGTAGGCCCCCTTCAGATATTGGAAGGCCACTACAAAGTCTCCTTCTCCAGGCTGCAGAGCCCCAACTCTCATAGCCTGTCCTCATAGCAGAGCTGCTGCAGCCCTCTGATAATCTGTGAAGAGTTCTGATGAATCATCTGAATTAATTTCAGAGGGATGATTTAATGTCAGACATCGCTAAGTCTTTGCTTGATTTTAGAAATCACAATCACACCAAAAGGATATCTTAAATGTCCTTAAAAATAATATATTCTTACTGCCTTGAGCATCACAGCATTACTTGTGAAATGAAACCTCATGTTTTACGCCAGGATAGGATGTGCTTGTACTTGAATTGGAGAAGATCAGAGTGATCTCCAAGCTGATGATTTTTTTTCATACATTGCCATCCTTTCTTTGTATTTGAGAGAAACAATGCCCAGGCATGATTTTATCAATGCTAATCTGGAGAATTTGCCATGAGTGAGGTAAAACTGGCAACTCAGTTACTAAAAATTACAAATTGTGTAATATACAAGCAGTTGTTACAATCACATTTGGTATTCCTGATTCACTTTTACAAACAAATAAACAATACCTGCACATTGTTTCCCTTCCAAGTAAAAGAAATTAAAGAATCAGGAGTCAAATGTAGTGTCCCCATTTAAAATCCAGTTGGATTTTAATTGCAGTTATCAAAGCAGTGCTAAGTAAGCAGCTGCAGTTCGATATACCATTATTGACATACACTTCTGTTGTCATTCTCTGGGTTGTAATGCAGCTGTGAGATTTCATCTCAAAGAGAGCTGCACAGCAATGATAGGCAAAAATAGGGATAATAGATGCTTATGGTTTGCATAAAGATGAATATACCTTTCAGCATGATTCTTTAGATGCCAATTTACATTCCCGAATGATAATAGAATCTTTTGCTGTCAAAATTTTTGACATCCCTATACGTGCCTTGGTCCTCAGAGCTTTACCACACTCATCAAAGATTACTCCAAAAGGACTGTTGCATGAGAGCCTTTTTCTGTGCCATTGTGTTTGCTTGGCTATTCTGAGGCAGTGCACGGTGTTTGCACCTATCTTGCTAAGGTGTTAGGAGACTACAGTCTCCTGCTAGAATCAAATCAAACCTCTGTATTGAACTGTCAAATGCTCTATTCGCAAAGTCCATGTGACTGAGTCCATGCACTCGGTCACAAAATTAGAACTTCATCCTCATTTAATCCATCAAATGAGCAGGTACAGGATGGTTTTTAGCTATTAATGCATTACACCACAGCAACAATTTCTCTGCAATCTTCAGCTTTGTTTTCCTTTCTCTCTAATAAAAAATGTTTTTGTCTAAGCTTCTGTTCTGCAAATCCAATGAAGAACCTATTCTAACAAGTAAATACTGGGATTTTGATAAGTGTTAAACCCAGGCCAAGAAAGGGGCTTAGGGTTTTGTGGTTTTGTTGTGTAATGAAATGTCAACAGAATATTTCAATAAATGTATTCATACAAAGTCTGCTTTTAATTTCAGGAGATCCTAACTCCAGCTTCATCGGTCTTATCTTTGTGCCATTGCTGGATCTCTAATTCTTCTCCTGTTAGTCTCTTAAGAGTCTGTATAACTTATAACAGGAATCTGCCTGAGCCAAAAAGGAAATCATCTCAATAATGCTGCATGCCAGTGCTTTGTGTACATGTCATTATCACAATACACTAAGTCAGTCAGAGGCTGTGTATGAACTTGAAAACACAAGAGGAAGTCCTTATGAAAGTAAAACTGTTCTTCGTAGTAGAAGACTGGTAGTTCAAAATCATCCAGATGTCTTGGGCTTGATCAAAAATGTAAAAGTGCTTAGAGGACTGCTCTTTATCTCAGTGTCATATCAGCCTTTTGTAAATATTTTGTCAAGAGTTCTGCATAAAGCTGGGGAGAAAGTTGGATTACTTTAGTCCCTGATAAAGTAAGCAACGCAAAGTCTTACTGTCAAAAGGAGTAAATGTGCCTGTACTTTCCTCATCCTCATTCTTTTTAACCACTAACAATATCATTAATTCTGAATGCCAAGACTGCAAAGAGTAAAAGGACTCTTTATTCAAAAGACCTTCTGAAAACAACATAGGAAATAGGAAGCCTTGCATTTATACTGGTAATCCCTCACCTCCTAACAGCACTCATCTGCTAGGGAGAGAGAAGTGGTGTAACATCTGGCTCAGTGTGGTGAGTTTTCATCTTCTATTGGGAGGGCTGATGTCATGTAAAGAAAAGAGGAGCAGACTAACTATTGTAAATGAGAGGCAGCAGCAGTGCTTATCCTGGGAGCTGGGGCTCACGCTTAAGTTGAATGGCTGCCTGCAGGCCCCATGTGTTGATTCTGGCCCATTAACCATCCCATTAATCTTCAAAAAGCTTTAAAGAATGAGTGCTTCGGAAAGTGAATATAGGTGAGAATTTGCAGGTGTCATTCACACAATACAGCCATCTTTTCAACACACAGCTCCCCAAGCCTGTTAAAAGCACAGGAGGAAATTCTTTCCGCTGCCTCTTAGCCCATCTGAAACTTCTGAGATCATCAGGATATTTAACATTTTGCAAGATGGCAGTGCAAATGTAAAGGAACAGAATGTCAGTTTATAAGAATCAGGAGGATATTTGCTTTGGAAAATTTATACACTTTATTCAACCCACATCCTTTAACTCTCAGTTTTTGAGTGTCACCACAATAAATACCGCTGCATGAGTCATCTCAATCCTGTATCAACCAACATTTCAATTCCCTGTAATAGTCTGTTCTATTCTTTTGGGAAAGAACAGCATACAAGAACGGGGCAATTTGAGGCAATTCGAAGGTTATACCATGCTTGACACCTGACTTCACTTTAGTAACACCTGCCTGAAGAATAATTAGCAGGCCACTTTTAAAGAAAGAACTTCCATACACCACAGATGGCATTTTTCATACCAGACAGGCAACGATGTATGTTGGAAGTGAGCCAAAATGTCTGCAAAAACTGTGAGAAATTCAAGACAGACATCTGAGTGGAAGGAAAGTTTTACCTTCCTCGACACCCCTACCCCCCTGCAACCATTTGGGAACATCTGTTCAAACCTAACCCTCTATATAAATGTGCTTTATTTTTCTTATCTACTAATGCCACAAATTACAGAAGGAAAGCAGCATAGCAAGCCTCTTTTATTACTGCTTACGAGACCCACGATTTAATAACGCAATGTGATGATTTGCCAGCTATGGATATCCCATATCATAAGACGCTCGTTAGAACCAAGAACAAAATTTTCTTAACTGGCTAGTAATACAGGGTCCTAAACTCACATTTCCATCAAGTGGTCCCAGTTTTCACTGTGTACTCAAACCTCTGCTGAAATCAGGATACCCTGTGTCATAACGGAGGCACAAAGTCAACAGTCACTTTGGAAATTATTGGCTAATGTCTTAATCCCGGACTGTTCACTGATTTGTATGAACTTTTGTGTGTACTTTGGGCTAAATCCAAATCCCTGTGAAATCAATCGTCATCTTTCCATTGCCATGTGTAGGCTTTAGATGAGGTCCTTCGCTTCCTTAAAAGAATCTGCACTTCTTTCTTGCAAAAATACTCTGTGTAGAAGGAGCCCTGAAAGCTCTTCATAACACTGTCAGCACAATCCAATGTCTTTCACGACTATGCTAAAATCAGAGAAGTAGGAGAGCTCCATGTATCGCCACTCAGCATCACTACCCAACTAAACACTTCTGCATTTTGTTGTGGCAGTGCCAGTGAAGAGGTATAGAGGCAAGGATTATAGAAACACAGAACTATTTACAATGTGTTGTATTTCCAAACTAGGCCTTGCTTTCTCTCCTCGTAGTTTTTACCATTTCTGTGGTGATTGCATGAAACTTTTTTCTAAGGGCATTTTTCAAGATACATTTTTAATTTGGGAAAAAGCCCATTTTGGTATTTTCTCAGCTGTGCATGTGACTTTCTTGGCAAATAATGTGGTAAGCATTCAGAATAGGCATATTTCTAAAAACCCTGCAGTCCATCAGTGTGGGAGAACACTCTCCCTAGGCAGGGCATGAGCTGTAAACATCAGAGCTCATGCTGCGAACTGTCCTTGGGCTGTCTGGGGCCCAGGACAGTAAGCTGTAAACAATGAGCACCCCACGGACACCTGCAGGGGGCTGAGCTTGCCATCCCATGGGGTGGACACCAGGGGATTGAGTGATCTATCGATACTTCATTTATAACTCTGAACCAATCTGTACCTTCCACATATGTAAACCTTAGCTAGTTGTACACACCTCTACTAAAGGGGTATATAAGCTGTTGCACTTCCTGAATAAAGCTGTACTGTACTGCACTGACCATAAGGCTGCTGGCAGCTAGCTGAGTCCTCGTCAGTACCCCCATCGATTCTCGGCCTCCCCGGCGGCCTGCTCCCCGCACATCAGCAGACAGAAGTAACACATACAGTGCCTATATATTCATGGTGACACTAAGAATGATTCTGTCCCTAAATAGTAAGTGATGTTTATAGATATTGGCAAGGGTCATTGCTTCATATGGTTGTGGAGCATTCTTTTATACCACCCAAGATATTATCACAGAGTCACAGAACCACAGAATGTTAGGGGTTGGAAAGGACCTCAAACTATCAAATCCCATCCCATTGCCAGAGGGGGTCACCTAGAGTAGGTCACACAGGAACATGTCCAGGTAGGTTTTGAATGTCTCCAGAGGAGACTCCACCACCTTTCTGAGCAGCCTGTTCCAATGTTCTGTCATCCTCACAGTGAATTTTTTTTTCCTTATGTTCACATGGCCCTGTTCTCCAGTTTGCACCCAATGCCCCTTGTCCTATCACTGGACATCACTGAGCAGAGCCTGGCTTCATCCTCCTGACACTCATGCTTCACATCTTTATAAATATGAATGAGTTCACGTAAGCCTCCTCCAAGCTAAAGCGCCTCAGCCCCCTCAGCCTTTCCTTGAGATGTTCCATTCCATTAATCATGTTTGTGGCTCTGTGCTGGACTCTCTCAAGCAGTTCCCTGAGGTCCTTCTTGAACTGAGGGGCCCAGAACAGAACACAATATTCCAGAAGCAGCCTTAACAGAGTAGAGGGGGAGGACCTCTCTCAACCCACCGAGGATAAGTTGCTCTGTCACCTTTGCAGGGATGGAGGTGAGGGTGACTAGTCTATGATCTTCCTTCTTGCCCTTTCTGAAGACTGGAGTGGCATTTACTTTCCTCCAGTTTTCAAGCACTTCTTCTGTTCCTCATGACTTAACAAAGATGATGGAGTATGGCCGAGCAATGACTACTGCCAGTTCCCTTGACACCTGTAGGTATGTCCCATCAGGGCCCATGGATTTATACATGTCCAGATTACTTAACCGGTCCCTAACCTAGTCCTCATCAACCAAGGCAAACTCCTTCTTTATCCTGATTTGCTCTGGGGCCTCAGGGGTCTGGGGCTCCTGAGGACAGCCTCCAGACAGAGACAAAGAAGGCATTCAGTAGCTCTGCCTTCTTTTCATTCTCTGCCATCAAGGCACCCACCTCTCCCAGCAGTGGGCCTACACTGCCCTTAGCATTAGTTTTGTGTGCAGTGTATTTAAGGGCAGCCTTTCCGCTGTCCTTGACCTCTTCTGCAAGGTTCAATTGCAAAGAGGGCTTAAGCTTTCCTAGCTGCCTCCCTATATCCTCTGACAACAGTCTGATACTCCTGCCAAGCAGGCAGACCTTCATTCCATGATCCATAGACACTCTTCTTCCAGCAGTTCCCTGTTTAACCATGTGGGTCTCCTGGCTACCTTTCCCGATTTCCTACCCTTTGGGATGTTCTGAAGCTTGGGAGAAGTGATCTTTGAATGTTAACCAACTATTCTGGGCCCCTTTACCTTCTACTTCCCTGTCCCATAGGATTTCCCCTAGCAATTGCTCAAAAAGGCCCAAGTTGGCCTTGCTGAAATCCAGGGTGTGATCCCATTTGGTATTCTGTTCCTACCTCACAAGATCCTGAATTCCAGCCTGTCCTGGTCGCTGCAGCCAAGGCTGTCCTCAATCTTCACTGCTTCAACCAGGCCCTCCTCATGAATATAAAGTCCAGCAGCACTCCTTTCTTTACACCAAGAAGTTATCATCAAGGGACTGCAGGAACCTCCTGGACTGTGGCTGGCTGAGGAGGCCTTCCAGCAAGTATCTGGGTGGTTAAAATCCCCCATGAGAACCGGGGCCTGTAATTGCGAGGCTGCTGTCAGCTGCCTGTAGAAGGCCTCACTAACTTCCTCATCCTGATCATCAGGTGGCCTGCAATAGACACCCACAACAGTATCACCCATGCTGCTTTGACCATTAATTCTCACCCACAAGCTCTCATCTCGCCCCTCATCCATCCCTGGACAGAACTCAATGCGTTCTAGTTGCTCCCTCACCTGGCTGACTGGTCTTAACCCGGACACAGCCATCCAGGACCACATTCCAGCTGTCCCACCACGTAACTGCTACCAGATCACAACCGCTTGACCGCACAGGGATTTCTAACTCCTCCTGTGTATTCCCCATGCTGTGTGCATTAGGGTGCAGGCATTCCAGGGAGAGAGCTGAGCACCCTGATCCCACTCTAGAGGAGTGGGAGGCCTCCTGTTCTTCATTCTTAGATGTCTGGATATTTCAATTCAAGTACATAACCTCAATAGATATAAACATAATACATAAAACAATCTAAATTAATTGCATAGTTATAGAAAAATAGGAAACTATTTATGGAAGGCACAGGGATGTGGCAATGTGATTTATTTCAGTCACTTAGTCCTCTGAAAAGAACTAATGCCATTTTAATTATTATTTAATGTCCTGGTTTATAGACCTTTTTCTCCTCCCTCAAGTCTATGTTCTTGCTTTGAAGAACCTCAGATTTACTCTTTTTTGTGTGTGTCTGTGTGAATCCTGTTGGGGAAAGGAGAGCGGGTCACAAGGGTAGAACAGGTTGTCATAGGTAGCATTCAAGAATAAGACCAAGAACAGAGCCATGTTCTGATTTACTGGACCTATGATACCAGGTGGCCAGTAAAAATGCCTTGATTCTCTTGCGTTTCACCCATTAGAAAGCCTATTTCAAAACTTACCTTTCTTTAAAACCACTTTGGAGTCCACCTATAGAAAAGAAGGGCACTATAATTATTTCCTTCTACAACTATTATTCAACAAGCTCTTCATTTACAGCATTTTCTGGGGTCTTCTCTGTTTGTTGACACCAGTCAAGTCTGCTGCCCAGGTGATTTTTTTTTTCAACAGAAGTAAATGTTCGCCAAATTTCTGCAGGTAGGAGTCACGACAGAAAAAATGACAAAGGCCAACAGACCTGCATGACTCGGACAGAAGTAACATATGGCTCAGAAACTTCTAATGCATATGCAATTTGGACAGATGACTGTGATAATCTCTTATTATGCATGTGAAAGCCCTAACTAACAGGCAAGGGTCTTAAGTTACATTGAAATTGGGTTCCTACGCTGCAGCTTTCAGCTGTAAATGATGTCAAAAGACTATGGGCTTCAAATTAAAATTAAAAGAAATATATGAAAGCAAATGAGCTCTGCTAAGTCCTTATTTATCTGAGGTAATAATGTGCATCATCACCAAAGCCCTGTACCAGTTACAACTACACTGCCCTTTAAAAATAAATATTGACAGGTGGTTGTGTACAGAATCCTCCCTTTCAACCCTCACACATTACATAATGCTATTAAATGACAGCACATAATTGGTTAAACATTTTCTTTACAATGTCTTGACTCTTGTAGCTGATCTTAAATACTGCATGTACTCTATTAAATACAAGCTCACCCAAGAGACATACACTGACTGAAGCCAGGAAATTCTAAATGAAGGCTCAAGCTGACATTTCGTCCCTAACTTCTATAACTGTGTTTCCTCATAGCTACTAAGAGTGCACATCCTAATGGTGTTTCTTTCTTTATTTGTAAAAATAATATTATTGCAGCAGTCAGAGCCTTCATTTAAAAATGCAGGTCACATAAACTACCTTGAAACTTGGCCTGTGGTGGAAAGCCGTAGGTAAGGAATCTTTTCTCCTCCTGGTCCTTTTTTGACTATTCTTGATTCTGACAAACAGAAAAGAAAGTCAAGAAAAGGTAAGCATTTAATTAAATTTCCATACTGCTTCCAATTTGTGATTTAATAAATCCAGCCAGCTTGTAATGGTGTTATTTTAACCACACCTCTTGACCGGCTATTGTCAAGATAAATCTGGAAACAATGAAGCCGTAGTAAACAAAAACACAAAATAAAGACTCAGCAGCCATAAGGGAAGAGAAAGAAATCCTCCAAATAATATAGAGCCTTGTATCCTAGAGACAGCAGGAAGAATTCTTATCATCCATCATGTTGAAAGTTGAACTGTTAAACAGTTTATAGTCAATTATGTTTTCTGTGTCCTTAAGAGTAGAAATTTCTGTGTCTGGCTCAGCCATATGCTAGCAACAGAACATCAAAAAAGAGGTAGACTTCAGACAGACACAGCATCAAAATTACTGTAACTCAAAAAATACATCATTAGTCCTGAGATGCAGGATTTGTTCATAATCAGTCATCAAAAATGATTAGCCACTATTCCATAACAGAAACTAATAAAGATAAATAAACCAAACTAGGCTTCATCACGTTTCATTCTGCCTCCAAGTGCCCGCACAACTTTGGGCAAATCACAATCTTAGTGCTTGATTTTGTCCATCTGTGAAATGGTACAGCATTAGCTATACCATATGGCTAAGCTAGTAGAAGAATCCTCTGCAGACAGGTAGAAGCAGATGAAGACAAACCAAAAGCATTTCAAAAGCCTTTATGCATAGCTAAAAACCTACACTAAATAAAAAGCTATAACATGTTGCAGCAGGTGATTGATCCCAGAGGCATCTGTAAAAGAGTTTCTGAGTAATGAAGATATTCAGAACAAGATGAGGTATCACCTGCATTGATGAGTCCTGTGCAAATCAGCTAATGAGCAATGGACAGCTAATGTGTGAAGCATTTGTTGCTGCTTTGCCTAGCTTGAATATGAGCTAGCCAAAAACTGGAAGAAGCAGCTAGCTTCTGCCAACATAGGGTCTCTGCACCATGGTGCTCTTACCAATGGTAAGCCACCAGGGGTCTTTAAGTAATCTGAGAGGTTTTAAAGTTTTACAGACCACGGGTCTTCAAGTAATCTGAGAGGTTACTACACACAGTTAGCACCTTACAGCAAAATTCAAAGTCTGTTCTGCTTTTAAAGCACAAAGAAAATCAATTTTATTAGTTTCCCCCCCTGTAATAAAAAGTTACATTTGTTCCTTTGTTTGAAGACTCATTCAATTATCTAAACAAAAATTTCCCTAGCACTGTAAATCCATTTGTGAAATTCTCAGCTTTCAACCTGTGCTTGAAGTCTCAACAGATTCAGCTAAAACCAGGAAAATGGAAAAATACTATCTCTCAATATGAAAAAAATTCTTTGTCCTAATGAGATTATTGTGGCTCACAGATTGCCATTTTCACACTTATTGGCTGCCTCCTACTGCGAATAACCCAGACAAATCACAGTGCCTCTGACGAAATAATACACCAGTCAAAATGCCTTGGGACAGCAACACAAGGCTGGTGCACTTCAGGTAATGCAAAGAATGCCCTTCTATTTCTTTTGTACAAGGTTAGCTTGAAGTTGGCTGATCCCTTCTCAGATTCAGTCTTAAAGTTTTTATTTAAAACAGCAGCAAACAAATCTGCCAACCTGAGATGACAATTTTTGGCAGAGTATTTGGAAGATGATAACCTTCCCCCTCTTTACTAGCAAAACAACTGACATTATATTGGACTAAATGTTGTTTAAAAGTGTTCTTTGAAAATCCAAGATGCCTTTTTTTTTCTTTTCTTTCATTGTGAAATGTAGCTATATTTAATATGCAGAAATATCCACCTGAGAAGAAAAGGGTTTCATCTGAATTTCTAGTTTGTGGTTTTTTTCCCTGCTTAGATAATCCCCACCACCCCCACAAAAGACTTCACCATGCTGCCATGAAATCAAAAACACGAAGTATTCACAAGTAGTTGGCTTACTTCTCTATCCCACTCCCATTCTCAGCAAGTTTTTTTTTTATGACCAAGCCATTTGAACAAGAACTTTGAAACAAAAGCAAAACCCCTTAACTGCTGGAATCAATAAACTGCTCTGAAGTCTTTCAAGCAGTTAATTACCCATTGCTTGGATATTTTAAACTAAAATGATCATGACAACAATTAATGTGCAAGAAAGATCAAACCTACAATGAAAGGATTTGGGAAACAGGCACGGAGTTCTTGACTGCATTTAACTTTTATGATGCCCTACTGCTCCACGTAGCAAAGTTTCAGTGAACACTGATAAGCATTTATTAGGATATGCACATTTTTGGCTCATTCTTTCTTTCTCTCTCTCAGCTCCTTCCATTGCACAACCCAGTCCAAATCAGATCTAAGTTTCTGGGAGGTTTTTTTTCCTCCCCTACAGCTTTATTGAACAAAGGTATTACAATAGAAGCACTCATCCTTTCCTGATACTTATTCACTTTCATCCATTTCAACCAGGTCAAACAAAATAACTCTTTCTGTTTGCTCTAAATCTGGAAAAATGGTTGAACAGAGTCTTGTTGGTTTTGGCTGAAGACATCATTAGCTGCTAGGTGCCTTTTTCCTGCTAAAGCAAAGCATTTCCCAAACGGATCAAGGTGGAAGGTTTATTCAAGATTAAAAGCCTAAATTTGAAAACACAGCTCTGTGTTGTCCACAGACAAAATTCTGAGAGACCTGAAAAAGGCAAAGCTGCTTAGAACTTTCATAAAAGACATTTTAAGTATCTTAGGAAATCACAGTAGAGAGACCAGAATTATTTAAAAAGGATTATTTATTAAACATATTTCTTTACAAAGTACAATCAATGATTTGTGTTAAATCTGGGAGTTTGGTATTTGCCTGTATGTACATAAAAGCTTATAACAGAAAATGTGTCTTGATTTTACACATAGGTCACAATACTGACGTAGTTGGTAATAAGCTTCAGCTTATCTGCTGGGTTCTTTTTAAACTGAAGACGAAGCGACAGCATTGCTGCAGAGTGTCAGCATTTATCAATGTACTCAATTATGTCAAAGTAGAAATGAATAATCCTTTGGGAAGTTTCCACTGAGCATCAGTGGAATAGAACAATTTTTGGCAGGTTAATGGATTATCCTTATGATCCTAAAATCATTTTTTGCAGTTATAAGATAAGAAGAGTTGAGGAGCTAGGTAAGTTTAATAATACCCTATTAGCAGCAGTTGATAGTAAATGCAACATAAGGTTCGTTTTGTCTGTCATACAAGGATGTGTCCTAGCAGACACTATTGCATTGTTCTATACTTGAACAAAAGTATCTGCACGTATTGTATGTCTTTGGAGAAACAAAACAAAGATAGAGAGACAAAAAGCCATTTATTGTCATGAGTGACTATTGCCATCAGCTAATATGAATGCATTGCTAAAATTAGTGAAGACAGGAAAATGCTGTAAGGTAAATATATACAGAGTTAAAATACATTTCTTATCCACTAGATAGTGATTTTTGTGGCACTGTGGTGTTCAGAATATAACGTCTGTTGAGAGCAATGTAATTTTCAGTGCAAGCTAAAGCAAAAATACCTGCCCGCTGTCAGAAACATGACAAACAAATCTGGAATGTTCAAAGTAAGTTCGTCTTCCACTTCTCCACTCTTGAGGCACCTTTAAGACATGGCACTTACTGTAAACCATCTAAAAATCAAGAAAGGCAGACACAATAAGCCTGAATTTTCTGTGACAACTTTAAAAATCACTGCCAGAGTCACTTGCATACGTAAACGATGTAAGGCTTGCCAGCAAAGCATCTTTCCTGAGAACGGAGCTGGGACACTCTGTGTGTATCATAAGTGTGCGTGCTCAGAGCTGTGATCACTGTCGTGGCTGTCGTCGTTGGCTAGTGAGTCCCCCGTGTGCTGGAGACCAGCTGCTCCGATGCCAGAGAGCTCGGAGGGGAGCAGTGTGCCCTTTTTCACATTCACCAGTTCCTTCTCCCGGGCTGCTGCCCCTTGCTGGCCCCCTTTTACCCGCTTCCACTTCATTCGTCTGTTCTGGAACCAAACTTTTACCTTCACAGGAGGAAGACAAAACAAGAAAATAAAGATGGTGTCATCGAAGGTAATTAATAATGACCTTTCGAGCTGCAGCACAATGCTTGGCTTTTTTAACTATGTGCAACACACTGCCTTTCTCCCTGTATAGGAACAAGCACAAGCCACAGAGAGCCACGAGCAGGCTCCTGAGGGACCTGAGCATCTCCCCTCTGAAAAGAGACTGAGAGACCTGCAGGAGAAGACTGAAGAGATCTCAGCAATGTCTATAAGTGTCTGAGGGGTGGGCGTCAAGTTGATGGGGCCATCTCTTTTTGCTGGTCCACAGCAATAAGGCAAGGAGCAAACTGGAACACATTCACCTCAACATGAGGAGAAGCTTCTTCACAGTGAGGGTGACAGAGCACTGGAACAGTCTGCCCAGAAACGTTGTGGAGTCTCCTTCTCTGGAGACTTTCAAAACCTGCCTGGATGCATTCCTGTGTGGACTACCTTAGGGGATCCTGCTTCGGCAGAAGGGTTGGACTCAATGATCTCTGGAGGTCCCTTCCAACCTCTGTGATTCTGTGAAGCCTTCTCTGAGGAGTAGGTGATCCGGTTTTGAATAGGACGTGAACTCTGGGGCTGTGAATAATGACTTCTAAGGAGGGAAAGAGGTTACCACAAGCAGGCATCTGGGCTACCTGCAGCAAACAGTTCCACAGGGCCTTTTAGAAAAACATTAAAAAGTTGACATAGTCTTGAAAAATTTGTTTATGGCATTTCACAGACAGAGAAACAAAGGCAAAATCCCCATCAAGGGACTGCACAGAAGAATCCACCCTTCAAGTAATAGAAAGCCCAGTTTGATGCTGCCTCTCTGACAGTGCTTGTAAGTACCCTTCAAAGGAGGGTAGTTACTTTAGAAAGAAACTTGCACTGAAGAGTTTGCATTGCTTTCTGCTTGTTTGTGTCTGTAACTAGTGGAGAGTTTCAGGCGGAGCACTTTAAAACCACTTATTTGTTTTACTTGCTGAAGCCATCGAAACTGACAACTTCCCAGCCTATTTAACAGGTGTATTTCAATTATTCCAGCTGAAGTATTCTGGCTGACTGACCTTCAATTCTACCACACTTAGCCATAGATCCTAGACAATTTTTTCAGACAAGGAAATATCCCCAAAGCCTGGGGACAAAGCATTTATAAATTTGAGTCCAAATCAGCAAATATTTTCAGACAAGAATGGAAAATAAATTCAAAGCATGAAAAATTAAAAATGTATCTTTATTTAGGACATATTAAACCCCAAGATTCAGCTGAAACTCATTTCCATGCCTCCCCTTCTCTATATAGAGATGGTGGGGGAAAATAAACCTACATTATTTGCACAGTTCCAAAATACCAGCACTGCACACCACAAGGCTTCACTGGTTTTGGAACCTCTTGGTTGCAGTCTAATAGCTGAAAGAAAATAAGAGGAAAAAAAAAAAAAAAAAAAAAAAAAAGGAAAAAAANAAAAGAAAAAGGAAAATAGAAAGAAAAGAAAATAAGGAGAAGGAAAAGACAGGAAAAAGGAAAAGGAAAAGAGAAGGAAAAAATGGAGAAAGAAAAAACAAAAAATAAGAAGGAAAATTAAAAAAAAGAAAAAGGAAGAGAGAAAGAGAAAGGGGGGGAGAAAAAGGAAAAAAAAAAAAGAAAAAAAAAACAGAAAAAGAAAAAAGGAAAAAAAAGACATTTGAAGTAAAATAAATTAAAGG